>JAWLRI010000001.1:6354299-6368696 GCA_034781795.1 Crypturellus tataupa | reverse complement strand
GGGGGTTGGACTAGATGACCTCTAGAGGTCCCTTCCAACCTTAGGCATTCTATGATTCTATGATTCTATGATTATGTCCATTTCGTGTTTTAAAACAATGCAGCAGATTCAATGTATTTTATGATATAGTAATATTACAACAGAAATTTCCAGGATCCGTTTGTACAGAATTTACTAATTTTGCAGTTAAAAAAAAATTAGTGACACAACTCATTAATTGGTTTGGAACTCTTGACAAGAGATTCGAAATCTAAGTAAAATTAAAAAGACAGTCCTAGATTTTATTTCTTTTGTGTCAACTGTCATATCTCTTAATGGTATTGTTGAAAACTAACTGCTTTTAATGAAGTCTGGGGATGTTCAAGAAAATTATTGTTTTGGATTCCTGTTTTTATTTGTGGAAATGTGTTTATATCTGCATAAACTTACTGGGACTTACTGCTTTCTACCAGAGGATTGGAGGAGAGGGAACGGCTCCTGGCAGCAAGCAGAACCTGACTGCAGACCTGCTGCTGAACTTCAATCGTTTCTAAGATTAAAACGGACATTGTAAAAGAAATGGTGAAGCAGTAGCTTACACCAAGAATGTGAACAGGGCATTTGTGTGAAGTTTTAATAAAGACTCATTTTCCAGCATTAAAATAAGTTTTAAATGCTAATGTACTCATAAGACCAGAACCTTTTAATATAGATTTCCAAACTGAACATGAAATGAATAAGGGTGCTGCTGTGCCTCACAGAAGACATGACCAGCTAAAAATCATTTCTAGCAAGAAATCTGCAACTTTCATTTTTTTCAAAGAAATGGAGATGTTCAGCAAGGGGCTGGCTCAAGATGATGACAGCAGTTCCAAAAAACAAAAGTGAAGGAAATCATGAGCTCATGAGAACCATGCAGCACCATGCAGAGGACTGAGACAGACTCTGCTGGATAGGTGACATAGAAAAGGGAGAAATAATAAATGCCCTGAATTGACAGCCCAAAGGGATATGGAGGTTCAAAATATTGTCAGTAATGAAAGGAAATTGGGGAAACGTGGAAGACTATGGATGGTTCATTGGGAGATGTTAGACATAGCATGAAATAGGGGGTTCATCTAGGAGAGGAAGACGAAGAGGAAGGGGATAGATTTCTGTCACGGGCTTGAAGATGAGAGCTGAAGCTGTACTCGCCAGCAAGCTCAACCAAAGACACCATCTCTGACAACAGGAATGAGGAAAATAGCGATCAGCTCCACATTCACGACTGCAAGTAGCAGTCTATGTCTGGGTGCTTACGGGTGAACCTGAGAGCTGTGCCCTCCCTACTGTCAGAGGGGACGTGGAATACGTGACCAGCCGAGGCTAAAGGCCATCCCTCTCACCTTGGGGTGACACCTGCATTTGTCAACCAAGTCGGTGGGTACGGAGGATGCAAAGACAGATGACAGATGAAAGTTGGGTGAAATCAAAGATTTATTAATGTTTTGGGGCATATACTTCTATGTGAAAACTAAGCTATAGGAAAAATGAGGTTGACACTGAAAAGGAAATGAAAGTTAAGGAATGATAACTAGTGACTGCTGTTTAGGATGGATTAGTAATAAGGTAAGTGAAATTTCACATTTCTGATCTAAAGAAATTTCAATATTTCAAACACTTTTTAATACTAAATTTAAAAAAAGAAGCAATTGTTCACTTTCCTCCAGAATGGAAATTCTCCTAAAATGAATTCAAGGAATTGAAAAATTTCATTACTATTTTTTTAAATCAAAAAAGAAACTCTATCAAAACTGAGATATTTAAGGTCATTTAGACTGAACTGCTTTTTCAATATTAAACTACATTTTTCTATTGCCTTATGTGATTAATAATTCTTTTTCCGTACTTGGAGGCTCTGTTAGCAGATCACTCACATGTAACCACACAAACCCTGTGAGTCTGGCCAGGGAAGTCTTCTCACAGAAAGGGACGGGGCAGAGCTACAACTTCTATAGGCCATTGCTCTACAGGTAAAAACTGGTTAACCGTTTTTAAAGCAAAAACTGATTTTTTTATGAACCATTTAAAAGACATATTCCAATTCAGACTAACCCAAATGTTTTATTCATATTTTTAGAAGAGAAAAACAAAGTATTTTTAATAAAGTCAAGATTTTCTTGACATACAAATAAAAAAATCTAGCTCTTATTGAAGAATTGACAACCATTTCTGCACGTTACTATTATGAAACCAAGATAAGCACAATACAAACAGAGAGTAAGACAGTTCTTTCTTCAAAGAACTCCCATCTAAGTAGATCTGACAGACAGAAAGTCAAAGTAATTTGTCGAAAGTCACACAGCAGGTCCATGACAGAGACAGAAAAAAAATCAGTCCTTAAAACCTCCTAACCTGCAAATGGGGCTTGGAGGGAGTTGTGATAAAGGAAAAGAAGAAGTGCCCACAGCATGGAGCAAAGGATGCTTCACGTGGTAGAGCTTGTCAGTCTCTTGGAAGACACATGTGAAGATTTGTACCAAGAGGAGGGATGTGCTGGAAGGCTGGTTCCAGATTTTATAAAGAGAAATGAGCAAGTACTGGGATTTGCAGATACAGAAACCAAGGAAAATGGAGAATTAGTATTTGGCAAAGGAGCACCGAAGAGCTGAAAGAGCAGAAACGCCTGCAACAGAGGGGGCCCCAAGACTGCCAGCGCAGAAGGCCCCAACTCTCCTGCTGCTGCTCCGAGTCTGGCCGTGCTGGGCACGCTGCTCGTGCCGGCCTTGCCGGCGGCAGGGAAGGAGCGCTGGCAGCGCTCGCGCTGACGGCAGAGCATGCAAGCTCGGCGAGCCAAAGGAAACGCGGACTGCAGGATCGGAGAGGTGCTACGGACATTATAATGTATCTCACTGGATACGTAAAAATTTCAAATGTTAGAAAATGAATGTTAAAAAAGCACCATGTATAGCAATAAAGAAGCACGGTAAGCACCATCTCCTCCCTAAGCTAATTTTTGTTTTATCTCAGAGAAAGAAAAGTGCCATAATAAATCATAAAGATAGCAAAAAAGATATTTGATGTAAAAACCATTCACCAAGCCAGAGATCAAATGGGTGTGAAGTTTATATGATACATTAAATCTAAAAGAAAATTCCACACCGGTGTGCTTTATAACAAACTCCTTAGTGCTGGACCACAATAGGTTCCTGTAGTGACATTTTTAGGCTAATCAGCCATCCGAGGAGCCTTTACATGTATTGAATTTTTAAAAGAAAAAAAAAGAAGAATTTTTTGAAGAACGTTAGGAAAAACAGAGTGCTACAACAACAATCTTTTTAAGAATAAAAGATCTCTCCCTAGAGTCTTTTATGCTTTACTTCAAGTGCTTTGCATTAATGAGATAAGCAACTCTTAAAAAGAACAATATCATCTAGCATACTATAGTCATTCAATAATCCATGAGTTAAATAACTGCAAAATAATACTACTTTGCTAACACAATCATCTTCATTTTAAATTATGTAAGTTTTTTCTATATTTTAAAAAACATTTCAATATTTGCTGTCATCTCAGTATACAATTGCTAAGGAAAAAACTAAGCGACCCACATTAACTTCACGTAACTATGTCTGTGGTGCTGTGCCCCACAGATACTGGGGAATTTTCTCCTTTGCTTTTTTTCACTAGTATTCCTTAGGGAGCAAGCAAAGACACAGCCCCGTGTAGGTAACATGAGAGATTTCTAACACAGAACTCGCGTGCCCTTGTTTTGTGTCAGGATACTTCTGTTGTATTCACTGGAAAATTTACTTTGGGAGCTGGTGCCGTCAGTGCCGGAATAAACATCACAAAATCATTTAGATAAAAATTTTCTGATGTCAGTAGAGAACGTCAGAGTTACTGTTGAAATAAGGAAGGGATTTTTGGAAAACAGAAGCTTTTTAAAAATGAAGCTGTTTATAAAAATCAGAAATGCTCAATTCCCAACCACTGATTCAACTGTAGGTTTATATACTCCTCAGTGACCTCTTTATCAGCCTGCAATGGCACTGAGCTGCCTTTCTGTTAATAACATTTACATTAACCAATTATTTCATGCATTTTGGAAATTTTAAAATAAATCAGATGCATTGCATGGAATGTATTAATACATTTAAAATATTTTAAAATGCTTTGCATTAATTCATGCACGTGTTTAATACCCTATACACACAATAATAAAACACATAGCAATCTTTATAAATCATTAATTCCTTAAATTAAATTATTACTGGCTAATTGAACTAACACTGAACTACAAAACAATTAAATAAACCTGCAGGAAAAAAAAAGATTTTATACAATCCATCTCTGATGTGATTTTACAAAATGATTTTGATTACTGGAACTTCACTAGAGAAAATAAGAAAATCATAATGAGTGCATATTATACAGTTTGATGAGGTCTATATTCACTCATCTCTCCTGCATAACAGCTACAATAGCCTTATGCATCTCCATCACTATTTACACTTTCATTTTTTAAACAATTATCAATGCAATAACCCCCCCCGCCCCAGCTCTGCTCCTGAACTCTGGCACACACTGATCTATTTGCTCCCCCACACCCTGTTTATCAGACGCTATTTTGTTTAAATTGGCGACTAAATCACATAGCACTGTACCTTTAAATACAAATCAAACAATATTCATATTCCCACGGTGCTGCTAGTATCCCTTATGCTTTGAATCGCCTGTAGATTAAAAGCTCTGAATCTGCAAAGCGATTCTGCTCTGCAGACCAAAGTTCTCTGTAGGAGATGAGGGAGAGGGTCAGTCCAGGAGTCACAAACACAACAGGCAGAAAACGCACTTGTGATCCTCAGCTTTGGATAGCATCAGAAAGCAGAATCAAAAGCAGAAACACATGGCACACTGAGAACTGGTATCACTTATGGCTTCTAACCAAAGCAGCAATTAAACACCTTTCATCATTCCCCGAAAGCCGTATTTCTGCAAGAACTGAGACACACACACACGCACACGCACACAAAAGCAAATCCCCTCTGAGCAGCAACGAAAACTTAATAACCTACCATTTTCTTTGCACTCTTCTGGAGGTTTAGCCTTTTTCGCAAGTCGTGGATCCAGCCATGATGTTGTCTTTGTGTTATGGCTGAAAAGAAAAGAGATCACTCTGAGCAGACACATACTGAAAGGAATCAAGTTTATTCCTTAAGAAAAAAGGGTTAGTCCAACAAAATTGCAATCGATACACTTAATTTGCTTACTGGTTCTAAGTAGCCCTGAAGGAGGTGTAAGAGTAATTGTGCAAGGCAGCTGTAAATTTGGCAACCTCAGCTCCCTGTCCTCAAAGCAGCTATTTTTATTAAAATCAACTAGAATGTTGCCAAGTTAACCTCATTGAAAATGCAGAACTCATCCAGAGCAAAAGGAATTTATTACAAATACAGTGTTCTCCCGTTGAACGAGTGCAGGCGACAGGATTCTGTACCATTCTCACAGTTTGCAGAGAGAATTATTTTCATCTTAAACCTGTCCTTTTCATAAATACAGGTTTGTTATTTCTTACCAGCAGCATTGGCAAGGCATTACAGAGTGATGCAAATTACAGCATGTGTCTGCAAAGGCTACATTTCCGGACAGAGTGATTAATGATACTTTGTTTAACAAACCTTTATCTATTCCATGTATAATTCTTCTATCAAGATAAAATAGATATTGCACAGGCTGAACGAATCATGTGGTGTCTTTCTATATTCAGAACAGATCTTGGAGGAATCAGCCCCGAAACAGCCTTGAACTAGTACAGAACTGCTTTCTATGAGAATATTTTGCCGAATCAATTGGTACTTAGAACAGCTAACGAGACTTACAAAGAGACTTTTTCAATGTTTACCTTTCTCGTAAGCTTTTGAATTTGGAGCCATTTTTTAGACACACTTTAAAAAGGGAAGGCTGCACAGTAGCAAAGGCTGCCATCCTTACTCCTTTATTTTTGAGATGCTGTTATTACATTGCCATCATTCACAGCCCATTCTAGCCCATGTTTTATTTATCTGCTACATCCTAAGAGAACACTCATTCCATGCAATTTGTATAGTATTGAATTATTTAGATTATTATTAATTTGATGTGTCATTTTAAAGTGTGATTAAGACCTCTGTTATAAACAGTAGTATGAGGTAAATGAAAACAGGCACGAAGTTCACAAAGGCGGGGCCTTCTCCTACCTTGATTCCCTGTTTAGTCCTTGGAAGCTAAATCCTCTCTGCCTTGGTTTCTCCGTCTCTGAAATGTGAGTGATACTAACTACTTCCCATCATTATTCTCACAAAGCTGTCTCTTTCACACATACTTTGGGCAGAAAAAGGCAGATACGAGTTAGGTATAAAGTGGCAACTAAAATGAGAATTTTAAATTCCATTTAAATTCCCATTTTAAGCACATTCTGCTCTGAAACACCATTCATGACAGGTGGAAGGGATAAATTAAACCCTCACCTACTTTAAGAGGGTGGATATATTTGCAGAGCATGAAGAATGATAAGCTAAAGGTAAGGTAAATTTGAAACGATGCCTTAAGCCTGTGCTTGATTGCAAATGTAACTAAGATGCTTTCTGTGAAGATTTTGCTGCCTGTGGTCTCCTGTAGGGTGTATTTTTATACTGCAGTCACAGCTTAACTGCAGCTTGTGCAGACATACTTGAGCTAGCTTTAAATTAACTGACGGAGATGCTGGCAACGGTGTCATTGCAGCAGGATGGAGCTCAGCGTGGGCTCCAGCTCGAGCTTCTCCTCAGCTACTGGGTGCCTTTTGCAGCACACGCTGAGCTCCACGCTACCGGGAGGTCCCTTCAGCAGTGTCACAGCTTAGAGCTGGCTGGGACATGGCTGGGAAAGCTGCAGCCACGTCTCTGACCATAACATGGACATGTCTTGTGCAATTGCTACTGTCTCCTAGCTACTAGATCCAAATAATTTTAGGGACACCCACCAGCTGTAAGAAATAAATCAGACCCAGGGATAGTTTGTTGTAGCTTTTAAAAAATACTGCGAACTACTACAGTTACTAATGCTTGATCTGAGAAACAGTGTGTCTCAAAACATTTTACAGAGAAAATAAGAATTATAATCCCTGTTCTATTGATGGGGAGCCCTGCTTTAAAGATGGGGAAACTGAGACAGACCCATGAGGTGCCTGTGCAGAGGCAAAGCACAGGCTGTGGCAGGAGCCCTCTCCGCTGCAGTCTAGCTGGCTGGTCCACATGGCAGCAGACAGACCAATTCCCAAATTCTCTTTAGCTGCATTTCTAAAATAGGCCTGGAATGAGTTTTCAGGCCTCTACAGAGGTAGGCAACAAGCTGAAAAACAGCCCATTTCAGTACGAGTCTTTAAATGTTTATTAGTTGGATTGTGTCCTTCCAAGACCCTTGTTCAAATCAAGAGAACCATCAAACAACAACTCAAATGTGGCTTTCATGGAGGCAACAGGACTGATGTCTTCTGATTTTGTGCACCATGCCATTGTTTACACAAAACCATAAACAAAGAAGTCAAAAGCTTTTCCAAACACAAGAATGATCCTTCAATCTGCAGCAAAATGTCTGAGAGCAAAGACAGTAAAAGCAGTATCTCATGTCAATCCACCTTACACCACCTGCTTTCCTCTTCCTCTGGTTAGTTACCACCTCTTAAAAATATTCAGTTCAAGAACTTTTATCTGTAACAGATAACTGACAAAGCAAAATATCATTTGAAACCCACTCATATCCTCCTGATGCTTCTCCTTTGCCCTGCCTCCCTACTTCACCATGTGCATGAAACAGCTATGGCATCTCTTGCTGTGGGTCTTGAAATTTTTCTAGGCAAGTGCTTCAGCACAGGTTACAGAAATCCCTTTCCTGCTGAGAAGACTAGCCCTATTTAAAAGAAAGCAGAAACAATCCCATCTGTCTTCCAACTTTTCTGTATCACTGTGAGCGTCCTATACTATAGTACTCGTTCTTGGCATTGTCGTAGCAACCAGGTGCACGCCACACAACACTCCCACGGTGACAGCCACGACTCCCCTTGCCGTGATGCTGGAAACGAGGGAAATAAGCTGCCCTACACAGAGTGGTGTAGGCTGGTATGGATGTGTACGTCTGCTCTGAGGTGTAGCTGACAGGCTGCTCCCCCAACGTCCCGCTGTGACAGCTTTCAGGTTGTAGGTTTTGGAGAGATGTTGCTCTTCCTATGGACTATGCTATAGCTAATGCTATAGGGTGCCTGTTACCTTTCAACAAGGACTGGAACTGGGGCCAACCACTATGGAAACACAGAAGGGAGATGCAGCTTATTCGTCGTGCACAGGACAGACTGAGAACGGGAGGCAGAACAAAAGTGGGGTGGCCCTGGCTTGCTGAGCATCCCAGGGCAGGTGGAGGATGCGCCTCTGAGCGGGCACCAGCTCTGCCGAGCCCCACAGCTCTGCCTGTGCACAGACCGCTCATGTAGAAGCTAAAGAGAAACAGAACTTGGCCCTGAACATTTGGGATCTAATTCCAAAGAATATCTGGTTGTAAGTTTAGCAGTGTGAAGAAGACAGAGGGAACACCAAAATGGCCAAATTAATACAAATGGCAAAAGTAACATTAATGCATATTTGCTGCATGAGCTCTGCATGTGTTAATACTTTTTACTCATTAAACACCCTGTGAAATGCACAGTTCATAACCTGCCTGCACGACAACTATGCTTAATTGTGTGTGGCTGTTTGGGGAATCTCATCGACAAACCGGAAGGAAAAAGGGGTCAGGGATTTACCCATTAGTTATGAATGAATTGCAGAGGCAGTTGTGGAATAAATGCACAAACAGGCAGTCAGAGCGGTTGTCACTGTCTGAATGAGACTGAATTGATGCACTAAAAGTGCTCTGTGAGAAATGCAGCTGTACTTCCACAAGCGTTTTCTGCTGGCTAGCGTTTCATTACTCAGCAATAACCACAGCTCATCATTAAAGGACAGGTTTAGACCTGTGTCCATCCTTATACAATTCTTCCCATCTTTATTGCTAGCTAGGAGGACTCAGCCCAAAGGCAGATGCTGACCAACAAACCACGCAAGCCTTAAATTCCATCTTAAAATCAAGAGTCAGATCCTGAGTTGGAAATCTTATAAGCAGTCAAGGATCCACTTTATTTCACTCCATTCATGTAGAGTACTGGCATAGCATAACATTTTTGAAATTCATTCTAATCTATTACCTGATATACAAAATAAAAAAAGCTTGTAGACCTTAAGCATATTGTAAATCGGCAAAACAACGTCTAAAACACAAAAGTTGTCCTGTAAAGCAGCTGAGCTTAATATTGCAGCCAAGAGCTACCAAAATAATCACTGCATAGTTAACCTAAATCACCCTTATCAAGTATTTGCATCCCACAGAAACATCATAGCATAAGCAGTATCCTCCAGTATTAAATACAGATAATTCTGAACATACATGAACACAATTTTCATCTGGTTAAACAGAGTGAAAGAAAGTTCAGAATACTTCCCAGGGAGGCTCACCCAGCTGCCCCGTTGCTCTGCCTCTGAGACCTTGTGGAGACTGCTGATGTCCCAGGTCCTCATTATCACCACGGACGTAGGAACCAGAGCCTTCGGAAACCTGACTAGCTACTCATCAACACCTTTAGGAACCCAAATATGCTGCGAGTGCGGCCTTTCTTGGTTAACGATGTATTACCTTGCTTTTATAGTTATTTGTTGGTATGCTATTTTCTGTAAGATTTTATTTGGCGGATTTGTGTTAGCAATTTGCCAGTTTAAACCGTTTTAACAAGTAAAGTTTCTTGTGCTTAGAGAGACCTCAGACAATCTCCAGAAACATTTTTCAAGTTTGAAGCTTTTGAACATTTGAACAGTAATAGCCTTAATGTCTTTTGAAAACGCGGCAAACCTACGCTAAATTGTACCTCTTGCAAGGTATGTAATTTGCATGTTATTGTGTAATTTGCATGTTATTGTGGAAGACATTACAAAATGGGTGCTTAGCAGTGTGCTGCTTCAGGGCATTTGGGGACGGCACATATGGGTTTGTTTGGGTTTTTATTGTGAATACATTACATTCAAGATGGTCTTCAATATAACAACTTGAGCAAAGGATAGTGTATAAGACATGAAAAATAAAGTGCACCGTGGGCCACCTGACTTTTAAATGCTCTCTCCTTCCTCCTTTTCGCATGCCTTAGATTTGTCAATATGCACAGACAGCACAATAATGATTTCAAGTAAATTATGTGTAGGGGGACAGTCAAAGGAAACAGAGCATCAAAATGGCAATTTTGCAATTCATCCTTTCTTGGCTGCAGCTCGAACTCCTTGCACACATCCAGCAACAGATACAAAAGGGACACCTCCCCTGGCTATGATTTGAATGAAAGTACCTATGACCGCTGGTTTTGCTGAGCTTCACGCTGTCGGTCTGTGTTAGGAGAGCCTGGAGTGCACCGTCTTTAAGGGACACAGGTCCAGGGGTGCCTAGCCTGTGAATCCCAGTTGGCCGAGGGCAATAGATAAACACTTATGCATTCAAAACAAATACAGTGGTGGTGCCTCTAGGCATTCACAGAGGAAGAAGATGCATATGTAAGATTTTCTGAGGAATATATAAATGCCTAAAGCTTGTTAGACTTGGGCAATTTCCCCTGTTTAAGTCACTGTGACTCAGGCTGTTAAACTATTTCTAAATCAGATTTTGGATAACATCAGTTTTGGAAAACAGCCTTTGTTCACAAAGAATGGGCTTCATCTCATGTGACTTCAGCCACCTAGAAATTATGCAGCTAACTGTAGGAATCTTCTGTATTCAAGAGTGGCACCTATAGAGAATAATTTATTTTACCATCTTAGAGTGGGACTGAGGTCCTAACTATATGCACTTAGTGCCATAGGGCTTCTCAAATGCCCTCCAGCTACCAATCCAGGAGGGAGAGAGAGATTTTGATACATTCTGTGTTATATCTGTCAGGTCCGTGCAGATATCTTGGGCTATTAGTGCGCCTACATTAGTGTTTGGCTCAGATCAGGAAGTATTTTTCTGGTCAATCTCCCAGTTATCTTCATTTACATACTAGTTTTTATCACATAGCATTCTCACAACTCAAATAATGATGAACTGTAATGATGCACTTCAGCAACTCACAGGCTTGCAGTACATGTCGTCTGAAAAGAGCCAGTGGCTGTGGGTGTTTCGTCATCAACACCAAGGGCTGACCAAGACTCTACAGTCTACTACTACTGCTAGGGTAGATGTGAATATGGTTTAGGTTAGAACAGATCTAAAATGATTTTAAATCCAATCTGGTCCCATGGACTGAATCTCAGCTAGGGGTTGGAGTCTGTTAAGCATATTTGGGAGATCACCTTCCCAAATATGGAATGGTGAACGGTGAACGGAGACAACCAGAATGGTGAATGGTGAACGGAGACAAACAGAAGATTGCTTCACAAGGATCTAAACTTACACGCTGCTGTAGGTGTACCCTGGGATATCCTATCTCATCTTTACTGGCAGAAGCATCAACATTTAAGCAACTGAATTCTGCCCTTCGGATGGGTTGAATCAGCCTCTGAAAGTAACTATCTGTCTCCTTCGACCACGGGAGTCTTACTAGATATCGCGTACTAGTACTAGATACTCAGTGCTAGATGGCAAGCAACATGAGATAAATATTCTAGTACATTAAATACCAACAAACAAACAATCAAACAAACAGACAGACAGACAAACTATAATGCCACTAGTAACTTCAGAAGAAAGCTGAAAAGGAGTTATGCAGAGCAGTAGAGAGGTTTTGCCAAAGACAGGAAATAAGAAATGGAAGAAAGACAATGGGAATTGAGCTGGCAATTTGACTTGGACATCAATATAGATAAAAACAACAACTGAGAGCAAAGAAGTATATACTACTAGCACAGATTACAAATGTCTTTACAGCACTGGAAGGCAGGAGAAGAAATTTCAACATTCCTCAAGTTGTTTCCAGTTTCACCATATCCCCATTCAAAATCAGTTTGTTGGGAGACAGAGAGCTGGTTTCAGGAGAAATAAACCAGAGGTGCCTGTGACTATATATGAAGGGAAGTAAGTATTAACTTAGGAAGAGACTTGAGTATTTGTGAAATGTATTGGCAAAATGTTTGTTAAGATTGTTAAGTGTCATGTGTCTCCTAAAAATCATCACAAGTCAAAATGATGATCTCTTATACAGGTATTACAAAGTTTTAAGTCTATTCTAGACCTTTCTCAATAATAAAACAAATGTTAGTGTATAGTAAGCAAAAAAAAAAGGCCTTTAATCAGTGTGAACAGCTTTTCCTATGGACTATGAATTGTTCTTGTTCATCAGAATTACTCGTAGCTCAGCTTGATGTGCTGTTCTCAGTTTATGGTCTTCTTATCCTCCCAGCTTCCCTTCCGGAGAGCCTTTCAGTGCAGAGAGCTGGAGAGAGAGGCAGAGCCAATTCTGCCTTTTATACATACAAAGTACAATGAATAAAAAACCTCTACAAGACCATCTGTAACATATGATGTTTGAAGGGACAGAGGGTACCCTCAGCAAGTTTGCAGATGACACCAAACTGGGAGGAGCGGCCCCTCCCTGGGGTTTTGTTGCCATTCAGAGAGACCTCGACAGGATGGAGAGTTGGGCAGGGAGGAACCTCATGAAGTTCAACAAGGACAAGTGCAGGATCCTGCCCCTGGGGAGGAAAGACCTCAGGCAACCTAGGGGTTGACCTGCTGGAAAGCAGCTCTGCAGAGAGGGATTTGGGAGTCCTGGTTGACAACAGGTTAACCATGAGGCAGCAATGTGCCCTCGTGGCCAAGAAGGCCAATGGGATCCTGGCTGCATCAGGAGGAGCGTTGCCAGCAGGTCGAGGGAGGGGATCCTGCCCCTCTGCTCAGCTCTGGGGAGGCCAGACCTGGAGTATTGGGGGCAGCTCTGGGACAAGAGGGATGTGGAGCTTCTTGGCCAGCACAGAGCGACCAAGATGGTTAAGGGACTGGAGTCCCTATCTTATGAGAAAAGATTTGTAAGACCAAGCTGGGCCTCTATAGCCTGGAGAAGAGAAGATTGAGAGGTGATCTATCAAGAGAATGTAGAGAGGATGGGGCTAAGTGGTGGTCAGCAACAGGACAAGGGGTAGTGGGTATAAATTAAAACACAGTAAGTTCCACCTTCATGTGAGGAAGAACTTATTTCCTGTAAGGGTGACAGAGCCCTGGCACAGGCTGCCCAGAGAGGCTGTGGAGTCTCCTTCTCTGGAGATCTTCCAAACCCGCCTGGATGCCACCCTGTGCCACGTGCTCTGGGTGTCCCTGCTGGAGCAGGGGCGTTGGACTGGATGATCTCTAGAGGTCCCTTCCAACCTCAACCATTCTGGGATTCTGTGAAGAGGGACATGGAACTTCTAGAAAGGGTCCAGCATAGTGACGAAGATGATGGAGTGGAGCATCTCTCTTATGGGGAAAGAGTAGGCGAGCTGGCCCTGTTTAGAATTAAGAAGATTGAGAGAGGATCTTATCAACAAAACTGAGGGGAGAATGTAAAGAGGATGGGACTAAACTCTTTTCAGTGGCAGCCAGTGATAGAAAAAGGAGAAATTGATACAATTTTAAACACAGGACGTTTCATCTGCATATAAGGAAGAATTTCTTTACTGTGAACACAACTGACACAACACTGTGAAATTCTGTGAAATCCTGCTTTACTTTCTGCAAAGACGAAGGACCACTCAATAATGTAGCCCTATTTTTAGTGCAAAGCAAAGCAAACTCTTTCTAGAGGTGGATGTTTCATTCTTTCAGGATCCTTACTACTAATTCTCACTGATGATATATGAGAAGGAAGAGCCATCACCTTCTCTCCCTGTCATTTTCCAGGTTTTAGAGCAGCAAGTTGCTTACTGAAAAATAATCTGAAGAAATGTAATCTAAAAACTAGGGAAGCAAGTTAAGCATCAAAATCCTGGAGCTGGGCGGAGTTCCTGGGTTGTGCAGTCTGTAACAGGATGACAACCAGTGACTCTGCCAAAGAGCCCAGGATTAAAACACAGTTTCAGATCACTGTCAGCTCAAAATCTCTTCTTGAAAACTAAGTGACAATCATCCTGAGTCAAAAGGCATTTGCAGTTAATGCTTCTATTATTTCAAAGTATGTCTTTCTATTTTATCATTACTCATCAGCCAACTCCCAATGCTGCTAAGACAGCTGCCCTGTTGCAGGCAATAGCTCCATTGAGGAATATGCGCACATGTTCTGGAATGCCAAATGATAAAGATGTGGGGGGACTCATCTTCCAGCTTCCAATGGCAGCTCTTTTCCTTTCCCTTTCCCATGTTCATGCTACACTGTGACACCTAAAGAGGAGGTTGACCTCTAGG
>JAWLRI010000001.1:6211390-6343663 GCA_034781795.1 Crypturellus tataupa | reverse complement strand
GCCATGTGCTCTAGGTGGCCCTGCGTGTGCAGGGGGGTTGGACTAGATGACCTCTAGAGGTCCCTTCCAACCTTAAGGTGTATATGATTCTAGGAATAAAGGAAATTTGTATGGTTTCGTATCATTATGAAAGCATGTACACTGTTTGCTATAGATGATATAGAGATCTTATTTCAACAGACATATTGAATGTCTGTGGACAATCATTAGAAAAGGGAGAAAAAATATTTTTAGAAGAAGCCCACAATGTAGTCTACTTATTGTCAGTAAACAGTAAGTTCAAGAGATGAACATATTTTTAAAGAACTAATGGATGCATCCAGAGCACAGAATTATGCAGATATTTGTGTAGAACATGTAGGAGGTGGAAGACAACTTGAGTGAAAAAAAACTATTTTGTGATTCTTAGGAAAGTAAGAAAGAAAAAAAAACAACAAAAATATTAACAATGGACTTCAAAAAGCAGATTTCGGAAAAACTCAGAGAATTAGTAAGTTTGATGTTTGATAATGTCATGCAAGGGCAAGGAAAAAGGAGTTCAGGAGAGCTGGTAAAGATGAAATAAACCAAACTAAGAGCATAAACACAAATTGTCCTAATGAAAAAGACAGAAGGTAAGTATAATCAGAGATCATTTTGATTATGGTATGACTATTCAATGGTGGGCTACCTGGCATAGAACTGTACAAAAGGTGAAACCTAGTTTAAAGTTAACTAAGGATGAACACACAAAAATAGTGAGCATGTAAGAAAAGTCAGTCTACAAAATGGGATGCCGTCAGGTACCTTAGGGGTATCAAGAAAACCTTCTGTAAGTACATTGATAAGAAGACCAGAAGCAGATTTCACAATGTGGGAAGGAAGGAAAGCTAATAATACACGATGCATAGAAAACAAGGCATTTAGTGCACTTTTTGCTTCAGTCACTACTGAAAAGATTACCTATGATTAAATGACTAACATAATTAACGTCAGCAATAGGAGTAAAGAGCTCAGATTAGAGTGGGCAGAGAACAGGTCAAATGCAATTTAGATAAAGCAGCCATTTTAAGTCGATGGAACCTGCTGAAATGAAACGTGGAGCACTGAGGGAGCCAATGAAGCAGAGCCATGGTTAGTGGTGGCTACACCTTTGAGGCTTCTTAGAGGAAAGAAGATTAGAAAGGACATACCCAGTCCTGGTTTAAACACAGTGTCCATTAAGGTTCTTTTGTATCAAATTTAGATTTTTAGATAGTTTCACATTCTGGAATTCTGGGTACCAAAGTTCCCTTTGAAATAATTTGCTTAATTAGGCCATAATGTCTTTTTGTAAAAGAGGAGTAAGGAAATGTAACTTCACTAGAAACTTCAGCCTATTTTTAATTCCTGGAAGGATGGTGGGACCAGCAATCAAACCACCTACATGTAAGTTCTTCAAAGGTGATAAGTAATTGTCAAGATTTATCAAGAAGGAATTTTGCCAAGCTAATCTTACTTCTTTTCATGACAGAGTAACAGGTGTTGTTACTTGGGGAGAAATAGTAGACATATCTTGATATTTAAAAAAAAGACTTTAGACAGTGATGCATACAGCCTTCTTGAACAGTGAGAAAAAACCCCAGACCAGGTGTACATCAGGGTGATAGTCTATGGCTCTGCAGCCATATGTAGCCCATGTGCTGTTTAAATGGAAGTGATTCCTAAGGTGTGGGTGATTACTAGCATTGCCTGCTGCTGGGAAACGTGAATCTCTCTATCTGGGGGAAGAAATAAATTAGCAAGAGACTTAAACGCAAGTTTTGTCCAGTTGAATCTCACAACAGAGTGGTAGGATCTCAGGAGAGCTGAAGTTACCTCCTCCTTATCTAACACTTCTCAATTATTGTCTCTTTGGCCTTCTGAAGCGCAAGGAAGGCATGGCTGATGCAAAACAGCAGTCAGCTCTGTGAATGCTACTGAAAAATGCAGACTGGAGGTATGGAGATGCGTGAGGGATATCTAACTATTCCTCTCAATCAAATATAGTATTATTAAAAAAAAAAAAAGCAAACATCATAATAGGTAAGAAGGGGAAGTCTATGCAATACATGTCCTTCCACCTTTACCTACTGTAAGGTTTCAGCAGAAGTACTGTTTCAGGGACTTCATTTCAAGGAAAATTGGAAACTGTTCAGAGGAGAGCAACAAAAATGGTAAAAATATGGAAAGAGGAATTGATCTTTTTAGTCTTGAGAATAAAGAGAAGATGGATAGAGAAAATATTTTAATTTTATAAAAGACAGAGTGGATCGGTAGTCTCCATGTCCCATTAGAATATAAAGCTATTGCAAATAATTTCTTTTGTTTTCTATTTCTGCAAAGCAAAAGAAAGTTTACATCTGTCTCAAGCATAATTCACAGGTTTGTCAGCTATATTCGCAAGGCTATCCACAGTCTTGAGCACATTTTTACTGCAGGAATGATGCTGTAAAGACTGAACAGACTGAACTAAGAACTAAGAACAACTAAGCACAGGGGCATCACACACAAGGATTAATGATCAGGCACTAGTCTGACAGTACACAGGCACAGCAGCACTGCTGTGTCGTAGGATTTTAACATGAGATCTATAAAATGTACTAGCTTTCTCAAGATCTTATTTTCAACAGGTCAGCTGAGGTCAAGCTCTTTACTTTCAATAAATATATCAACAAATTCCAGCCATTATTGTGGCAGAGAAAATGTGAAAAACTCAAGGATTAAAAGAAATATTCTGAGCTTGTCTCAGATAGATTGCTGTCAAAACATGGAGGCAAAACAGGAACTTGACATGTATTTAACCACTTAAAAATGTAATTATTTTAAAGTCAATCTAATGATTTATTAATTCCTGGATCATTAGTGTTAATAAATTTGTTTTGGTAATAATAGAAGAGCCATCCTGATGATTAAAACCCAACCAATTGAGGTAGAATTACCTAATGCCATTTAATAACACTTAATTTAACACAATAGACCTTCCAGACATTAGTTATTTCGAGTACAACACCATGTAGGTATTTTATATCATATATTTTGTTAAATGCATCTATCATTCATTTATTCCAGTGGATATTCACCTTCCTGATATTCATGCTACTACTATATATTCATACATAGTATTTGATTTGATAAAACGCAGGAGTTATGATTAAAAATTATTAGTGTCTTAAATATATAAATAAAACTTGAACTATAGTAACACATTTCAAAATCATAAATATTTGCTTTCAAGTAACATCTGATAGAAACAGATCCTAAATTTGTACCATAATACGTATCCAAAAATGTATTTGTCACTAAAACACATTTAATCAACTTTACATCAAATACAGTAGTTTACTACAGGTACTGTCGCATTACAAAACAGATTGCATGGCCAAATTTTCAATATTTACTGCATCTTAATAGTGAATGCCCTGTGAAGTGACAGAAGGGGAAACAGCAAAACACCAGCAATTAACTTTAGGGAAAAAGATAATGTCCGTATCAAAAAATAGTGCTACTGTTAAATATTGTAAATCGATGTCTCTAGTATTACAATATCAGTAATTGTGAAAGATGACACATTTTGTGACCAGCTCTTGGAGCACACGGTGAGTAACTGGTAGTTATGTTTTAATAGTCTCAGAATTTGGGGCACACCCAAATGCCATTTGCATTTTAAAATTTCTATTATTTATAGTCTAACACTTGAAATTTGCCATCTAAACATGTAAAAGGGCTATGCCACTTTGTTCTGTTATTTTAATGCTTCACATGATTCATGCAGTAAAGCTTAAAAACTTATTCTTTTCTTCTAAAAGAATCAACCCAGATGACCTAAGTAACAGCAGCAGATAACAAATTAAAGGAAATAATATTAAATATTCATTTATGAAATGGTTTTAGCAACTCTGAAAAAATATTGTAGCTCTTGATTGTACTTAAATGAATAACTTGGTCAAGCCCTGCGTGGAATCACGGAACAGTTGAGGCTGAAAGGGACCTTAAGAGATCATCTATTCCAAGCAGGGTCACATGCAGCAGGTTGCCCAGGACCCTATCCAAAGGGCTTTTGAATATCTCCAAGGATGGAGATTCCACAGCCTCTCTGGGTAACCTGCTTTAGTGCTGAGATACCCTCCCTATAAAAGTTTTCCTTAAGTTCAAATAGAACTTCTTGTGTTTCAGTTTGTATCTCACAAGAAACAGTTCATCCCTTCAAATAACTATGGGATACAAAAATTGTTCAACTGTTGTCTGTGGAGTTTCATGCCTCTGCATGCTTCATACAGTTTTCTTATGAAAATATCACTATTCAGCCAAGAGTTGCTGCCTCCAGCTGGAGAAAAATCCATGTTGCTCCTGTAGGGCAACATTTCCCTTTCCTGCATAGCTGCAGCCTGATCTCTTCTCCCTAAAATCTAATACAGTAAGAACTAGGAGCTGATGCAGGGAAAGGAAATGGAACAGAAGGAGACTGGTGAACACAGCTTGTTTTGTAGACTGGATGTGGCTTAATCGTGAGAAACTGAATTTAGATAAACATCTATAGTAGAAATATCAATGGATACCAATTTACATAATTCTTTATATCTCATAGCACTTGCACACGGTGTCCTTTATTTTCTTGACTCTGCTGCCTTTGCTGTGTTATAATAAGAGCGGAAGGCCGCATAGCTCTTCGGGACTACTCACATGTGCCTCACATGGTGAGAGACAGCACTGGGGCTTCAGCCTTTTGCTCCATCATCAACCTAAGGCATGCAGTGACTCCTTTGAAACACTGTGTCATATCTTATCCCTCAATTAATTCTGAGACTGCTAGAAATTCACTCTCGGGATACAATTTCTCATTGTCCAAGTAATGTCAGAATAATACATGTACATAAGCATTCCTTCAACTTCAGAATAGTTCTGTTGGAGTTCAGAAGAAAATAAGCAGATAATCAGTCAGAAGTGTGAAGCAAATGTGCCATGGCCAACAAATCATGATGTTGGCTGAGAAGGAGACCGGCTTAATTCTTTGCAGACTCCAAAAACAGTGAATGCCTCACCAGCTGGTTGCAGTTTCACTAATAATCTTTTTACCTCTTTTGTCAAATCACCAGTTTTGCAGAAACTGTCAATTTCAATGCAGCGCCCTTCAGGAAAGGTTTCTCAGGATAGTAGTATGTAGGCAATTACATTAAATGTGAGAAATCCAACACCAACTCTAGACTCTTAATCATCACTTGGCCACCTAATAGTTATTCAATAGACTGTCTCTTGTATGCTGCTTGGTCAGTAGTAGGATTTTTTGTTTAAATTTAGGCAGCCGGGCTTGTGTGTTGTTGTAAATTCAATTAAACATTCTAAGTTGCAGCCGTCCTAAAAGGGGCATCTATGCTCTTTGGAAGGGTCTCTCCTTATTTTTCAAGAGAAAGATTTCAACAGATGTTTCATCAGTAATGCACTTACTTATGTATATAAATTGCTAAAACTCGATAAGTTAAATAACATCTGCCAGTTAATAGAAATGGATGCTGAAAGAACTTGATCCAGGAGGAATGACTCACTAAAACAACCAAAAGCCTCATCCTAAGGAGGTAGGAAAACTTCCTCATGGGTTCTGGGCTGAGTACAAGTGACAAAAATCAGATAGATAAAGTAAATACATTGAGCAGTACATAGTAAAAGGAATTAATATTATCCACCATGCCTAAAGATCTTCAGTCTGTCCATATATGGTTGTCAGAGGGAAATTTGATGGCATAGGGAGCAAGGTATGTGGAAATACTGATGAAAAATAGCTTCCTACTTATAAAACTCAATAGGCACGCAGATTAACTTCCCAATTAGCAATTAGAAAATGGCATAAACTAAAATAAAAAATAAGACCAAAAGTAAATATCTCTTCAATACAAATATTGTTAATTGATTTGATAGAGACAGGTTAATTTCCGTCCTACATCTTACATATTTCAACCTCGCCGCCCTAGGTGTTAACAGCAATCTTTCGCCTTGCTAGTGCTCTAATACCACTGGCAGGTAATATAACGTTAAATTGTTGAGCATCTATAAAAAATGCATCAGTCTTTCAGTGTCCCAGGAGCCCTGTATTTAATAAAAGCCTCCCTTTAGAAGAGAGGCGTTTAAAATAGAACACACTTCCTGAAAGAACTTGAAATAACAAACACTCTGCCTTTGGCGGCTTCTGTACAAAGCCCATACTGCTCCTTTCACCGGGGTAGAGCCTCCCCCAAAACATTGCCACTTCAATATTCCTGATTGCTCAACGACACAATCTGTAAATGCCCATGCACTGGAGAGGCAGTTGCGGTTCGCAGTTCCTGGGGAAAACGCCAGCAGTAGCGGGATCCGTGGGAGCAGCGTTCCCCAGTGCAGACATTGCAGCACGGATGTGCAGGGCTGCCTTGCGCCCATCCCCGTGTCCTCGCTCAGTGCAACCGCACAACAAAATGCTGCTTATGGAGCCACGCGAGGCTGCACAGGCAGCACTGGTTCTGCCGGCCCCGCGCGGGAGTCGCTTGGCAGGGGCCAGGGCAGGGGCCGCGGGGGCTGCCTTGCTCACACACTCCATTTCTTAGCACAGCACGGGCCGGGGGCTAATCCTTGGGTGCTGCCGAGTCATCCTTCGCATCCTTCAGGTTCTTGTCTGTGAGAAGCAAGCGATGGGGTGGGCAATGCAAGGAGAAAATCAGGTGCACATTTCCTCTGATCCACTTTGAACTGGAATATTTTGCCCTAGAATCGTACTCCTGGCAGTGGTGGGTTTGTGGTACATTTGAAATACTGCAAAGAATGATTTCTGTAATGATTTCTACACCACACATCAGAGACCAAGTCCTGCCTGTGCTTCCTCCGCTGTGCAAGTATCCTGGCAACAGAGCCAGTGCTGATGCTTTATGCACGGATTCATCCTGGTCTCATCCCTTCCCGCTTGGCTTAGCCGTGTAGGGAAGGGACTCAGCACCAGGGTGCTGCTGCACAGCTGGTACAGCATGGGGTGGCCGTGGCCAGAGAGCAAACCTGCAGGCATGGGGTCTGCGTGGGGGATTTGCCCTCTAAATACTTACATTTTTAGTCAACAGCAATAGAAAAGCATGCAACAAATATATCCATGCAGGAAAGATCCTCAATTTAATAGACTTTCTAATTAAGAAGAGAAAAAAAATGTACATATAATATCAGGAGTATGAATATCCTTTTCACAGTATTTAAAGAGGGGAATGGATTTATTTCTTTCTATTAGCCCATGCATTTAGCAAACCATAGCAATTAGCAATACACCATTTTATCTGCTTATCTGTATGACTGTCACTACAAGATGTCTACTTCAAACATTTGTTTCTGAATTTCTAAGTTTGCCAAAGAAAGCTCAAAGTTATTTCTGAGATACAAATGCCCAAATTCTTTAATAACCTAACTGAATTAAAACAAATCAAAAACCATCTTAAATGGTATTTCAGAATAAAAAATGTTTAAATATTGTAAAATGATGATTCTTGCTGAAATGTTCTAAAAGAATATTTCTACTGATTGGGAAAAGGATGAGTCAGTATCTCTTTTTCTGAAAAATTAGAATCCTATGGGTTAAACAACATATATCTTTTAGGAATGAAGACTTCATCAGCTTTATGAAGGATCTGGAACACTGCTGAAAATGATCCTATCTGCCTAGAAGATGAAGCAGGCTACACTGAGCTTCCTGATCCTTAAGTGACAGTATTGGTAAATCAGTTTCACTGGTATTGACAAGAATTCATTAATAGGTTGACAGATTCTCTACTATTTTATAAAAGTTTCCTTCACAATCTAGTGAATTCTCTTGCGAGATAAGAGCATAATTATTTTAGAGAAAGAAAATCTAAAGCACAGATGGAATTCATTGACCAAAATTGTAGATATTTGCATCTCATCTACATTTTAGACACCCACTATAGCCAATGAAGAGAAGTAGATGTTTGTGATTGATTTCCTAGCCAGAAGTGTAAAACAGATTACATGAACTGTGTTGATCAGGTAGATCTTTTCTCCCCTGGCCATAAAGATGTTCAGGGTGACTAACTTCAAGACAAGTATCTTTGCTAGCTGAGCTAAATGAGATAACTTCCCAGAATAGAGGTTAAGCGGTTTTGTCTTATGTTTGACAGAAATTCGACTATTCAGGGTTCCTGGATTCTGCAAGGACATTCTTATATGGACATAAATATTTTCCCTGCAAAAAGGATATCTGAGATCTCTGCAAATAACAGAAACACATTGCAAAGGAAGATGGAAAAACAAACCTGGTGTTACTGTCATGTCATCCCCATTGACTACAGGTCTTTCTTCCTCTTCTTCCTCTGGTGGTTCAATACTTGTCTTCTCCATATTGCTCACAGACTTATTCCTTTTGCGCTTCCCTTCGGCGCCCGGAGTGGCCCCTGGAAGGATCTGATCTGTTACATTTAACAATAACGGAGCTGGTTCTGCTGGAGGCTTTGGGGTGCCGTAATAGTTGTCTGGAAAGAAACAGAATGGAATAACATTTACATTCATAGAATCACATCTCCTTCTTCCCTCTCTTTTGGTTTGGAATAATGAGATTGTGTGACGTAGTACATCAGTTAATATAAAGGTTAGTTCAAAATGTTTTCTGTGAGGTTAAAATTTACTTTTCATGAAATTGTAATAGATCTACTGGCAGCACTAGTGATCCAGTCATACTCACAAATATATATTGCATTAACTATTCCTCAAACTCTAACAGGCTAAAGCCTATTTTTCTTATGAAACCACAGATAAGCAGGAAGCATTCTGAAGCAGTTTTTCACTTCAAACCACCGGTTGAGACTAATCAGTTTTATAACTTATGTTGCAATAAAAGAGTTTTTGACTTTCAAAGGTATCATAAAGATATTGGATAGTCACCCTAAGTCATTTTCATACCCTCTGAATTCTCTTACGTGGTAAGGAAGCTCATTAGTGCTCTATGATACAAAGATCCACAATAATAAGTAATGCTGCACTACCTCACTTTTGTATTTGTCAAATTTTTACTGTTCATTAGAAAAGCTCCAGATTCAAACAGTTAATGCTAAAATATTTTCAAAGAAAGATGAAACTTTATGCTTTAGGGCTTAAAATTATCTCTAACTACTAAGAAATTCTGAGAAGATTTAGTGGCTGACAGATTACCCTCTATTTGTCTCTTAGGAAGTTTTTGGCAACTTCTGAATCATCCACTTTCTATCTGAAGGTTTATTAGATTAGACTGACCAAGATCTAATCTAACCTATATCTGATCTGTATGTTTGAATTTTGAGCTCAAAACTGGTTTCTTAAATAATACTTGATTTTTTTTTTAAAAAATATGGGTCTTTACCAGGTCCTTTCTAGAAGCAAACATAGACAGCAATATGAGACATCATAATATATGTATATAAATATACCATTCATGCAAAATATTTTTTTTCCTGAGAAAGTTGAGTTTTCTGCATTATATTTTCTTCAGAGTGGCAACAGTTCATGAGAAGGGCAGTGAACATGATGCCTCACCAGCAGATTAACAAGCAGTTAATATAAGCAACCTAAAAATATTATCCAACTCTCAGGAACTTTTCCCCAAAAAGCACCTGTGTTTCAGTGCCAGTACATCTAGAGTTGCTGAAGGGATTTGTAGATCAAATGACTATGTTTAAATTCTTGTCCTCATATGTAAGGCTTCTGCACAGTCAAAGCAGTAACAACTTCTGGACGTTATTTTAATAACAGATACAGAAACAGCTCTGCATAGCAAAGCATTATGAGGTCTATTTTGCAAGCAATATAAAATATTTCTGGTACTAGTATTCCTTTGTGTTCTGTTATGAAGTACAGTGTTCAGACACAGCACCACCTCAATACAGGTAAGTAACTGAGTAGTCTTACAACAACTACTCTATGAAATTTCACTGTGGTTTAATAAAATGCTGCTCAGGGCAGATGTTTCTGTAATTGTAATATACTAGGAAAATTCACTGTGTTAAATGGCCCTCCTCTTCATTCTGGGTTTCAGAAATGGCTAAATGAACAACTGACTTGGTAAAGATTTTCTTTTGGTTCTCTGAGCTCTAACGTGAGTCCTGATGTGGGGGGAATGAACCCTGGCTTGCGCTGCTGCCTGTGGATTGCTGGAAGTGACCTGAACCTGCACACGCTGCATCGGCTTCCTCACACTTTGGGTTACATATTTTGAAAAAAAAAAAAATTTAAAGCCTCCAGTTTAAAAGCCTCCTCCCTAACCTATACCACTTTAGCACTTGAAAGTGTGCAGGGCCACATTCCAGAAATAACAGTATGCAAGCCCAAAGGTTGT
The DNA here is from genome assembly GCA_034781795.1 of Crypturellus tataupa. Taxonomy (NCBI): domain Eukaryota; kingdom Metazoa; phylum Chordata; class Aves; order Tinamiformes; family Tinamidae; genus Crypturellus; species Crypturellus tataupa. The sequence continues at coordinate 6,333,339 of JAWLRI010000001.1, read as the reverse complement.
AAGTGTAGCGTGAAACAAAGGTGCAATTAATAGCCAAGATGCACAACCTGGGCTATTTTGTGCTAATTTCTTAATTTTGCCACTGTCATACAAAATCAAGCATGGTACACAAACTCAACTTCTAAGAGGTCAATGATTTATTAAGAAAATCTGAAAAGCCATAACTATCACATTTGTAAGCTAATGAAGATATCCTGAACAGTAGATAATAGGGCAGACACTAAAAGATGTTTAAGATGAAGAATATATTCTATCTTTAGGGAATTACACTGTTTCAAAGAAACACTCTTTTAAACTTACACTAACTGTGTATTTTAGTAGGAGACAAAAGATTTATACGAATATAAAATGTATCAAAATATGAGAAAGAAAAATGCACATTCGAGATTAGAAGCCAGAGGAATTCATTCTTTTAGTTTCAAACTGAAACAGCAATATAATTTCCACTTTCTGCCCACTAACATAACATGTTGTATTTCCCTCATATGATGAAATAATGATTGATTTAAACATAAGTCTTGATCTAAATTCAAAAGGAATTGAACCACAGATAGGACAAAACAGCTGTATTTTTTCTTAAACCGATCTCACCTATTTCAAGAAGCAGCAAGACCTTTCCTATATTAAGTGCTTGTTGATAAAGCACAAGATTTTCTCTGTCCCCTTCCTTCCCTGCGGTGCCTGTCAACATGCCCCAGGAAGGGAGAGGAGGGGGTTTCTGGCTGGGTCCAGGCCTGGGCTCCCTTGGGTCCTGGTTCCAGCCAGGAATTACCAGTACATTTTGGAACAGGGATTATTGGTGTGATGATCCCTGGCTTCTACCCACAACCCTCCAACACCTCCCTAATCTCATCATTAAAAAATCCACAGTACATGAGAATATCACGATGCTTTAAAAACATAAATATTAGGAAAAGATAAAATGATGGTGCTGAGGAATTTAGAGATCACAGTGAGAATGAACAATCCTTGAGAAATTAGTATACCCAGAGCGAAAAGATCTGTCTTAACATAAATGCTTCCAGCACTTGTATAGTTCAGATTCTGAGTCAAATTTCACATTTATTTTTAGATGGAATGATACAATATCAAGCTACAAATGCACCCCAAATTCAGTTTATTCATCACCCTTATTTAGATTGCTCTCACTCTGTATTGCTTATACAAACTTGAACTGCTTAATTATTAGTCAGAATTACAACAGTCGGCCACATCGAAGCAACAAAAAAGTGTAATTTTCACAGTGCAAAGAGAATTAAATTCCCCATCCCTGGTGGCCCAGAGTTTGCAACAGGCTTGACCTTGAGTCTGAGCCTAGGCCTTGTTTAATTTGATTTTGCAACCTTGAGATTCTTTGGATGCAGTGTACAGGCTTCGAGAGAGCTCCAGAAGACAGCAGGAAAGAAAAACTGTGTTTATACTATTGCTTAGGGCAGGCCCAAGCACACTGGCAGTATAACCAGGACAAGCAAGGGTACAATCAATCATGGATGCTTTTATTGTTGCAGATTTTCATGGCCAACACAGCCCAGGTGAATGGGTTGCAGACACCTTCTTTAAAGGATCTGGTATTGTGTGCAACATGTTGTGTGCAGACCTTTTAGGTAGGAAGTATTCCTAAGTGTGGGCTCCGTGCCCCTCATAACTCTGCCTCGACCTCCAGGACCAACCGTGCAGATGCCCAAGACAACGGTGAGCTCAGCTCGCTGCGCTGTTGGATGCACCTTGCCGTGGCAGTAGACAGGATGCTTGCGTTTGTAGAATACATAGGTCCAATCAACCAGCATTTCCTTATGAAAGTGTTTTATTCTAACCCTTCTGGTCACTTGCATACTTCATTTACAGATTCTTTTGCATGTCGTGAAAGCACTACACACTTTGCACTATGAGCAAAATGAAGAATACTTTCAAACTGCAAAAGCTGCCTCTCTCTCAAAATTCTTACAACCAACTTACAAAATTCCCAAAGAGGAAACAGTACATAGACGTTGTTAAAATATAATTAGTGATGTATTTTAACAAAACTCAAGACAATTACCACCTCCTTAAGGAAGCCTTGCAAACTTCTTTTCACCCACTCACCCTGAGTGAGTAATTTATTTTGACGGGTGACTATACTATAATTAGGGATTTTTTTAATCATTTCTGTAAAGTTGGGTGAGTAGATTTTGTTCTTGGGTTCATACATTTTCATGATGGTTTTGCAATGCTGCTTGATGGATCAAAGTTGCAGAATTCTTAGTGCTGGTACTAAAGTAAGTGGCATTCAAAAATGAAGCCTTGTAAAACCTTAGCATTTTAAAATCCTGTTGGTATTCATTTTTCTCACACTACTTGTGATATTAAAGTGGCAAGGTAGCCAGGAAAAATAGTGATTCAGATATTTCAGAATTTAAGAAAAAGAAAGACATTAAAGACGAAATTTAAACTTCTACTGAGAACTTTACCATTACTTACACTTTATCTACTTTTAAAAGGAGGCTGAAGATCTCAGAGAAGTCTTTTCTTTTCTTCTTCTTTTTTTTTTTTAACTAAGCCGTTGGATCAGTTTGCTTAGCTGTCTGAGTCTCACAGCTATATTAATGTCTGAATTAAAAATACAAATTAAAATTTATTTACTTTGGGAGTGCTGTCAGAATGAGTTACACATGATGTACAGAACTAACTCTGAACTAGCTGGAGGTAGAGAACCCTAGGGCTAGTTTCTATAAAATCTGCTTTCCATCCTCTCTATTTTCTGACTAGCTGATATATATTTGGCTTGAGCTATGGCTAAATCTGTGTAAAATGAATATTTTTCAGAAATCCTAGGGTTCTGTCAGCACAGAGCGGGAAGGTATGGAAATGGCACTGCTCGGAATAACCTGTGCATTCCTGACAAACACTTGATCATTTTCTGGCTGGAGTGATGAGCTGCTTCCCAGAGCAGGGAGATTCTGGATGACTCAATTGCCATCTCTTCCCCAGGCAGAATTTTCATGGAGCTTGGTCTCTGTAACTTCTGCTAACAGACACTAGGCAGATATGCTAACTTCTGTGTCAATTAATGACATTTTAATAACTGGCTTCAGGATTGTCTATTCATCTACATTAAAATTACATCACTAATTATAGCTACGGATTTTTGCCCAAGAGTGTTCTGGCCCCCAGTGAATGCACTAGCACGGGAAGGTTTTAGATTCATAAGGAGGAAGGGAGACAGCAGGGCTGTCAGACGCTGCAACATGACAGCCTGGCTTCGGCTTCTCTCTTGCTGCAGGACCCCAGCTGCCCCTAGCATGGTTCTTCCTTGCCAGACAAACTGTCCAACTGCCAATGCAAAGACACATATCAATTTAATAAGTTTATTCAATATTTATTCAACTAAACATACCTTCCCAGGACAATATTAAAAATGTATTAATATTTCCCAAGAAAAATTATTAATAACAAATCAATGCTGTACTGATAAACTGCATCAGATCTGCATGGGGAAAAGTAATGCAATAAAAAAGGACAACTTAATGGAGCTACTTTTTGACTTTATGAGCCTCTACTGGTGGGTTACAAGATACAGAAACATAAAAACATTGCTGATTTTCTGAATTTTTGAAGAATCTGAAATGAAGGCACCCAAAATTAATACTTTTTTTTTTTTTAATTTCCTCAGAGCTTGGAAAGTGTTCAGGCTCCTACGTTATCTTCATCTCTTTTACCTCCATTTTATATATCTTCATTTTGTTTTAACTGAAATTTTCATTTTTCTCTCTTTCTTCTTTTTTTAAATTGCTAGGGTGTTTTTACCCTACGCATATTCCTCTGTTCTCCAGTTGTTGCAATTAGGAGTATCTCATCTACAGATTTAGGCACATACAGGACACGAATCCATAAAAATAATGTGCAAAAGTCTGTTGAAGTGAAGATTCGTATATATGAAAGCAAGGAAGTAGAAAGAACAATTTCAGCTTTGTAGAACCAGATACTGCCTACACTGTTTTCAAGACATTCCTTGAATTCCTAGCAAGACCAAACCATATGAATAGAAACAACTCTCCTGAGCACTGAATTTTTCACAGTTGGGAAAGAACAGCTCTCCCATCAGACCCAGGAATCCTTTGGGTTGCAGGTGTAAATACATTGCACATGAAGTAACTATAAGTCATCCTGTGTTAAATTCGGGTGGAGGTGGCAATGGAGAAGCACAATGCCTGCTTTACGGTTCTTCAAAGATTAAGGTCCTCACCTTTTTTCTCCCAAATATTCTACAAGTTTGTATTTCCCTCTAAGAAACAGAACAATTTAGTTTCAGATAAGGGCTTCGAACAGAGATGTCTGCGTATCGGATGCAGCTCTGCGCTGCGCATCATCACAGACCTCAGAACTGCGAGCAAATATCAAGTGACCTTTAACTTGCATGTTTTGATCTTACACCGAGCACAGCACTGCATATGTGAAAACTCTAGATGAATCTCTTTGAAAGGTTACTTTCACCTATTTGAGTAAAATCATGGACTGAGGGAAAGGAATTAATAATTAATGTGAAAAAGCATTCGGACTTTACCAGCAAGAAGCATCAAGAGGCATAAATGAAGGGCACTGGAACAAGACTGCAATAATTCAGCTTAATACATATATTAGTAACTATTTTACTGTATTTTGTGCATTTTAAATGAATACCTTTGTCTGACCTAGTCTTCTAAAAAGCAATGCTACAGCAAAGCTAATTTGAAATCTCTACTTTCCCATGAGAAAAAGATGTCATTTAGTTCCTGCAGAGTTCCCTCCTTGCTCTGAAATATTTCCTGCAGTTTCACAGAGATGCCAAGACACTCTGTCCAACAGCACATACATCTTTTTCGCAATATCCTAGCTGGTGTTATCTGGATTCAACCCCTGCAGGACTACGGCTCATCGTGTCTGATCCCTAAATGATGGGAAGGGCTGGGTTGTAACTCCCTTTGCTGTAGCTGCTCAGCATTCGGGTGTAACCACCTCGCTCCACTCGTGTATCTTGCGTAGCCACCTCAGCGGGATGAAGCGCCCTCTGGGTACAAGTTTTGGTTGCTGATCTTACAAGGATCCTTGGTTGCTGATCTTACAAGGATCCACTCATATCAGGCATCTTTTGGATGACTAATGACAGGTAACATTCAGATCTTAAATAACCACGCTACCGATATACATAACTATGTCATTGCGTTTGTCATCATTCAAAGATTTAGGCTTAACAAATTCTGAGACTGTCCACTTCCTTTGAACTGTGATGTTGTAGACCTTATACACTCCTTCCATTGCTGTTGAATTATTATTTCTTTTTTGCCTTAATAAGGGACAGCTTTCAGCAGGATTCCTCGCCTTTGATCCTGTATGGTTTGACACCTTTACAAATAATCTGGAAAGGAAATGTGAGGAAGAGGCTAAGAGTTTTTCTATACAAGATTTTATTAAATTTAGTCTAGACCAAGGATGTAGAGTTTTCTGAAACTGCAGAATGATAAAAAGGAAGGAGAAAAAATAGATGAGTAAACGGGAAAGAATCATGGTAGATGAAATTTAGTATTACAGATACAAGCCAGGGAACCATGGGATTCTAAAATGACTGCCAATACCAGAGATACACAGGCATTACTACAGAGAGATCCCTGCGGAGGCAACCTTCTCCTGCTACAGAAAAAAGCAAAGCTAAAGGTGTAAACTAGAAGACAGATTACAGAAGGAATGAAATAATGAGTAACGCGAAGATGCAATCACTCGAACATCCATACTACATTGGCACTGGCTTTTCTAAGGAAAAAAACACCAAACTAAATGTTATTCTAAGAAAAGCAAAGAAAGGCAATAAACATCCTATAATAAACATTGAATGTTGTGAAGGTGTTGAGTTAAAAAAAGGAGACAAACAAAAAGGGACAAAATAAAAATATATAAATAGATTTTTTTTAAAGATTATAAATTAAAAAATATTAAAAATTAAAAGAAAAGAGAAATTGAATCTCAGAGAAGAAACACTTCCATGCGAAATGTAATTAAAGGGGAACTTAGGAAGTTTTTGAGATCAAATTTCAGTCAAAAAATGACTGAGTTTCAAGAATACAGACTTGTTACATCACATCTTTTTGAGAGATTACTCTCCTTTGAGAGATTACTCCCTTTATTAAACAAATTCATAATTACTGCAGGTCTATCTGAAAATGTTGTATCTATGTATGTATGTAAGGAGGCACAGGGCCTGGGGGGATTTTACTCAGAAATTTCTCTTGCAGGGATCTTACAGTTCTGAGAATTGTCTGAAGTGTCTTTTGCTGGAGAAATGATACTGGATTAATGACCCTTGGTCTGATATTAAACTGCTATATTTCCTTATGCATATGAATCCAGGTTTATTTTAAAAGGCTGCATTTATAGACACCTTTTATAATCTCACAGTGGCATTTTCAGGGCGTTATATTTGGAATTCTGTTGTCTCCAACTTCCTTTTGACAACCCAAAGAAGCCTTCTAGACTGTTTATTTTGGCTGGCATTTTCTTCAAACTTCTTTTTCAAGAAAAGAGAGATCCCTACAGTCAATCAGCTTTTGTATTCATTTATTCAGGCTGCTGTGAAGAAAGCTATCTTGCCAGTTGGAAAGGTATGCAGGGAATCCTTGCCTTATGTGCCTAAAAAGGCATCTGCAGACTGTTCTGGATTGTCATCTTGTGCATCTTAAATGAATGAGATGTTCCCTGTTGATTCTTCCCTTAAGGAGTTATTGAAATGAATAAAAATATTTCTCAGAGGATCCCAGTAAATGCATATTATAAACCTAAAAAGCCCCAAAACAAACAAAAAAGAAACTTTAAAAAGAAAAAATATGTAAATTTTACATTAACCAAAAAATATCATTTTGCCATATTAAGGTAAAATCTCATTTTTTTAAAGCAATTGGATTGATAAGTCCCATTAGCTAACCATTAGCTAAAAGGAGACTTTGTGCACATCCTTTTTTGACATGGTACTTTCTTACTCAATTTGTTTTGGACTGGATATGACCAAAACATAAACCTGAACTTTTCTTATGAGCCTTTTACTACCAATGAGTTCCTGTGGTATAACATGGATTTTTATTTTCCCCAGAGTATACAAAGATGCAAGAGATGCAATTCTCGGTCTTTAAAAACTGCTAGCTGTGTTGGGACATCTTTTTTCAGGTAGAGCAAAACAAATACAGATTAAAACCTGCTCACTTATTTTTTAAAATGATACTTATTTTTAAATCATTCAGACGACTTGAGGTGCAGTTAATAATTCCTACAGTCAGTGACCACATGGCTGCAGCCCTCAGAAGCTCCCAGAAGAGCAGAATGGAGCAGGACAGAGTCCTCCATTCTCCAACAACTGACCTTGGCCACACGTAGTTGAGTCTTCTCACTGCTGTACTCTATAATCCTGCCACTTCTGGCTTGCTCTCTATGAGGCACCATAAATTCTTGGCTTCTCAATGCCATTTTTCCAACAGCAGGAGTGGAGACTCTCCCTCAACCAGCAATTAAGGTGCTCATTTAAGGAGTGATGAGACGAGAGCTTAAGTGAGCCTGGCCTTCCACTTCCCCGTCGCTTGAATCAAGGGGCTATTAGAAAAGTGGTGTCACCACCAGAAGAGCCTGTGCCTTTCACCAGGTGCCCAATGCAGCTTATGCATCCCCAGATGCACGCGGATATGCGTGGGAGATACGTGTGGGTGCATCCCATTCGTTCTCAGCCATGACTGATTTCAGGTGGAAAGAGCCACTTTGGACATCTTATGGGCATTTCTGTGCAAGCACACAACTGGAGAAATGCAGCACCTGTTAGAGCTGAGTGACTTAATGTGCTACGAGACTGAAAGGTTCAGATCTTGACCTTAACTCATGCTAGAAAGGTAGGAGGCAAATGGAAGTTACATGAGTGAGAGCTGCAGATCCAAGCTGATCAGCAGTTGAAAGAGAGGGTTTTTGAAATACTATAGGAGCCTTCAGTTTGTCTCTTCAAGATGGCATCTGATAATTACCTAAAAGCAGTGAGACATAATTAAAAACAGAGCTATAGCAAATGAAATGGTACACACCAGTTTGACTGCTTAAATAATTTTAACTATAAAAAAAAAAAAAAAAAGAAAAATCTGTGCTATTTTTTTTTGTTCTCCATCAAGGACAGTCCCATGTTTTCGATGTGTGGCCTGCACAGTCACTGCAAATTGAAGCAAACATGCCCGACTGCCCACATCTTTCCTATCTGTCTCTTTCTCCTTGACACACTGTGTTGCCCCAGGCTGCTTTTTGTTGGTTGTCCTTGTCTTGCCTCCTGGTTTCACTGCTGATCCTAAAATCTTGTCTTGGGCTCAAAGACCTTCCTGCTTTGTCATGGATAGCTCTTGATTCTTCCCTGTGAACCAGTGGAAATAGCAAGAGGGAATAAATGCACTATCATCTGTCTCAGGGTATCTTTATTTTTTTTAACTATTTTTTGAAGGCTGAAACTGACAAAAAATCTCATGTAATGCTGAGCACTGGTCACGTTGTAAAGGAAACACTGCTCTATGAAAAAATATACCATCAGTTACGCTTATGTAAATTCTTATTCTTTAGATAAAATATACATGTATGAATGAAGAAACCTTTCAATCTCCAATAATTCCCTACTTTGAACACTGAAATAATAATACACTTACCTCCTCTGAGGAAAAAAAAAAATTAATCTCAAATTCTAAGTGTATCAAACAGACCAATTATAGCAAAAAACTTCATATAGAAGAACCCCTGTTTTTCAGGAACTTTGTGCTGTCATAAAACTGGCCCCTCATTTCCACAGGTGTGAAGGATCCAATTCTCCTTTCACACAATCATAAATCAAATACTTCCACTGAAGATAATGGATTTAAGAGATATAAGGTTTAAATACTTAAAAGTGCAATTCTATGAAATAGAAGGTTTTTTTTTTCTGGTGATCCCTGAGTGATTACTCCTGACAGGATTCACCATATTTACTCCTGCAAATGGCAAATAATTTCTCTTTGTTCTGGAGGTGAAATGGCTTGGTAGGAGTCACAAAGTAATAACAATCATCTTGAACACTTAAGCACTTAAACAAAGCTTCACATTTCAAAGTGCTTCAGAAATATAAACCAATTAAGTTGTCATTATGATTTATATTAAGGAAGACAAGAAATGTATAAACAAAGTCAGAAGAGATGCTACAGTTCTGCAAATTACAAATCATTAAAACAGAGATGTAGAGCAGGAGGGGACCAGACTAATCCTGGCAAAGAGAAGATAAAACCATAAAGCTGACTAAGAGCTAATACATTTTTACCCTCTTACTGGTGAAGGGTCACTTCTGTTTATAAGGAACATAAAACCCTTAAGTAAACCACTTGAGCCATTGATAACTGAAAGCATCTATCAGTTCTTAGCTCATTAGTAACTCTCTTAAGATAACTGATTTACAATGCAATCACACCCAGATCTGTAAATGGCAATTAAAATCAGTATCCACACCAGACCACTGGATCATTTAAGGAGGACTATCTATGCTACTCGTTCCTTTTAAAAGTACATTGTTAAGACCAGGAGCATAAATGTTAATTAGAGTAATGACTTCATTCAACAATTTCTTTTCTATGAGGCCACTTGGACCAGAATCCAGCTCCTCTGCTTGAAAAGCCGAGTTCTTTTTAATTAGGAGAGCTACACCGTGGGTGCTAGCAATAAATGAGGGAAGAGATAAAGGTCTCACCCAACAGGAGTTTTCATTTTTTTTTTCATTCCTGTGTATCATTGAGTATTTCAGAAACTTCAGTTTTATGCAGGAAAAAAAAAACAGTCCGAATTTTTTTAATGTCAATGTGCATCTTTTGCAAACATTTGCAGCACAGACATTCTCATAAGGGCACTTTTGGGATAAATTCTCCTCCTTGCATGCTTCATTGTGCACAGCAGTAGCTTTGGGTCATTGCTATTCCACTGGATCATGCCCCTAAGGCAAGGGTCTGTGCCAGAGTGAGACTAGTTAAGAGAAAGCTTCAAAGACTATTTAATTTCAAGTCTTCTCTGCTTTTGTGCATCTCTCAACCTTCAGTCACGCTCTGACCCTGTCTATGCACAAACACAGAGTTGGGAGAGGACAGATTGCCCTTAGCAATAGCAATGCCCAGTGCCTTGCCTACTGCTGACCTGAGTTTCAAAACAACAGATTTCGGATTGGAATGTGGAGAAATGGGAACAGGAATGGAAAGAAGTGGCAAAGAAAATGTAGGATGGGGAAAAAGACCCTCTTCATTGGAAAGGCAGGTCACTTGTTTCTTCATCATTCCAGTCTGGGCTGGAAAAGCCTTGTAAACTCTCAAAAAGTCACTGCTACTTTCCCTTCTAAAAAGTCGGGATTTCTGACAGATCAGTTCTTAATATTTCCTAAATCTTCTACCTGCTGGGCACCTGCACACAACTGCAGTATGCAGTTAGAGTTATTAGCACCACGGGATGATCCTGAGTCATCAATAAGGTTAAAGGTGTCAAAAAAGCAGCAAAGGGATGAAAAAGGGTGTATAATATAATAATGTGCAATGGAAAAATAACTAGTAATATAATAATTACTACTACTACTATTAAAAATATTTGTTGGTATATAAATGGGAATAGTGGGAAATAAAGGGGCATGACAATGAGCAGCCAAGGGTGACAGTCAAGAATACTGTGTGGAGCAAACTACAGCTCCTCTCTGTCTAAGACAAACAGATAACTGATGCACCCAGATTTGTGCACATGTGCATATCAACATGGTAACAACTTTCAAGCAAGATTTATCATGCACCTCCATGTGAGAGGATTTTGAAAGCAGTTATTAACTTGTCCCGAACTTGGTTACCAGGTCCCACAAGTGAGAATATACAGAAGCCCTTGAAGAACTGTTTGTTTGGACAATTTGAACCGTCTCTTTCCGAGATGAAACACAGCGAGAAACTCTCTTTCACCCTGACACAGATCCAGGTCACTGAAATTAGTGTTTTTGATCATGTTAATGTGAGTCCCTTATTCTTACCAGTAATATATTCTTCATTCTTATGGTCAACTAGCAGTTGGTCCTACTTGTTTGTAAAAACACCATTATGTCAGGCCAAACTTTTAACAAATGAATCATTCATTAGGAACTGGGTCAAGTGTTGCTCAGTTCTCTCATATTTTGGTGATACTGTGGACAGTCATTACAGCTGAACATAAACCAGTCTGTCTAAACTGCCATGGTGAAGCTACTGGTCAGTATAATGACAAGGAAGTGCAGATATTACCTCTACTATGGCACTTTGTAACTTCTACCCCAAGTTGATAGTGAATAAAAGAATATGTAGTTATTACTATAATATAAATGAATGGGGTAAGATATTTAATTAATGGTAATTTTCCTTATCAGTAAAAACAAGTAAACAAACTAAAAAACATTGAGTTTGGTACTGTTTGTTTCACAACATCAGCAAAAGATCTAAGGTGACCTGGGTGTGGAAAATGAACAAAACCAAGATCCTCTAAAGAAATGTGAGATCAGATCACTACTGAGCAGGATGCAAGGAAAAACTTACAGAGCTACAGTCTGTTTTGATTTTTAAGCTGAATGTCCTACATTAACTGTCATCCAGCAGGATCCTAAAAGCTGCTGCTGCATGCTACTGAAGTGCTATGTAAGCATACGCTTCATCAGTGCCTCCCTACTGCAAAGTTTTCACATTTGCTTTGGAAATGCTGAATTTCTATGCACATTTTATATCCCAAAGAACAACATTTACTCTTTTTACAGTCATTGTCACTATATTCACAACCCTTGCTCAGCAAGAGCTATTTCCGTAGGAAATTACACAAACAGCTTTTCGACTGCAGCAGTGTTGCAGGTATGGAACAAACCCAAGGCTACTGGAAGTCGTACTTGACCCTCCTGCCTCATCATCACCCTGTTCCTGAAGCATCATCCTTATTGATAGCTTATGTGCGTGCTCCTAGACGATTCTGCCTGCAGCAAACTTGAGAGCTGTCAGTTACCAACTGCTCTGCTGGCAGAAGCCTGGGAACAGTGGGGAGGAAGAGGTGCGAGGGGCAGACAGCGTGCAGCCAAGGATGGCAGCTCTTCCACCAAGCCAGGTGGCTCCCGGAGAAGATGTCTGTCAATTCCCCAGTGAAGGAGTGAAATCCAGGTGTGCTACTGACATAAATAATTCAAGTCAATCACTGCATAAAGTAAAAGATGCAAGCATCTTTTAAGCTACTGAGTCTTCCTTCAGCTTTATCATTGCATCAGAATTCTTCATATTCTATCCACAAGCCTCTTTCAGCTTCTTGTAAGCCTGAACTACATACAGGAAAAGAATCAGGTTAGCTGTTAGAAAGGCTTTTTAAATGCGCAACTAAATGTCCTTCAGATGACTGTAAAACAAAGATGTTCTACACTGGTTGCATCAGATAAATAAATAACTGGAAATGTATAGTCAGGAAGGGGTGAAATCAAAGAATCAGACCCACTTAATTCTACTAGCACTTCATTTAACTTGGAATAAGATTTGCACAATTAATTTGACCAACTGCTGCATCAGTCTGTTTGCTCACTAAACAGTAAGGTTATTTGATAGAATTTAAACCGAAATAACAGCTTAAACAGTGAAAAAATCAAGTCAGAGATTTGATTTGAAAAAAAATGAGGCATGGATTGACATGAATATGGCTTTTTTTTTCTCATTTAAGTGACAAATTATGCAAATTAATCATCTGATCATATTTTCAGGACAAAGATATTTCTTTTATTTTTTTAATATATATTTACATTTATAGTTGAGAACTAGCAAATTTGGAGCTAAGTTTTATCTACTACAAATGTAGATGAAATCAACAAATGTCTCATCAGTCAACAACTGAGAATACAGAATAGTAGGTTAAATACACTAATATTGTTTCCGTTCCCTTTTTCTCACCTTTCCTGATATTACTCAGATGAAACTCAAAAATTAGCAAGCAGAACTGTTATCTAAGACCAAACCTAGCATGTATCTGTCACTCAGTTGATTACATTTAAATTTGATAAACAAAAATGCATGAAATTAAGCAATTTTCGTAAAGAAAAAGAAAACCAGAATCAAATGCTAACTGCTTTTTTGAATGTCCCGAAGATTTTAAATAATTTTATCCTGATATTTTATCTTGCTGACTCATTTGTACTAGAGCTTCCTCTTTTATTATTAAAATGCTTTAATTAAATTCTAATTATATTGATCCCATAAACCCAATAATTATACTTTTATCTTCTATAGTGTTTTTTGTAAGAACTCTCAAAGTGCTTTACAAGTGTTTACCAACTGGGACTCCTAACATCTCTCTCTCAACTGCAGATTGCAGCAAGTGAGCTATGAAGGGGGACATTAGAGATTAAGGACCGTACTTCTAAAGAACCATTTGTTCACACATGCTTTGCAACATATGGTCACTTCTCTATATGCAGCCTGGATCCTTGTTTTTGAAAACAACCCTGCTTGCTTGAGCTCATTGAAAAAGCAGAGTTTCTAGTGGGTGATGGTTGCTACAGAGCGGCAGGGGGCAGGCATGGTGACCAACGGGAACTTATTGCCGGATGAGGAGGTCACTACATGGCATGGACACAATCCATTGGTGTCCGTGTTGTGTGGCAGGGGTCTGCCAGGCTGGCATGCTCGGCGTTGTAAGAGCAGGCAGCGCTCCCACCTTCTCCGTGCGGTTGTGATGGACGTCCTGCCCTCGCAGACCAAGCAGCCGCGCGTCCGCGCGGGAGGCCGCAGCCGCCATCTCCCGGCGCCGGGTGCCCCCACCGGCATCGCGCTCAGCATGGGCTCGAGGCCACGCCGCAGAGCCGCCTCTCGCATTAACTTGTGGTAAAACCTCTAGCAAATGAAGAGGAACTGCCCGCCGTGGTGTTGCGTTGGCAGCAGCACGCTGGGAGAGCCCAAACTATTAGATGGCCCCATCTGTTGTGAATGCCGAGGATGCCAGGAATACGCGCGTGGTGCTGTAAGCAGCATGGCGCCCGGCACGGCTTCCGACCTGCCCCCGGAGGGTGCTCCCGCGCACGAGGGCTCCGGTGGTGACCGCTTCCAGGCTCTCGGCACTGGTCACCGCTGGGGCAGCACCTGTACCATGAAGCCTGGCGGCCGACGGGCGCTGAGGGGGCTAGTGGGACACGGAAACTAAACCTCTCTCTTCTATAGGAATCTCTGTAATTGCTAAGGAAAGCTCAGCTTTTTTGAGGTCATTGGACCCCAAAAAAGCAGGGTACCTTTCTGGACACATCCCTCTGTAAGCTTCCCTGAACTTCAGCATTGTTTGTCTGTTAGGAAAAGTAACATTTATACACAAGTAACACTGGATACCCCATTACTTAGCTCCATTGTGAAACAGGCACTTTAATCTGAACAGTTTCAACAAACAGCCCGTGGACCTTGCTACACTTGCTATGTGGTAGAGCTCTCTACTACCTGACAGCAGTTTCTGCAGCACCATGGAAGTGCTTGCGAAGTCTGACAAAATCACCTCTTTGGCTTCATTTTGCTATGCTACAGATCCATCTCCAGGTCTCTCACAAAAATCATGTCTTACCCTTAATTTTTCCCATGATCTCTCCCCCTGGCCTGTAAATGCTGCAGCCAGACACAGGCTCCCACAAGGGCTTAGAACAGCTGGATAAACCATGGTGAAAAACCTTCCAGTTCCTGCTGGCCTAACCCTCTGCCCTAAGAACAAGTTCTCTCTTTCACATGACGTGAGCAGGACCTCACACTCAGGCAATGGGATTTGCTATGCTCTCAATACCTTTTTACTACTGGAAAAGGAAATATCACAACTTATTCTTCCTTCATAAGAAAACATTGTTTACTTTGTTTCCATTTATTACTACTCACCTCATTTAACCCAGATGTTTGTGAACCAGTCATCTGTCCCTTACCAGCTACCACTCCAGTCTCGTCACCATCTATATGCTTTATCAGGAATGTTTTTTTATTTTTCCTCAGGCTACTTAAAAATAAATGATAAGCAAACCTTATTTTACTCCACTGAAAACACTTCTTTCCACGATAGGTAGCTGGAAAATTGAGTTTAGATTTTTTAAGACTGAGTAGCATACAATCCAGTTTAGCACATGTTAAAACCAAACTGAAAGAGACAGCCTTTGCCGATCAGCTCCTAAAGAAAACCACAATTTTTAGTTACTATTTTATATCTGCTGCTGCATAAGAAAGATGTTTGTGGCAAGGCTGGGAGACTAAAATGAATTAAACTGAACAGTGACAAGCTAACATAAACAGAAAACACTTTTTTTTTGAAATCAGCTGTTTTGTAACAAGTCATTACCACCTAGAAACCTTCAGTCTTGAGTGTATAAACATTTATGTAAGAGGAAGACCTATGCCAAAACCTTGAGAAAACACTGAAATGTGTATGTTTCTAAGACCATGGATTCCTTCCTTTCATTGACTGCCACTGCACACCAAACTGCTGGAACAAAAGCAGCACATGAGATGATGTTAGTTACCTGTACAGTCCTGTACAGGTAACTGTAACTGTGCTGAAGAATAAGTGATATATAATATCTTGAATGCATCACAGACCCCTGAAACATTGCAACTTTGACCAAGAAAAAGAGAAATACAACTTCAACAAATGTGACTTTTAGCTTATTTTGATTTTTTTTCATTAGCTTTAATAACTTGCTTACAAGTGATCAAGTAAGAGGTACATTCTTAACAAGACTTTTATCAACATTTCACATTACAGAAAACCCGTAGATATTTTGAGTCCCAGCTAGGTTGTCCAAATAATTAGCCATTTATTATCTGTAATTTATTTAGCCTAAACATAACCATCACAGCACATGGCTATATTTTGAATCATGGAGTCACAGGATAATTCAGGTAGGCAGGGACTTTGGGAGGTCTCCTGCTCAAAGCATGATCAGATATGGGGGTCAGACTAGGTTGCTTATGGTTTTCTCCAGCTAAGTGCCAAAAGCGTCCAACGATAGAGGCTGTACAACCTCCCTAGGCAGCCTGTTCTACCTCTTGACCATCCTCATGGGGAAAAAATTGCCTATAGAAATTTCTTATATGCAGTCTGAACCTCTTGTTCAATTTATGTTCCTTGACTCTCATTCTCCCGTGGTGATCTCCCATTGTGTCTTCCTGATGACCTCCTTGTGGATCCTGAGGTGGTTGTCTGGTCCCCAAAAGCCACCTCTTCTTTGGGCTGAACAAGACCTGGTCCCTCAGCTTCTCCTCACAGGACCCTCACAGGGACTCCTCACCCTAACCATCTCAGTAGTCCCCAGCTGAACTCGTTCCAATTACTGATGTGTTTCTTGTACCAGGCAGGGTGCAAAATTGGATGCAATATCTAAGTGATGTCTAACGAGCACTGAGTACAGGGGGATAAACACTTCCCTCAAGTCTACAGCGCAGCCTTTCTGCTGCCAGGGCATGCAGCTTGCTCTTCTGACAAGAATCCCTAGACCTTCTCCATGGAGCTGCTTCCAGTCAGGCCTGTATCATTACAAGGTTTTCTTATCATATTGACTCTTATCGTATTGTCTTTTCCCCTAGTCTGGGGTCATCTGCAGACTTGATGAGTCTGCGCCCTGTTGCTGTCTCTAGGCCACTGATAAAGATGTCAAACAGATCAGGTCCCATGACAGTCCCTGTCACTGACATCCACATATCGTACAATCCATTGACCATGACAGGTTGACCATTCAACTTATCTTTTACCCATCTAGTTGTCCATGGGCAAATACTTGCAAATTCAGTTACAGCTAGTTTTCAGTATGTAGCATAGTGAAACACTGGAATCAAATCTCTAATCCTCTTGGCCTGACAAAAATAATTAGACTAGTGCACAGTTCACATCTGTGTAATGTGACTTGCTGATGAAGCTACCTTTGTATATTAAGAACTGACTATATTACTGACACATTAATAAATGTAGCTGAAAAAATAGAGTTTTGCAAAATTACTGGAAAAGCCTTCATAAACATTTGTCTCAAATTGTAAACTGATGTTACTGGTTCATAAAAGAATGGCTTCCACATCTCTAGTTTATTTGGTATTATCAGATTGGGCAACAGAAAAAAGAAAAATAAGAAGGAAATAAAACCAATATGAAGACATCAAGCTTTGATGTTAGGAGTCTAGTTGATCTCATCATGTAGCAGTATAATTGCAATTCCCGCTCATTCTGAAAAGACTTACACTTTTTCAGTGTTCCAAAGGATTGCCCAAAACTCATTATTTATTTAGTACTGTTCATCTGCCAGGTGCTTTAATGACTAGAAAATCACAAATGAGACACAGAAAAGAAGATGTAATATTGCCTACTTTAGTCTGTACCACCACAGAGCTTTTTTTCCTGCACTATGTATACTGTTCTCCTAAGTCTACTTTAAATATGGTTAAGCATTAAAATAAATGCTAATTCATCCTTTTTATATCTAAACAGAAAAGATATAGTTAAGATTAATTCTTCTCTGAAAGAAGAAATCAGAATCTAAAAAGTATTGCAATCTGAAAAGACCATCTGACACATTATTTATCCAGTCTCTGGTTGAATGCTCTGAATCCTGGCAGCGAGAGGTGGGAGAGAGGTTAAGACTTGGAAGTGTTACACTGAAAGCGGTGAAACTACTAGCATTGCTTTTCTGTAGTGGTTCTCTCGTTACAGAATTGTGCTGATCCTCTTTCACTAAATTGGAAAAAAAGAAAAATTGCTGTTTCTTAGGTGTACTGTCAAAAATCCCTTTCCTTAAAGAATGAAGAAAAATGATTGCCTTTGAAATGGTTCTATTGATGGTGCTTCTCACAAACTTCTTATGTACAGTTTAACTTTCAAGAAGATTTCATCAAAATGAGAATGACAGAAGTGCTTTAAATGACATAAGGCAATCTAATGTTTAAATCATTCAGGTATTATATGCACTTAATAGCTTTAGATGGGATTTGATTTTTTTGTTTTTCATTTCTAAATTCGTGATTATTATTCTTCATGAAATTTAGCATTTAAAGGTTTTGTTAAAAGAAATGTGGTTTATAAACAGTTTTGAAGGTCAGAATGGCTGAAGACTGATTAGACTAAGTGGGAAAACCCTAGCAGGCATGACAGGGTACAAGTAAGGTTGCACAAGGTATCTGTGAGGAGAGGAGGATCCCGGAGGATGGTTATGGCAGCTGTGAAATACTCCTTGTCATTCCAACCAGGTATTCTCCATTCTGTTGAATTTAAATGGTGATGCACTGCAGTGATGCATGTGCAGAAGGAGGAGTCGTAGATTATCTAAGACATATTTACCACAGGTGTCTCATATCTGTTGTCTTACACACTCCCCTCAAAATTCTCGTCAGATCTAGAATTTAAACTCACAGGTCACTTGAGCTGATTTTGAAACACCTGGCACAACTCTTTTTCTATTTACAATGGCAGTCTGATACTTCATTAATTCTCTTTTTCATCTCTGATGCCTTTCTGTGAAGTTATCTTTCAGAACGCCAGACTCGAAGTGACACTAGTGTCCCATGCACTGAAATAAAAAGGAAGTGGTTTCCCTAGCAACAATATCGACACAAAAGCTCTCATGATTTTCTTTCTCACTCTGTGTCTTCTTAATGGCTTGAGTAATCCAAATAGGAGAGAAAGGCAATATGCATCTGATCTTAATGAACTGTAATGGCTAGAGACAGCATGAAAGGAAGCAAAGGTATCTGTGCTATATATAAACTGGTGGATGACTCAGATGCACCAGAATTTGGAATTATTCATATTATTTTCAGTGAGTCATTTAAGAAGGTATTTTATCATGTCAGGCTGGGTGCAAAATATTCCTACACTTCACTTTTACCAGCAGTTTGATTTGATAGTTATAACATACAGGAGGTTAAGAGAAGTGAGGGACATCACCTTCAATAACAGTGAGAGATGAGGAAAAGGCACTTGTGGATTAATGTACCATAGAACAGACTGGCTGTTGCACTCCAATCTGTCAAGAAGGCACAGACCAGTTTGTAGATGTTTGCCCTCTGTTAAATTCTCCTCAAACCTTTAACTGAGACATCAGATTTGATTATTTTTGCTTTTTCCTAACACTTCAACTGATCCTACAACAGACATTCTGTTCACAGATGGGTTTCCCCATATCTATGAATTTTATGGAAAATATCAAGGAAACAAGAAGATAAAAACAAATTGTAATTGTTGGGATGGAGTGCTACCAGTCTTGTTTTGCTCATTTTAGCATCCACATTTTCAGCATTACTTCCAACCTAGCAGGGCTATCAAGACAGCCCACTGTGGACAGCAAGATGCATCTTCGATGTGAATATAGGTGATGAGTCCTATCTCTTTCTCATATTACTGTGAGAACATGCACCACGGGAGCATATGGTGCTAATGGTAAATGTGTTCTTCACAGCTATCCTTTCCCTAACTTGTTCATATTATTGCTTTCAAGAAAACTACCAGGGAACAAAATAAAATTCCAATTTGTGTAAAGGACACCTTCTCAGACTCCAGCTATGACTAACTACTAAAGCTTACACCAGAGTCTGCAGTCAGCTGTTAGATAAAACAGTGACTATGAGGTTACCAGGTATAAAATTGAAAGCATAAAAAGTAGGAAATAGAGCATTCCCAAATCTTCCATAGCTTAGATTTACAATTACAGACCGACGGCATTTGATACACAGCCAAATACTTGTCTGAGATTTTATGTGATAATGTGTAATTAACAAAAGTCTTTGTTGGTTCTTCTGGGACTGAGGGAACATCTAACTCTGATTAGCATTCACTGAATGCCAAGACCAAAAGTATAAATATTACATTACTTAACAGGAATATAAATGAAAAAAAGGATGTGAAACTAGAGCACCAAGTGAATCTAGAAACAACTGGGAATGTCAGAAACAGAAAAAAAGAAAAACGATTCAGCTGCTGCAACAAGGAGATCCTTGTCAAACAGCAGAGGCTGACTATGAACTTTGTAACCACTATCTATTTCTTTGGGTGGGATCTGACAATGCAAAAAGACATCTAAATAAGCTCAGGTGTCTATCTATAGGTGTCTGTATCAGTGGAGGCCAGGATTACAATCCGGTTACTTGAACGCAAGGGCCCTGTACTGCTTTAGACTCAGCAAGGGATGCAGTACGTGACTACAGGAGCAGGAGATTTGAAGTCTGATCTGGAGGAGACACAGGCCCTCCTGGAGCAGGAAAGTCCAGCGAGCGCCACGAGGTGCGTAACTCCGTTAGCATTCCTGTTGGGCTCACACGTGCACGTTTGACGCAGTCCCAGCTGAGCCCACTTGCCACGCATGACGGTGCCCTGTGGAGCAGGACACACAAACCGTGCTCCTTCCTGACGCAGGCAACCCCAAAGACACCCTTGAGCCAGGACAGCGCTTCGGACATGCAGCGCGGGAGCAGACCGTCGCCAGCAGAGCACGGCCCTCCCTGCAGGGCCGCGGGACCGGCCGTGCCCACACTCCCTCCTGAAGCAGCTGAAATCCTCCAGGCTGGTGCAGGCTGCGGAGATCAGGGATTCAGTTCAGCCCAAAGTTGACACCTAGTGGTTGATCAGCTGAATCCCTCTCCTGTGGCTAATTAGCTGGTTCTAATTAACTGACTGCACTGGGACACAGGGCACGTAGAGCACAAGTATCTTAACTGTGACCCGCTCCCACTCCGCACCGCCAAATCCCTTATGGACAGTAATCTAGTTACCGTCCTCGTCTGGGAGCTTTAGTCTTCCCGGAGCCATGCTCTGCCGGCAGGGGCTGAGATGGTGCCGGCTGCCTTGGATACTGGGCAGGGAAACAGAGCTCTGGATGCTCCCGGCTGCACGTCCAACAGCTTTCAGAAGCTCAACATTAAATATCAAACGAAAACCTAAATTAAATACCAGTAAAAATACTAGTAAAAAGTTTAATAAAAAGAAACAAATTTCAGCTAATATAAAAAAGAAAAATACAGGCAGGTATTGGCATTCTTTGATCAAAATTACAGATGGAAAAGATTTATTTTGTACTTCAAGCTAGGTACCTGGTAGACTAAGGATTACAATTCCTAGAGATTAATTCTCTGTGTT
Organism: Crypturellus tataupa; assembly: GCA_034781795.1. Classification (NCBI taxonomy): domain Eukaryota; kingdom Metazoa; phylum Chordata; class Aves; order Tinamiformes; family Tinamidae; genus Crypturellus; species Crypturellus tataupa. The sequence continues at coordinate 6,312,219 of JAWLRI010000001.1, read as the reverse complement.
TGCTTTATTTTGTTTTTCCATATGAGAAATTTTCTACTTTTTTGCCAAAACACTATGAAGGGCTTTGTTGTCAGAATTTAACTCTGAGTTAAATGAAATCTCTTTTTAAATTTCATCAGCATTCTTTACTAATACTGCTCACAACATCCTCAATAACCTCTCCTTGCTGACACTTAGACACTTCAAATATTTGAGCATTTGTTTTACAATCACTTGTTCATCTTTGAGATTTTTATGTATTTATTCAGTTTAATTTTTAATGGAGTCTGGAAAGGCTGTCATAGTGAAAAAATTTAAATAATCTACATACCTAACTACTTCACCCACACTACTTAGAGCTGACTCGTTTTTTGAAACTTGTTGCTTGAACAATCATACAAACCTCAACTTGTATGTAAACATTAAATAACATTCACCAGAAACTCTTCCTACTCACCTAGGTCACTAACAAAAGTTAGCATTTTCATGCTGCCTTTTTTTTGAACGTAGGGTAACTGAATTCAAGCATTAGGATAAATTTTCTAAATTATACTATCACTTTACTTCTTAGTACCAAAATAATTGCTATCAAAAGTACTTAGCAGCAGAGACATGACTCCAAAATCAGGATCCTGAGTTTCTCAGTTTCTCATAACAATAAAAAACACTGAGCATATAAAAGTACAAGAGAAAATTCCTCCTGGAATCTATGAACCCCATTATAAGGTTGCAGCAGACAGGAAAAAAAAAAAAAGTCAGGGAAAGATTATTTTTTGCTTAGCATACTGATAGGCCATAATATTGTAAGGTAAAAATCTACATTATTTTTATAACGATGAGTTTCTTTTATTTGCAGATTGAGAAAACAGCTTACACTTTCTCAAATTCATTCATTTTTTATCACTTGAGCACTTTCAATGGGTAATTGTAGGTTGTGGACAAGTTCTTTTAAGCATTACTAAAATTCTGAGCTCTGACTTGATTTGACCAGAGGTCGCAAGGCCTGGCTTACAGTAAGCAGAACAGAGTACAGAATCCTGAGTGCAGGCCGACTGCAAAACAATCTTCTGGTTACGGAAACTCTGGAACAAATGTTCACAATGATTCTGGATTTATCTGTTGAGATCCAGAACACAGAATACTACATTAGAAAATCAGTAAAATGGCAATACAAATGAGTAGTCTGCCAGAGTGAAGGCCTATTTCACTTCTCAAAACAATACCTGCTCAAATAGATATCATAATTTTTTGTGTATTTTTATTTCTTAACAGCTCATTTCAATCTCAGGAGATATACAATGTGCATCAGGATCATTTTGACAACTATCAGTGAAGTTATAATGGTAATTTGAAAACAGAACACAAACCAACTCCTTCTGATTTAGGTTCATTCAGATTCATTATCTGATCAGTAAATCGTAACTTTACCATTGAATAGGATGCTGATTTTGTTAGTGGAAAAATAGATGGGAAAGATGGGAAAATAAAAGCTACAATATGCAACCCCAAACACCTAAATCTATCTCATCAGCAATTTTCAGGTGAAACTGCTTTCTTTGCCTCTGGAGATCCATTTCCTAGTGGCAATAAGAGGCTTATAACTGTTTATTTTTCAAACTATTTAATGTATACAGCACTCAGTTTTATTTCTCAAAACTGTAAGTTATGTTATATGCTACAAACTACTTCACATTATTATAGAGTCATTATATATCCACCAAATATTTTCCATAACCTCATTTCACAACACTCTTTGTATATTATCCTGTGTTGAAATGTGCATCGTTAAGTGTAGGGGACTATGAAAATGTAAGTAGTGATTTTGACGTTAATATTTTAAACACATGTAGAATAAATTTGAATTATCTCATGATTCTCTTAACACTTCTTACTGAGCTGTACAGGCTATGTGGTGTGTGAGAACTTTGTCCAGTTGACAAGATGACTACAGAAAGACATTTCCTATTACTAAGACTGTAGCTATTTCAGTATCAGACTCTCTCGGGAAACCTTATTATGCTGGTGAGGCAATTATGCCTTATGACTCAAACATGAAACTATGGATATGAATCTGAGATCCAAATCCCAGAATCAAATCCCCACAAATACATTTTTTTTGCAGAATACATTTTTTTAAATACTGGCCTTTGGTTCTCTAACTGTAGTATATGCAATTGGTATGTAAAATTAGCATATATAATTAACACATATGGTATATGAATATACATATGGTATATGTCATTAATTAGTTATGTCAGAATGCGAACTGATTTACTGGATTAAGAAACTGTTACAGTGACAATGAAGTTATGAGGGAACTACTCTATTTTTTTTTCATTTTAGATACTGTACTCTAGATAAAAATTTGGGGTTACATATTGAAGAACCAGTCTTCCACATTTTCCAAAACACTATTGAGATCCTTACATTCTCCTTAGCACTGACAACATCATCTCCATTTCTTCCTTAGTTTTCCTTAGTTAATTGTGAGATGACTGAAGGGTAGGATAGAATTTTTGCCAGAGTAGCTGTGACTGTTGGATGTGTGAGAAAACATCCCCCATAGCCCCTTCAAATAATGCTACTTCATTGGCAAAAGCCCAGACTGGACATATTTTTACCATCAGGAAAGGCCCTTCGTTGGCCTAGCTTATCTTATTTAAGGAACTAGTGGGAGTTCTGTCCTTAAAAAACCTTTTACTAACACAAGCTATAGCTCCTCAAGAAAGTTTTGCTGACTTGAATATACCAGCAATATGCTTTAGTGTGAGAAGTCTTTGATTCAATGAACAACTAACACAATTCACGCCTTAATGCATTTGCTGTATAAATTAATTAAAAATAACTTACATGGAAATTATGATGTATGTATGCTAGCAAAATACTACCTCAAATTCAGCCAAAGTTTTAATCAAATGCCTAACATTTTCAGAAACTATTGTATATATCTGAGAATTAAGTGTCTTGTATCTTGTATTCAGATGTACTTTTTTGATGTTGTTTCTTTTATAAGAAGGTTTTACTAACATTGGAAGACGCATCCTCTCTAAACATTCTAGGAACTTTCTAGATACATTCTTCCTCTTCCCTTACTTCCACATGCTCCTTTCGTTATCTCTCCTTTTCTTCTTAGCCTCTTTGTGTTTCTTTCCTCCATTCTGCTGTTCCAATTTTTGTTATTTAATAATTATCTTATTTGGAGGAAAAAAAATAAAAGAAATATAATTTCCTAGTAGAGTAAGTTTGATTTGTCTGGAATCCAAATGAATTGCCTTACATAGCAGGAGACAATGCTCAAATACAGCTCCCTTTTCATGCATAAGTCTGAAATCTCCTTGTGCAGTTGTGCATCGGAAGCAGTATTATCTCAATCTCATTGATGTCTGTTTTACTGAACCTACTGCTATCTTATTTTATTGCAGTTGCAATCCTTGCTCTCCAATTATAGGTGAAAGGCACTCATTTGCAGTTAGTTACTTGTGGTCCATGTGGGACCGTACAGAAATGTATCTACTGTGTGAAAAAAAACATCTTAAACACAGATCATCAAATAAGCTCCTAAATTACTTAGAGGAAAAGATATTGTAGCAAAGAACATCACATAAATACTATAATATATGGAAAACCTCAGAGAATAAATTTACAAGATATAACAAATGCAGATAACTATATGTCTTATTAATAAGCATGAAACAATCAAGGAACTGTTGAAAAATGGAAAATTTGCTGAAGCTGATGACAAACTACTGATTGCAATTATTAAGAAATGTTTTTGGTGAAAGCAAAATCATTAACTTTTGAGAAGGACGTTTTGGAGGATTTCTTTCTTTCTTTCTTTAATAACAAAGAAATCCTTGTTGAAATCCTTTAGTTGGAAGAAGGCTGGAGAACCAAAGAGGTCACAAGGTGCTCCTTGGTTCTAACAAGCACCACCCCTGAGGAAACAAGAAAAGAAGCAGGCAGGAGAGCTCCTACAGCAATTCCTTAAACCTGGTGCAAAGAAAATAAGAAAGGGAATGTATCAAGGAAGCAGCTGCAAACCAGTGGAGATATGCAGGAAAAAGATAGCATCAGCGAAGGCCAAAATAAAGTAATTCTAGCCAAGAGAGGAAGCGACATACACTGTATTTGGTTTGATTTGCAAATACGATATATCAGGCAGGGGGGAAATATTGGCATAAAGCGAAGTCGTTAATAAGTGAAGAGAGCTGCGGTCCAAGTACTGCGTGAGGCCGAAGGGCGGCATGGAGCATGTGGGAGACGCTGTAGGGAGACAGCGGGCGGGACCGCTCTGCGGAGAGGCAGGGAGCAGGGCTGCCCTGCGGAGAGGTGGCAGCAGGGCCGCCCTGTGTGGAGGTGGCAGCAGGGCCGCCCTGTGTGGAGGTGGCAGCAGGGTCCCCCTGCGGGGAGGTGTTGAGCAGGGCCTCCCTGCGAGGAGGCCTCCCCTTCCCGGCTCCCGACGCTGCCCCGGGCTGCAGCGCACACGGGTCCTGCAGGACCGCGGCACCCCGGGCTCTCATCCCCCTCCAGACCCTGTGGCTTCTCCCCCCTGCCCCACACCTGCCCGGGGGAGCAGCTGGAGGCACCCTGCGATTTTCATCCTCTTTCAATCCTTCGTCGACTTCTTTAGCTTGGTTCCCCTTCTCCCTTCCCGTCAAGGGGTCATTCCCGACTAACCCAGGCAAACAGTGTAGAAAAGACCATGAGAACCGCTGGCACAAGGGCAGGCGAATGACACGCGGCTCGTGTTACACGTCAGGCCCACAGTTCTGATCATCACAAGGCCAAAACCACGACTAAAGCCTAGACTAGGACTAGACAAGACTAAGACTAAAATGATGCCATGAACCTGTATCAAAATATATGCGGTGATTATACAAATGATTAGGAAGCATTTAGGAATACAGTAGATGTACTTGAATAATTTGTAAGTTAGAATGCAGATTGGGGGTAGACAGAGAGGAATATGATCATTACCTCTGTTAGAAGGGTCAAGTCCCAGTTAGGGAGAAAATGACTTAGGACAGCCATAGTGTATGATATAAATAGGAATAATGAATTGATGCCCTGTAAAGTGAAATCTTAAGATAAATATCAGGAAGTATCTTCTCAGAGATGGGATATGAGATTACAGAGGTGGTGCAAGAAGCTTCAGTGCATGAGTTATTTGAAATTAGGCCGAAACAAAGCACGTGCACATACTGCAGGCAATGTAGCTTCCTCAACGGGCAACCACCTCAGGGACCTGACACATTGTAACCAGCTCTCCTTTCTATCATTCCACTTAATTTTAGTCTGTTTGTATTTAGGAAAATGAGAAAAAGCTCACATCTGTGCAGCACTCATCTATTCCTTTCCTCAAGTGCCTGATTATAAATGAAAAAATATGTAAATTATCATAAATATTCAGACATTTGATAGGTAACACTAATGATCAACTGATTTATTGTCTGGTTTGTGTCTTTATTTAGGAATCTGCTTCAAAGTATTCTCCCCTCCCCCTATCAAAGTGTCAGACTTTCCCTGTCACAGGGTGAGCCAGGCAGTGGTAACCAAACACATCAGAACAGCATGTTTCTGCCTGGAATGATTATGGTTACAGCACTCACTGTTGGACTCCTAGTGCTCCAATGTCTAACTTTGTAGACACTCCTGGGGCAATGCCAAAGCAAAAAAAGAGTAGCAACAGAAAGGTAGGTAATTTGGGGAAAAAAAATCCTGTTTTAACAGCAAGGCATCCCAGATGATTGGCTCCACTGAGCTGTTCAGTGTGCATTTTATAAGCCTGAATGTTTCATGTTGTTTTCTTTCAATTCTAAATGTCCTGTTTAGCACAGAGAATGGAGAACTGATAGTATGTAGTTCTTGGGAATTTACAGAATAAAAACATAAGCAACATGTTGATGAATTATACTTAATCCACACTTATTTGTGATATTCACCGTCCTCTATATTATCTTTTACAGTCACTTTCTGTGACAGACAGGAATTAACATATCTTTCATTATATGAGGTGGGTCAATTATGTAGAATGGTAAAGAAAGGTTCAGTGTGCTTAAAACAGGTGTAATAGGTAACCTCCAACATTGGCACGTGACCTCCCTGGAGGTTATGCAAAAGACTTAAGAAATTATATGTCTGTGGAATAGCAAATATAGTATGAATACTGAGGAAATAGTAAAAAATAACTCAAGAATGCTCTGACCCATTAATCTGACTCCAACATAACGCAGGTTTTAAAACACATTTTGAAGACAGATGGCAGCCTGATCTCTATTCAGTCTGGGAATTGGGCTTGGACCCTTGTATTTGATAGGAGGAGACTGAAACAACACTTATTTTAATACATTCACCTTAGCAAAACAGAGATGGAGGGAAGACAAAGATGTTATATTCTTCTGTAAGGGCTGATGTAAGGTGGAAATGAATAACATGGATGCTTAAACATCGTGTCTAATGGCATTTAGGAAAATGTAGGTTCTCCTCTCTGGCCTCCAGAAACTGTTCCAGAAATTTTAAGACAGCACAAGATTCAAATCCATTTCTAAGCAAAACCTTAATGATGCAGAAGGAGGGAGGATCTTGTGGCGAAAGTTGCAGTTCGGAAGCATCTGATGTGGAGATCACTTGCCCCACACTGTATTTCAGACAGAGCAAGAGTCTGTGGCAATCTGTTTATATCAGGTTTCCTGGAGAAAGTTATCCCGGAAGCTGACCTCTACCCATCAGTCTTTTGCAAGGCTAAGGGATTTTTGAGCTGACTACCTCTAAATCTATGCTTATCAGAGCCAGCAATTAAAATGGTAGCTTCTCTTCTGCATTTTGTACCGGTGGATGGAAATACAGATGGACCTGTCTTTGCCCTGTCTTTGAAAAGGCACCAGCCCTGAGCGTAGCCCCGTTCTGCCAAGGCAGGGTTAAGTCACCACTCTTAAATGAGGGTTCCCCTCACCTGCCAAACTCCTGCCACACACGTCCTGTATTTCAGCATCTGAAGTTGAGAACTGATATGCAGAATAGAGAGCAAGGAATGCCTCCAGGGGCTAATTAAGAGCATGAAGTTATACACTTAAAGATACATGGTGTGAATAACCTCTTAATCTCATGCTGCTGTTCCTGATGAATTCCTGACTCCTTAACACAATGGAAATGCACTATATGAAAACGTTCAATGAGAAAGCAAGCTGTTTGTTATTCATTTTTATTTGAAAGTTATGTTTCCTCATATCATATATCCTGCAAACTTTTGCAGCTGATGCTGTGGAGAATTTTTTTATTTCCTAACCAAAGAATGCAAGTAAACCAGTAAACGTAATTAGTTTGTTTTCCCTTCTTTTCCTTGACTAATTGTGTGGAATATGTCTCATAAAAACACTGTAAAGATAAATACTATCTCACAACCTGAGCATGCTCAGAAGGAGGGAAGTGGCAGAGGAAAATAATTATTTTATTATTCTGTAAATTGCAATTCAGCAATTGTAAAAAATATATCGCTACACTTTGTTCAAATCCTTTTTATAAATTAAAGTTTTTATGGACAAACTGACAAGTTACTGCAGTGCTGAAAACTGTGGGGAAAAAAAAAAAAGGAAACCCAGTTGTTGTATATATTAACAGCAGGCCGTAACAGCAATACGTCTGTGGGAAGAAAAGTGTCTCCTGGAAAACTCACTGTGTAATGCAGGTTTCCCCCTGAATCTCCCTTATCTAATCAGAGTGCTGTATTTCAAAGAAAGGGTCTCTTGAGCTCATGCTAGCTGTCACTATAGCAAGTCACTATATCAAAAATAGGCTTTTTTCAAGCCATGTGCTGTTAAGGTAAAGATTCCAAACACACACTCTATATCCATAAGATGAGGGGTTGATGAAACATTCAAAAAACAGAACGATTCTCCTAAGACATCATCCTTTAATCTTATCGTGCCTGCAGTGATATTTTTTTCCTCTGTGACTTTCACTGACAAGCCAGTAGAGCCAAAAGTCGAAACCACACTAAGATGCAGTAAATTACTGGCGACTGATCAAACAAAAGAGCACACGGCATCTGAGACAGGAGAAAGCCCCCGAGGTCACAGATCCAGGCTCTGCTCCACCCAGCTCAATCTAAGCCTCAACGTAGGAGATAACACCAACTTTAGACCTCACAGCCCCTAAAAATTCCTCACTTTCTTGCTTCTCTTCTGGAAATAGAATTCAATTCTGAGATTGTACTAAAAAGTGAGGTCAGAGGTTTTTGGAGCCAAGATCAGCTTAACCTCCTCCTGACATAAAGCGCATCCCACTGAGTTCCCATTAGAGCGGCAGGGCGATTAGGGAATTACCCTGAATTGTGGCCCCAGGAAGGAAAAGCCACCACCCCATCCTTCTTACGGATGACAAAACATCTTAGGCACTCTCTAATTAACCAGTTTTATTCTCTTCACATTGGTTCTTGGACTGGCCAGAAGAGCCCATCCTGGCATTGCCTCTAGTCCCTTAACTCGGGAGCTCGAGGGCTGGCAAAGGCTGATGCTGCAGGGACATTGCCAGGTGAGGTAAAAAGGGAATTTGCTAAATAGAGTCATAGGGGGAATTACTCCTTTTCCATTATTTTGATTTGTGTCTTTTCTCTTACTATTTAAATTTCTCCACTGAGCATATAATCATGCACATGTCTTCATACCATCTGTCCTCTTACACATTTTTATAGCTGAATCCATCAGTTTTAATTTGAATTTTTATCTATCAGAGAGTTTTACCCTGTCTTGGACAGACAGATAGAGGTTTTTCAAAAATAATAATTTTAGCAACCTGTTGGAGATTTTCTAATTCTTTTAGCTGTGGAGTTTCTGTGCTTAGTGGACTGGTGTCCACTATAGTAGGGGAAATATGACATTGAAACGTGTGCTAGGCATTAGAGACACAGCTACTTGCAACCATAATCTACTGAGAGGCCTTACAGAGTATTTCTCAAGGGACTCAAGCTATGAAGTAACCAAAGCCAGCCTGCCATACTGGCTGTGTCACTGTTTGGAATCCACGTTCCTTGCCATACTCCTGTGACAAAGCCTGTGTCCAAATGCAACCAGAGAAAAGCTCCTCCTAACGGCAGTGGTTCAGGCTCTGCTTCCCAGGAGTACAACCGCCATCCCCTGGAACGGGGAGTGTGAGAGGTCCTGCCTGTACTGTGCTAGGGAGGAGAAAATTACTGTACCCTCTTTTTTGCATCTGTGTCAGGTAGAATCTTACCATAAGAAACTGCTAATGGGACATTCCACAACATGAGATCTTGGTAGTAGGTAGCTTACATAGCATACTATAATGGAAGAAAAAGCGAACTAGCTTTCTTCAGAATATTTCTTTGTGGCTTACTATAAACCAAATTGAATTCTCTTTCACAGGATGCGTTAAAAATCCTGACACAGTAGTGTTCCACAGCAGGAGCTGCATTTTAAAGAGTTTTCAGGTAGAAACTAACCCACTTGACGAGGCTTTAAGATGTGAAACGGTTCGGTATCTCCATATGTATATGGTTAATCTAACAGAGCACGTCTTGAGAAACTGGCAAGCAGGCAGCTGTGAGCTACTCCATTCCCATACCGTCAAATGCCCAGATCTTCCCCATGATGTGCCCTTCCGCCTACTTTGAAGGAGAGGACACTACACTCACGCTCTCAGGAGCTATTCAGTCATCACCGCATGTATCTGTTTTTACAACAGCCTTCCCTACTTGCCAGCCCAAGATCTCTCTCCCTTCCTCAGCTCTCCCCTGTGCTGGCTCCTCCTTCGCACAGCTATAGCTCTCGACTCACCCTTTGCTTCCTGTTTTCTTATTCTTGCTAGTGCCAGCCACCGAGAAACATATTTGTATTTGCCCATTGCTTCTTAGACATGCTCAGGAAGAATTTCTTTTAATATCCACAACATTAAAACACCAATCACCTTCATAGCTCTCTGATGTGCTTCCATGTACAGTCTTGATAATAACAACGTCACTGGTTCATGGAGACCCACTGCTTGACACTGCCTGCATTTTTCTCATTTTTTCCTTCTGTTTTCCCTAAAAACTGCTTTCAACTACTACCCTTTTTGTCACACTGCAAGGGTAAGTTCCCTGAGGGGACCATCTTGGTCTCTGCTCCTGCAGCACCCAGACAGCGGCTCCTGGTCTATGTCTGGGGCTCCCTGACAGCCCGTTAGTAAAAACAGCAACAAGAAAAAGAGTTAATTTGGCTCTTTCATTTAAAGCTCCCTTAATCACCACAACTTTTCTCTCTGCTTATTAGGGGAGAACACTCACATGCACAGAACACAGTCTGTGGGATCATTCTACATCAGTAGCATCTTAGGTAACTGAAGAGACTATATTTTAGGCTAGTCTTTTTCTGTCTGTATGATGTAAAACTGTAAATGTAGGTCAACAACTGGACCATTATATTTCATTTTCCAGTATATTTGACGTGAACTTCCATTAATTTTGCTGGAAATATAAAGAGAATCCTCTACCAGCCCAAATAAAGACCTGTTTAGTCTTTGATTTACACAAGGCCAAAGATGAAAATAATTGTATTTGAAATCAGTGTAAACACAGTTCTTCTGGTTTCTCTACACCAGACAGGTTTTTAGTTTGTTTGCAGTATCTTTAGTTTTGCCCTATTTTTTAATAAGAAACTGCATTACTACGAAACACAAACACTCCTTTTATTGCTTGGATTTAGCTGGTCTTTTATCTTCTTTTAATTAGCTCACTTGGGAAGTAACATAACTCTATTAGAGAAAACGTTGTATCAGCCAGTTGTTTGTGTAGTTGAATACTTCCTCTCAATTAACCATACAGATTCAGACTCTCCTCCCACACCTAAACTGCATTATTCCACACTTGGTACAACCTGCTTCTCTCTGTGTCCTTCATTATCTCAAGATCATCTTGATAGGGAGTGGCTTATACCCTTGTAATATGCTGGTGGGCAGCAAGAGGCACCTTTTCTCACATATTTGGCGTCCATTGTAACAGTCATGATCAGGGCTATATGTGATTCAGCAAAGTCCTAGTGTGAACTGCCACTAAAACACAGTAATCACAGAGAGATTAAAAAGACAAACAAACAAAAAAAAACACCCTTACCCCCAAAGGGTCGTAACAAGGAACGATAATGTCTTACTGCAAAGTAATTCTCATGAAAAATTATAATAAATAAATACATAAATAAATAAATATATAAAACTCAATTCTTCCTAGTATAGACAAGATTATAGAGTTTTGTGCAAACGAGAGAAGACTGTAGGAGTTCACTTTTGCTCACAAGCAACTGCTGACTACAAGTGTGTTGGGGAGGCAGGAACCCACCAGGCAACCGAGGGAAATACAGAAACATTGCCTGGATATGCGGGATAGAATTTAGGAAGACTAAAAACCAGCACAAGTTGAAACTGCTGAAGAATATGAAGGGCATACTGTGGGCCTGGTGCCTAACTGGTTGGGTGACTTACATGGAAAAATACTCAATGCCTTCATTCCTTTAGCAATGGCTGTTGCTCCTAGGCCTTTCCAGTCTAAATTTGGTAGCAAACTCTGGCATAGAAAGGTACTGCCCATGGCAGAGGAAGATTCACTTTGGGATGGCTAGATGACCTGGACATATCCAAGTCCACGGGATTAGACATGCTACATGTGAAGGTGCTGACGAAGCTGGCTTGGTGCTAATGTGGGACTGACTATCCTGTGAAAAGTAGTGGCGATTATGAGAGCAAAAGCTAGCGAAGGTAACTGTTAAAACTATCTTCAAAAAATGCAAGATGAATCTGGGGTACTGCCTGATCATTAGTCTCACTTCAGTTCTAAGAAAACTATGGAGCATGTTCTCATGGAAGAGATCTTCGGGCACTAAGGCTTCCGGCACAGACTTACCAAGGGCTTGACCAACCTCATTACTTTCTGTGATGCAATGGCTTCTCCTGAGAGTGAGGGGAAAGCAGTGGCTTTCACCTTCACTCTAGAAAGGCTTTTAACACAGCCCCCGAGCAGTGAAATTAGCACCACTCTGATGCAGAATCAGAGCAAAAGCTATTTTGTGTGCACTGCTTCACCCTCCATTGCTGAAGGTAACTATTGCATAATAAATTTTGCAGTAATCTCTGATGGATGAATTTCCATAGTTTTCTTACTTCATGGCATCATTCAGGCTGCTGGATATTTAGCGGAGAGGGCAATGCAAACTGCAGCTCATAGTCTGTAGTCATAATTATGGCTCAGTGAACTCATGCTCATAAAAAAAATCCTTTGCTTCAAAGGGAAATGCTGAGAGAACATACTGCGGAAGGTCAAGTACATCTTGTCATTTGAAAACAAAATTGCTTTAGTATTTTGGAAAACTCTGAGATTGACAAAATGGAGGGACCATGGGGAGTTTCTTAACGTGTGTTAGGAAGAAACTCCCAAGGAATTTTTGGACCACAATTTATGGTATCCATCAGAACACTGTTTGTGACAGTTTGTGATCTTTCTTCAGCTGAAATAGAATAATGTGCAATATCACAACTATAAATGTGTAGTGCCCAAGAGGATATAATATCCAGAGAAACTTCAGATGGATGTAATAGCATGATAAATACATGCATACTGGATATAATGAATGTTGCATATTTCCAGTAATATATTAAAAATTGGAAAAGTCTGTAACTGAGCATCATAGCTAAACATTTCTCTGAAGCAATGACATATCATTATGATTTGTAACTTGAAATGTTAAAGTCTTTAACATCTTCTGTAATGCTTACAGACAAATATGCCTTATCAGTGCTATATAATTTATTTGCTTTCAAACTCAGGCTGCATGGTATTTATCGCTAATACATTTTCTAATACAATTTGCATTCAAACTAACGCAGCATAATATAAACGGCAGCTTAAATTCAGTTAGAATCGTATCTGTGATGCCCATATTAACTGAATGTGATCTGTTTTCTAAAATATAAAAACAGGAAAAAAAAACTAATTCATTTCACAGAAAACATTTGTAAAACCTACACTAGAGTAGGCAATGTTTTAGTACAGCCATTAATTAATCCCTCTACCAGTGCAGGGATTTTTCTACATAACATAGAGGGATGTTTAAAATAACTATTTTAAAACTTCCTAAAAGATGGAACTTCAGTCTCCTCCTCTGGAGGTTAGCCTAACATTTAATCTACATTATTATATGAAAATTTGCTCCCATATTAAATTCAATTGTTCATCTTTTTTTCTTCAGATACATCACATTAGCCCTGGTTACGTATTTGCCCAACTTTCAATAATCTTTGTTCGTCCATGAGTTTCAGACATCTTAAATTCTCTAAGTTTCTCAATCATTAGCCAACAAAGCTATAACTGATGAGTTCTCTAAACTTACTCCCTGCAGCCCTCCTGTTAATTTGCATGACTTTTGTCTGGCCACTCCAGTTTGTTAATATATTTCTGGTAGTGACTACACAGAATTGTAAGGAATGGGCCATGTCTCAAGCTCAGTTGAGGCTCAGCTGAGGACAAAGATGAATCAGTTGAGCCAACTTCTTGATTGCTTTGGTACTGATCTAGATATTGATATAAAATAAAGTACAGCAAAATTTTTGCCATGGGCCTGTTTGAGCAGAATGCTTTACACGGAGCTCATAAACTCACACAATGGGTGCTCTGTGCCACATGCTCCTGCCTCCAGCTTGCAGAAGCCTAGAAACACGCAAGCAAAGAAGTGTCGTGTGCCCAGGGAAGCCGCTTGTGCCTGATTCCTTCAGCTGATGGATGTAAAGCAACCCATGAACTGGCCATAGGCTGCTGCTGCTAGTAGCCACACAATAGCAACAGAATAAATAAATTAGAGCAATTTAATGTGGTTGCACACCTCTGCTGAGCTTCATAGTGTTACCCAGCAGAAATATGGGCTCTACGAAGCCATGTGTGACACTGGCTAATCTCTGGCATTGAGTCTGACACAACTGGTTGAAAGAAGCCACGTGCATCAACTCTGAGCCCCAGCGAGCAGCCCGGGATGACCAGAAACGCTGTTCTGGCCACCTAACACCCTGCAGTTGTGCAGCAGAGCCATCCAGCAGGTTAGACAGGGAGTTCAGCCCTGCGGCACGCTGCAGCTTCTCCCATTTGCCTGACAACCCAACCTCAAGCTACTCAACACCTGCACAGACCCAGCCTCTCCCCACTGTACCTGTACCTGGTACAACCCCCTGCTGGGTAGGGGAAGCCTCCAGAGAACCAAGGCAACCGCATGGGCTACTGGTTTCCTTCCAGCTGAACCCAGTTAGGACACAGGGAAGCTGCTGCTCTTTTTTTTTTCCCCTGGAAGTGCACAGGAGTAAGGAGCCCTTGCACCTTTTCATTAGGATGCTGTCCATTTAACGCCAGAACAGTCTCACTTTTCTATTTTCATGTTACTGAGTGCTGGGGACTCACTACAAAACCTTCACAAAGCAGTGAAGAACCCCAGTGGCAGAAGTGGACTATGGTATGAGGACTACGTTAAGGGGATCCTTACCTAAGAGCCTCAACAACAGGAGCCAAAAAGCATCAAAACAGGTTAGTATTGTCTGTGAGTGCTAGCATAGACAGAGGGCTGAATTCCTAACATAGAAACACCACACAATACGAATGCCAAATATTAAAATAATCAGCATTTATCCAGCCTCTAATTTAGAACACAGAGGAAAGACACAATCTGTCACACTATTGCTATGTTTCGGAAAGTTAAAAAATGCACTGCGGAAGTTGTTATGAAACTCACTCTTTATATTTCAATGCTATAATTTTAAAAAACAGTTCTGCTTTTCTTACAAAAAAGTGAAATCATATTTATTGCATTTTGATTCCTTACTACTTCCCCTAGAAATGACAGAATATTTAAATAAACTTTTTAAAAAGAAGCAAATGTGATATTTAAGGCCTAAAAATTCACTAACGAAACCAGACAAGATTCTTTATATATTCTGATGTACCCACTAACATTACATGTTTGAGCTTCTGTGCATTTACATTTTTGAGGGTTATGCTTCCTTCTTTATCTTTTTAGAAAAAAAATCAACAGTGCTTTGCACTTCATATTTAGTGATGAGAATGAGATTCAGCTCCTTCCTCTGCCTGAAGGATAAGGAGGAGAAACAACAAAGCCCATAAAATCACACCAACGCAGTACGTAATCACACCGTGAAGTCATTGACTGTATTTAAGATTTATTCTCTTATATTTTGACCGAAACAGTGATATACACACGTTTACACTTTCTCTCGATAGGATGGTGAGAAGTAGGCATCATATTGCTATGGGAGCTACCGCTTTGAGAAGCACTTTCAATGGGAATCTGATCCTCACTATATAGTGTCTCATTCTATCTCCCAGCGCCCTTGAAATTATTTCTGCTCTTAAAAGATAGGGCTTTTGCAAGACTTACATTTTTATCATTACCCATCTTCCCTTATGATCCCTTTGCTTCCCATTTTAAAACAGCATACTTAACTACTATGTTTAGGTCTTAGGAAGGTAGTATTTTTTTATCTTTATTTTGTTTCATGTCCTGCCTACTCCTTTATTATAGAGTCCTCAGAATGTTGCGTTCATGAGGGAACGCTGCACAGAGTAAGTGGTGCAAATTTTGAAATCCTTAGGGCTTTTTACATGGCAAAATGGAATCAAAGTCACCAGCATCAAACACCACCTTGTTACAAAACCTTTGTCACCATGGTGAAGAAGTTGAAAACTCTGTGCCTTTGTGGAGCAGTCCTTAAGTCGTATGTCAAATTTGCAGGACAGTAAAATTACATATGTACTAAACAGACATTAGCTGAACAGAAAATTCTAGTCTGAATTTTGCCTTTCCACAGGCCAGATTTGGCTGTGACATGGCAGTGCATGAAGGCCAATATAAAACTTAATGTTTCCTTGTCAAGATGCTGTCTTTTAGGATCCTCTACACCTCTCAGATGAATGGACTCAAAACACCTCCGGGTTCATCTGCCAGCGCATGAGAAGGGAGCCACCACCAAGACCTCAGCTTCAACCCATTCAATTCACTTTCCCAGGAGAACTGAATAATAAAACACCTGAAAACATGTAATCTAATCCTTTAAAATAGTTCTTACAATGACGTAAGTTTTGTTTCCTGAAAGATACAAGAAATACAGAACATTCAGGTTTTACTGAAGGAAGGTATTCAGCCATTTTTTTAAAGCAGTTATTCAGAGTTCTGGATTAATGAGGAAATTTCAGCTAACACTTAGACTTCTGTCATGTAATATTAATGTAGGTAGAAAATACGGATGAAATCCTGTCTCCGTTTAAGTCAACTAGAATTTTATCACTGACTTCAGTGGACTTCAGTGGGCCCCAAGAAAAGTCCATAATTGTGTAAATCGTTACATAATTCAGCTAGATTTGAATCATAACCAGGGACTAAAGACATAACATGGAATAAAAATGGATTTTTCATAACATTAATGTCATGATAACTAAAAAGATTGCTTTTCACAGGATAAAGTTAAGCACTATTATTATATTATTAGCAAAGAACAAGAGATTGCTAAAAATTGAGTTTTTTTCAAGAGTAAAAAAACACTGGCTAAAAAAAAAAAAAAAGAGTTCTACATGGTACGTTATGGTGCTGGTTGAAGTCACTTGTTTTCATAATTCTGCCCTATCCTTTACAGATATGAACAACATTTTTTGTTTGGATTTCCTATAGAATTGCACACTGATAAAATCCCTCTTGCTGTTTTATATTTGAAAAACATCTGTGTTCTTACATAATCAACAACACATTGCTTTTTAATAAAGTATTTGTACATTGAACAATTCCTCTCATTTCCAGTACTGCTACAGTATATTTTACTTTTAAAAGGAAATTTTACTCATAACAAGCAGGATTCTTCAGCTCTTACTAAAGCTTCTTAGTCATGGCCTACAAGGAATGATTTTAAATTAAGTGCTTATCATATCTTTTTCTTGAAAAAAATATCGAAGCTGTCACATTTTTGTTTATGAACATTAGTATTCTTACCCAATATATATTTTAAGTATATTTTCAGCCTATTGATATGCTACAAAGTTTTGCTGATCTAATAAGAAGACAGGAATGGTCTATGAAGTCAGTGATCCATGAACTAAGTCTCCATACAAGTTTTAACATGTAACAGTTATGTTTTCCTGTATTTTATTGACACGTTCATACTATTACAATTCAAAGACCATCTATAAATCTGGGCATATGGGATTTCATTCCAGAACTGGAAAAACTTGGATTATTTTGCTGCATGTCTGCTTAAGAGATGGGTGGCTTTAATTCTGCGCAAAAACACTTCCTCCTCTGTTACAAAAATGTGATTATTTTACCTTATATCTATGTCAGAAATATATTTTATTTCCAAATCATCATTTGGAGTCAAATCATGATTTCTACATGTTTTTCTACAGAAAACAAAGTTAAATCCTCAGTATTTGTCTGAGCTGCTATAAAGCAGCTACCTACCCCAACTACGAAGGTATTGGTAGAATTCACAGGAAATTTATTACAAATTCAGAACTTGGAAACAATCACATTAAAATCAGTGTGACTTGGACCATTAAGTTCAGTGGGAGCAGAAACAAGGCTTCTGCAATTTATTCTTTCATTCTGCTTTATCACAGGAGAGGTACAAATGATGCAGCTACAGTTTATCTACACAGAGTATGTCTTTCTACCTCAGGTTAATGAGAAGTCCCTTTTTTAAAAATCATTTTCCTGTTAGAGATGAATGGATACATACAGGCTGGAAATACCATTTGGATGAACTCAGCCAAACTACAGAAACATAACTAAATACAGAATTATCTTTTCAAGGGAAGAAATGTGTAAACCCATGTATTAACTCTGCAAGTCATTAAAAAGAAGACTGATTTTTCTCAAGAGACCTAATGATCATTGCTGAGAATCAGAGAGCATACATGTGAATTCTCCATATGGGAACAGGAAATACAGCATCCATAAACCAAGTATGTTTTCTTATACACTATGTATTACCTGTCATAATATATAAGTAGGTAATATATTATCTACTATTTCTCCAAATGTACACCTGGTGACTGGGAAGCTAGGACATCAAAGACAGAATCTGTGCAGAAACTGGTTTGTTGAGTTTATTTCAGTTTGCCTTTGGTTTAAGACTTCTTGACTGATCTGATCACAGATGACAAGTGAACTTGTCATCTGTGATCAGGGAAACTCGTGATGTAGATCGTGCATTCAAGAGTTTGGCCCTTTCTTCAGGTAGCTTCTCAGAAGGCTTAAAGAGTTATGCAGCCTTCCCCAACCAACATTTCACCTTCCTGTCCACGCAGGTCTGGCAGCCAGTATTAAAAGTCACATCTCAGTAACTCCCAAGGGACATAACAGCACTGTGAATTAATTTAACCCAGCAGCTCAATCTCTACAAACTTGCAACAGGCAAATGAAATTACATGGTCGAACAATGACAGACTTGTACTATACTTAAGCTCTTTCAAACACATTAATAAAAAGTTTTTTTCAATGAAAGCTTAATATTCATTGAATGTCTGATCAATGTAATAGTGTGATGTTGACCTTGTATTAATGCTTATCTGATTTTTTTCCACTAGGTGTCAGACCATGGGGAAAAAGGAGGAAAAGAAAAGATATATCCTCCTGTTATTGAGCTTCTTTAATGGAAATCTTCTTTGTTACAATGTCTGTATTGATACAACTCTCCATGAAAATTTATTTACTTTCCCATAGGTACTTTGTGCTGATTAGGTGAGAAAGCATTACCTACTTTCCTGCTATTTATAACACAGCTAATGATTTTCTTTGGTGTAAATAGCTCCTTATTTATCCTCAGATGCTTTCCTTGATAGGGACAAAGTCAGGACAAAAAGCTCTTCATTGCTTTTTCTGCTACGAAGTAAAAATCTGGGGCTATTTCTCAGAAATGATTCAATTCACTGAGGTATTCTTATATGCATGGGTCACTTTTTTCTTATAAAGGGTGTTGCCTGCAATTTTGCTTTCAAGATTGAGATAACAATAAAGGAGCACTATTCAGTTATCTTAAATACTAGTGTATTTCTAAGAAGAATGTGGCTTTAAAAAGTGTAGCACAATTTTTGATTATATTTCAATGCCATGCTGTGTAACTGCCCTTCAATTCACAGCAGTTCAGCTTCCAGGATAGCTGTGTTTACGAAAAAGTTTGGAATCAGATAAATGATCAGGTAGTTCTCTTCTCTGTCCTATTCTGCACTAGAGTGCTTGCTCTTTGCCCCATAAACACACATTTTCTATTACAGTCTAGGATAATCCCTACTGCTTTGTCATATTAATAATTTTACAAAGCCCTTAAGACATGATAACACAAAATATTCCTGTTTTACTTATACAGTGCAGTTTCAACTTTTGATATACTTTATACTCTGATATTTGCAGAAACATTGTGTACTCCACATTTAGAAGAAAAGCATCAGCCTTACAATTCATTTCTGTTATAGACTTCGCTTTGTCCTATGCTAGAAATGCAGTCATTTGCGTAAATTTTGTGGAAGTTTTCTTAAGTATTTAGCATAAGAAACTAGTGCTTCTTTCCTAAAATTGCAATATACTATTCTGTTTCTCTTAGCCATTCTAATACCCTAAAATTAAAATGAACCAATCTGTATTTAGCTTTTAAATATAAAAATATTTTCATCATTGCCATCTGGCTGTTCAAACATTTCTGGTAACAGTAGCAATGACACATTTGTAATGAAATGTCCAAATGTAATTCTATACACTTTTTTTAAAGGGACATTTAGCAATAAAAGTGTGCTTACCTTCATATGTTCCACTTTCTAAGAGAGCACCACTTTTCTCCAATTCCATAAAATCTTCAACTGTGATGAAAATATAGTCCACACCGGGGACTTCTCCCTCCTTATGTGGCCTTGTGGTGCCTATTAATAAACAGAAAGACACAGTCAAGCACAAGAATTAAATGTAGAAGAATCTTTTGGAACGTTTTGGAGAATCCATAGACTAAATTAAAAATTTATACGACATATCATACGGCATATCCTCATTCTGAGAGGACATTTTTCAAAAGCATATTGCTACATCTGCTGAAGCTGAGGTGTATCAGACACCTTTAAAAGGATGGGCTAGATGTTATTTGAACTCAGATTATGTAGCCTAGCTAATGAGGGTGCTTCATATTGCTATTCTTTCATTCTGTGACCCTCGCTACAACAAGACATTCGCATGTAACATTAATCTTAGACATATTTTTTCTACCTCTCTAAACAAAGTTTTGTTCACAAATATTCTGCTCCAAGCTTTTTAGAGGCTTGTTTATTACATAAAATAATAAATCTGCAAGTAAGTTTGTAAAGGTTTTATTCACACAGCTCATTTCAGTGACTAAAGTGGACTTATATGCCAGGAGAAATGGTTAGGCTTAAATAAATACTAATGATTAAATGAATGAGATCTGCTAACCATGCTGTCAGACTGCAAAGGTGCTTAAATTTGGTTATTGCCTCTATTGCCATCTCTGGATGACAAAATTCCAACACACCATAGAAGTAACTTCACCTTTGTTAGAAGGTCAGATGTTAACACAGAAGCATTTGAATTTGACCAAAGTTCCTTGAACAGTCGAATATATTTATTATCAAGCTACAGCTACTTTGACTGAAAGCATGAAATACATCTCAAAACTTCATTTGGAAACAAAACAAAACAGGTTTTTAGGTTCTTCTCAGCTTTGTGTTTGAAACATCTTAATCAATCATTATTGTATTGCTTACATCACACTTCTTGGGTTTGGTTTCAGGACTCTTCAGCTGACTAGACACTAGCTCAATTCTCTTGGCCACACTGATGTCTAGTGCTACCTGAGGTACCTTCAGTATCTCAGACGCCCTCGTAAGGGAGCAGATGTGACAAAGGACAAGGGGGAAGCCCACACTTGTGCCCACACATTATGGCAGGAACAGCCCTAAAGCATTTCCAGCAGTACTAGATTCCTACATGTAGGCAAGCCCCTAATCATGCCCCAAATGTGGGCATCTTAATCTCATACAGAAACCTTCTTTTCACTTGGACCCAGTGGAGACTTTTGTGAGATGCCATTTGTGTGAGTGCCAGTTTCTCCTGATGACAATGAAAGGAGTTAGGATGAATCTCTGTCCCATGCCTCTGGTAATTCCACCATCTGGATATATCCAGAATATATCTGAATAAATCTGTAAGACACATTCCTTTATTGGTATGATTTTGTTTCATTTTCATTACATTGCAACATTTAAAAGTGAAACTCTATTAGGCAACTGATTTCTGGGTATTTCATATTTACAAAGGTGACTTTTTTAGGGTAATTACTATTGTGTTTCAGGAAAGATATGGTTCAATTTCCAAAATATTTAGGCATTTGGAATGTCCATAAGTAGGCCGAATTTACTCCCCATGGAAAATACAACCACTACGGGTACAGCTGCCTCCTCAAGGACATGAAACTCTTTGTGATAACTGCTCAGAAGTCCAGAAATTCTGTCAAGCTCTCTGAGCTCCCAGGAGCTCTATTACCAGCACAGGCATCAGATATTTCATCTGCATGCTCTCTCCTGAGGAATTTTGGATTTCTCTCTCTGAGGAATTTTTCACTCCCAAAGGCAGGAGTTGTATCTGCCCTCACAAAATACAAAGGATAAACAAGCTTTGGTACCACGTTGTTTCTAGCGGGGACATGGGGAAGAAGTTACCATATTATATGAGTACCTCAACTTACTGATTCTTCAGGCTTTTTTTTTTTTCTTTTTGTCAGGGAAAATTGGGATTACCAGTTACTAATTATTGAGAAGCTCAGACATAAATACAAGCAAAATACAATGCAGAGTTTAGGCATGCTTCGAATGGAAAGTTGGACCACATCACATCCTGAGGTCCCTCTCAACCTGTTACTCTATGATAACAGAATAGTATTAATACTTAAGTATTAATACCTCGTAGTTCATTTTAAAATACTCAAGTATTCGGCAAACAAGAAGTTCGGTGAGCATGCCTACTCATGGACTAAATTTGGACTTGCTGCTTTGGTCACCACCTTTGGTCTGCTTCTCTATATTTAACTTTCACTTTTACACCAAAACCTCTCTGTTATTTCAGTAAAATATAATGTAATATCTTTTAAACTCTTGGTCTCTGTCTCAATTGAAGACCAAAGACCAGACCTTTCTGCTCTCCTCGGTGTGACTTCTGAATCCTTAACACCCAGAGTTTAACTCTAGCACATCTGTTCTCCTTTCAACTTGTATATCACCTATCCACATGTATAAAGAAGACAGGTTATCCTCTATGTTTAGTGCTGGCAATGTAAATATTGCATTTTTCTGTAACACTGTGAGCTTCATCGAGATTTTCAACAATTTCCAACTGTTTCTTATTCTGCTTCAAGATGAAAACAATAGATTTTTGTGGCAAAACAGAAATAACAAAAACTTCACTTAAGAATTGTTCATACAGCTAATTAATTAACTAAACGAATTTAGTCTGAGTCTCAATTTCCCATCTATTTTCCTACATGACTCAATAGCTAGTGGTGATTCTGCTGTGTGTATTTTTTTACTTTTCTTGACCTATGATATCACTAGAAATTCCAGTATGGCAATGAAAAATCCTTTCTGATGCAATCTGAACTGAAACTGAAACATTATGCAAATATACAGCACTATACTTTTGTGCTTTTTAAGGTAGCAACCCCAAAGTACACCCAAGGTTGTATTCCATAAGCTATCAAGCACTCCAGAAAATGGGAATTAAGAGCAAACTATGTCTGCACGTTGCACATGTTCAGTGTGACTGTCCCACGTGTCCCCAGGTACAGCAGGGTCCATCTGCACCAGATCCTTGTAGCCTTTGGTAAAATCTTCCTGCGTCTCAATTCCTTCCTGCACCTGTTCTCATTCCCTCAGCCTGGTGGACCTGAAATCTTCAAATGATTAAAAAAATTCCCTAATGGAATAAACAACAACTATATCCTGCTTTACTCCTTAATTGTGGTCAATGTGGGTTGCTGTTTTCTGTTTCCTTTATATCCTTCTGTAATCAGTACAGCAATATGTAAGTGATAATATGTTAATATTTAGAGACAATTAATGAAGAATTTTAAATACTTTTAAAGATTTGAATACTGAGATCTGCTTTATATATAGGGATCTTATAGGTCATGGACATTTTTCCTCTTTCATTGCTTTTAGACTATTGTAGCGTTATTGTTCCCAATAGATTTTACCTCTAACTACATTCATATAAAAGAACGAGTAGGCCTAAAAGCCACACTTATTCAAAAATTAAAACAAAAGATTGATTTCAAGACATATATCTTTACAGAGGCACAACAAGGTTCAATAGGATACATTTGCTACTGCTTATAATGTTTAGTCTTTTATTAATGTAAAATGAACATAGGAACCTAGTTACCATTTTGTCACCATGGTAACATAAGGAAAAAATAATTTTTGAATTCCACAATGAAAGACCACGATACTTTCAGATCCTGCAGGATCAACACCAGCATGGCGTACCTGCACTCTGCATATTTATGACCGAGGCAATCTATTGTTCCTGCTAACCAGAAGACATGGGAGGAGCAGCTTAAAGGTAACCCGGCCTGGTCTGTGCTGCCACACAACACGCCAGTACCTTGGAAACGGAGGAGTTTTGTCCATAAAATCTGCACTGATTCTGACTCTCCCTGACTCCACGCGGGTGAGTGCTTACAGTGCTGCAGAGCTGCTTTCCTACAAGCCTGGCACTACCATCGATATTATGGGCACGCACTCTTTTTGCAGTAGTTTCAGGGTGAATTTCATAGACTTTTTGCATCTGCTTATGTCTGTTGATAAGGGAAGAGTGGGTCACCCTGGGGCAAGGATGAACAGCCTACAAGAGACCTTGGCTGTAAGACTTTCAGGTTAAAGCACCTTTAAGCTTCTCTTTTTGGACTTCAAACTCTTTTCCTTGCCTAGTGAACTGGCTATCATTCCACTAATTTCACTAATTTCACTTAAAAAAAAAAAAGAAAAAAAGTTGTAATCCTCCTAGTTTTTAAAAACTTGAACAGCTTGCCAGACAAAAGCTATGCCATGGCAAAAGGGCTTGTATATAATCAGGAAATTTAATGTGAAATGGATCTAAAGCAAACCATCTCATTTGGCCTACTGAGAGATCAAAAATCCAAGAGGCTAAACTGCTTTTGAAAGCAATGTTCCATGTAGAGTTAAAAGTATCAGCAAACATACATAACAAAGAAATAGAACCAAATACAAAGGATGAGCAAGTTTTCTTACTGCTCATGATAAATGCACCCTCATTTTCCCATTCTGATAAGACAGTACTAGACTACATCACGATATTTCATGTTTTTTAATATTCCTATACCAGAGGTCAATCTTGACTGCAACTACTACACAAAGGCCCCGCTTGCAGTGCTCATCTGTTTGCTCACGCATAAAACACTGAGGTCGTTCACTGAGCAACTGCTTTGCCTGTATTTATTATAACTTTGGGATAGGTACCTGCTACAGTTTAGATATATTTATGCTGTGTGACACATGCTTTCAAAAAAAACCCCACAAAACACCTTTGCAGCTTGTTTCTTCTTCTGCACTAAAAGAGAAAAATGATGTACTGTATTTCAGTGCAGGTTTTTCATGCTTAGCATCATGTTATATGATGATGCTACGCTTCTGGAGAGGAATAAGATGCTGTTTATACAGCCTTTGAAAGTGTATTTTTCTTCTAAATGAATATAAGGTACTCAAGGGGTATAAATTTAGGCACCTAAGAAATCTATTCAATAAATAAGAAAGGGAGTGTGTTCATAGTAATAAAGTATTTTTGTAACACTGCTAATACGAGCTTGTGAAACAATAAATCACATTTATCATGGTAGCTTTACATCATCTGCTGGAGAGGACTGGGAAAACTCTTCAGTTCCTGGATAGTTCAATCAAAATTTCCATTATGAGTATAAAAAAAAAAATAGAATAATTAACATTGGAAGAACTCCTGTGTTGGGACAGCTCCAAACCAACTTGCACAGGTAGGAGAACAAAGTGGAATTGGTACACCAGGAAAATAGATTCCTGGAGTCTGTTTTTTAATATCTCAATATCTAAGTACGTAATTTCAACAAGGAACTCAGTTCAAGTTCCACAAATATTTCTGCTTCTTAGAAACACTGTGTTTTCACAGTCTTTGCCCAACTGCTACTTTCAGAAGCAAGAAAGGTGATCACTCAATATTTCTTATATTGCTATCTCCATGTAGTTAAGCATTACTGGAAAACAAAACACATTTATTTAAGCATCACCATCAGAATATGAATGTGAATTAACCACCTTGTAACTTTGGCTTCAGAAAGACAGTAAATACCAGAAGATGTCCTATCCTCAGTACAAAAGATGTATTTTCAAGAACACTTTAGCTTGCGCAGTAAATAAGCCCTGTTTTATGGCATTTGGCAGGATTACAAAGGGCATGTCATGTCCTAGTCTTCCTGTACAGCCTGTATTGGGGGCAGAAAAGTAGAAATAAAAGACTTACTTAGTCCCTGCATGGTCCGATTCCTGCTGACAACATTAATGCAGAGGTTTCAGCGCTCTGAGCTTCCAGACATATTATCAATTTTTATATTAATCTTCCTCATTGCAAGTTAGGTGCAAACATGGCATACCTCTGCTTCCATCCAAACATCTTCACTACTATTTAGCTCTCTTTGTATTTGGATCTAGTAGCACCAATCACCAATAGATTGATTACTATTGCACTAAGTAGGTACAAAAAGAGAGACCTGCTTTTGCCAAGAGGGTTTACAGTATAAAGAAAAAGCACTGTAATAACCTACAACGCTTTTGCATAATGACCTACTCCTCAATTCACCTTCAAAGGTATCACAGAGCACAGGACCTTAATGTGCTTACTTGTTCTACATATAACCCAACATAAAGATCCTTAATGTACAAGGCTGTTCCATTACACATCCTATAGTTAATTTGTTCTCCAATTCGGCATTGTACAACAGCTTGCCGTGGAAAGCAGTACGCCAGGCTGTTACACATTGCAATAGCTGGAGGGATCCCTCCTGCAGAAACACACTGCTAATCTTTAATAAATTTCAGCTGAACCCTTGGTGTGACCTTGCATATATTTTGCCTTAGAAAATTTCAGCATTGTTTAATTAGCTCTTTTGTTTGTTTGCCAAATACTAAGGGACAATGTTATTGTGAGGAACTAATATATATGGGATATTAAACATATCTTTAAAATACTAGCTGCATTAAGCAGAGAAATACCTCATTCATCTTGACCTACTGAATTTCCAGTTGAAGAGAAGACTAAACTTCATTTTCAAGTCAAATGATTTTGGATGTACTACAAGCCAGAAAGCTCCAAGTGTTTACAATATTTCTTGTAACAACAACACAAAAAGAATCCTCAGTAGGGATTCCATCCAGACTAGACAGGATTCCTATTT
Source organism: Crypturellus tataupa (assembly GCA_034781795.1). NCBI lineage: Eukaryota > Metazoa > Chordata > Aves > Tinamiformes > Tinamidae > Crypturellus > Crypturellus tataupa. The sequence continues at coordinate 6,285,720 of JAWLRI010000001.1, read as the reverse complement.
GCGGGATCCCACAAAATACTGCATGAACGCTGTGAGCAAGAAGAGAACTCACGCTGTGAGACTGCTTCCAATGCCAGCACACGCACTGTCCACGGAGAAGCAGATTTCTGACAGGAAAGTTATGGACTGTCAGATACTGCTCCTCTCACACATGTGACATACCAAGTACACATTTTCTAGTCTGCTTCTAGAGCAACAGAAAACACCTTTTTCCCTCTTTCATCCTCTTGCAGTAGGATACACACAGTAGTTATGTAGATTCCTTTGTAAAAGCTTTTCCGTTCTTCCTAAACAACTCTTTTTCACAGGCAATATATTTTTTACTGAACTAAGAACTTACACAGTAAATTCCAGAGGAATATAATAGTTCAATACTTCTAAATCACAGTTTAAATCAGTGTTAAGAGAAAATGAACTCTCCGAGAAATAAACCCATTGTCAGACCATTTGTAAACAACTTATTCAGAAACGTATTATTTTGAGACCATCTTAGGTTTTACCCCCCAAAACCAAAAATGATTCCTCCAAATAATTCCAACTATTTGAAACAGATTTATTTCCGTCATTATGAAAAAAAAAGCTATTCTCATCCTAGCTTGCCTTAACAAACAAACAAAATCTTCAATAACAAGTTGCATAAATTATTTGTACAGGAATCGTTATTTTATAGTGTATTCACAGACATTAAAATGCCTGCTGCAGATTTAGATATTGTGACTATCTCGAAGTTTCTAAAAGAAACTAAAAAAAAAAGAACTTGTTCATCCTTCTTCTGAAGATTAAAAAAAAAAAGCTTAAGATTTAACTTCAAAGGAAGTTAATCAAATACAGTGAAGGTGAGAAATAAATATCACATGTAATTCTGAATGCAGGTAATCCCACTGCTATTCTTATCTCCCACACATATTAATTCTGAAGCGTAACTACAGCTGTAGCGAAGGTCATTTGTAAAGAATACGCACTCCAAATAATGGACAATTTCATTTTTCCGGTGGATCACAGATGTTAAGCAGAAGGTTACATCCAGATAATGAAAGGCTTGGGACAGCTGAAGAGTCTTCAATCCCACAGTGTGACCTTGATATTTTTTTCTGTATTCAGTAATGCAGAAGGAAAAGTTGTTGCTGAGCGGCAAGGTTTACTCTGGTTGGATAATTAAAGTTGCTGACTTTCATCTATAGTGAAGCTTCATTTTCTGATATGATGAGTTGTTATGCTCAGTCCTGTAAGGTTCAATTCAGCAGTCACTAGAGATGAGTTAATGATTTCACTCATTTTCCATCAAACAAATAGCAAGAAATGGCAGTTGTTACAGACTTTTGATAACTTAGCAAATCAAAAGTGCCTATATGAAATTGAAGCATGTGCATTATCCTATTTTTATTTTGGTAGATGTAATTAATTACTATGTAAAAATTTGTAGCTCTAATAGTTAGTATCAGAGATCTGAATTGCCTGGAATAACTACTTTTAGGTTGGTCAATGATTCTAGCTCCTCAGCCACCACAGAATGTGACTACTTCTTATAGTTTAATTTACTCATATCCATTTCATTCTTTTTAAGCATTTTAGCATTTCCATTTCTTCAAAGTTCTACTCATGACCTCTCTATTGCTATGCACAGCATAGCTATTGCTTTTTCATACTAATCATCTCTGTGCTGAAAATCTTAATGCCACTGTTTCCTTTTTTTTTTTTTTAATTGAATAGTTTCTCTTGAAAAGAAACCAACTTTGTGAAACAAATACAGCATAATTTGTGTATTTCTACTGTTCTTATTCCCATTATACACAGTAACCCAAGCAGACTTAAATAACTGTTTTTTCAGTATGAGACTTCTGGTCCCATCTGTATTCTTTTGACCTTTCCAGATAGGTAGCTGACCAGGTTTCCAACACGGGGCAATAACGAGCAGTTCTAATTACAAGTTGCTGGTGCTCCTCTTTGGTGAAACAGAGTTTTTGACAACTGTTGGACATAGTGCTCAGTGCAGTGGCTAGCAAAACCATTTCTTCTTTTTCCCTCTCAGGAGAGAACTGAAGTTCTGTTCATATATGGGAAACAGGTGCTACTGCTAACACATTACTGTGGGCTTACAGAATCTATCCAGGGGATATGCAATGAAATACAGCCCTAACTACAAGCACGGACAATTCATAGTTCTGCATAATTCAGCTGCAGAGGAGTTGTATCCATATCTATCCCTGCTGCAGCTGGTTTACTGGGTAGGTAATGACAACATCAGTCAAGCATTCTTGTTTCAAATGGTCTTTGCAGTTGTAGTAAGTGAGAAATGTTTCTTAATCTCATCTGAAAACCATAGCACAGATAAACTCGACAACATTCCAGACAACGTCCAGTCCAACAAGTACATACTTTACTAGTATATTCAAATTAGAATAGGCTTAGATCTCTAAAAGAATTGTCTATAAATAGCAAGCAAAGCTGAATTAAAGCACATAAAGAGAAAATAGCAGCATAAGCAACAAGAACACAATTCTGATTCTAAAATCTGAATGTAAATTCTAGGAATCAGGATAGAAGTTGGTATAAATAACCAGAATGTCCTCCGCAGACCTACCTTTCTAAGTTTACCCAGAAGAAGGGACGTACATGGTATGACTGACCTTGGGTCAAACCTCAGACCTTTTGCAGGTGATGCCCGCTGCTTCCTTCAGGAGTTCTACACTGCTCCATGGTCGTATGTTATGGGTCGTATGTTATAGTGTGAACGTTAGATCCAGGCTATGACTGAATATGCAGATTTACCCAGAATTACAACTGACACGGTCTGTTCCTGTAGGTTGCTTCTACACGCACCAGAACACTGCCTTACTGCTCCTTAGGCTGTTTTCTTTGTTCAGACAATAGCAGATAGGCTCTAAGCAGAAAGCTGGGCTTTCTGAGTATGCTTCATATAGCTAATGGAGCATGCAAAACTTGTGCGCATTATGGTATCCAGTACTAAATTTCAGTCATCACGTAATACAGTGTATTTCATGTTCCATATAATTTGTTTTTCAATGTTTATTTCTATCCTTGTAGTTGAAAATTATTTTTTCCTGATCTACATATAAGTTACCACACAGCCACATCTAACTCACTTAGGCAGCTTCCTTTTTGAATTTAGCTATTCAAATAGTTTCTTATAAGGGAGAAGACAGAACATACATGCAGCAGACACAGTTAATGATAGACAGACAACTCTTATATCTACTTTAGTCTGCTGGATCTAGGAGCAGGGCAGTTCCTAATCCCATAATAACATTTTTTTTTTTCTCTCTAAGTAATACACAGGGCATTAAAGTCAATACTTTGCAATTAGTAATGGGATAACTGATCCCTAATATCAATAAGTGGAATAATAATAAACATTTCCTTGCTTCTCCTGCAGTTAACAACAAAACTACAATTCATAGGAATTATAGTATGATTGCTCCCAAGCATGATGAATTAAAACTATATCATCAGCATCAGTACAAGGTGCTGTATCTACCAAACCATGGTATACTACTAAGATTAAGTCACATACATGCACATCATTTATATGACAAATATTTGGGGTTTTTTTCAGGGAAATTGAAGTACAAATCTCATTTCAGTGTTAGTAAGGAAAGTAAATAGTATTACAAGAAAGTTGTATCTCGGTCAAAATCAAAGGAATGTTGACCCATTACGTAGAAAGGATGGACAAGATTTGGACTTAATTTTTATTAATACCAGCAAAGAACAAAATTTACTTCAGAAGAGGCAGAAAAATTAAATCAGCCTGAAATCACTTTCAAGTCCAAAGATAAAGAATGTTCAATATTGAGTGGAAGGGTCAACTTCCCTTGCACTCCCCACATATAAGAATAAAATCCAGCACAACTAAAAGTAGAAATAAGATGTTTTATCTTAAAGCTAAAGATAAAAGATCTCTTTTGGAACAACTTTTCAGCACTGTGGTGCTTTTCAAGACAATAATATGTCCTTATAATCATTGCAATTGCTTTGATGGGAAACAGGAAACTGGGCTGTTTATTTTGATTCAGACCCTTCATGCTTTGTGGAACGCAGTGCATTTCCCTCCAAGCTCTCTGAACACCCATCCTGCTGTGCTCACTGAACACTACCCAGGATATCCCCCTGTACACAGACTTGCAGATCCTCAACTGTTTCTCCAGGGGAGATGAACAGCATGAGAGAGCTTTCTGGAAGAACTAGCTGCTGCCTCACTGGAACAAGAGCAGTCCTTACTGGAACAACAGCAAAAGCCTGCAAGCATCATCTCTTGGTCCCCTACGCTCAGCAGAGGATAGGGGTCATCTGTACCCTGAGAAGTAACTTTTCAGTTACCATCAAAGGTTGTCACACACTGTCACTTCTTTCATACATTCATACATCCTTCATACTTCTTTCATACATTCATTTTCTTATTGTAAGAAGTTGACTTTTTTTAAAGAATGTACTTCAATATATAAAAAACTGTATAAAGAAACATTAAATCCAGTAGCACTTCTTAGCTCCTGAAAATCTGGCGAAGAACATCAGTTTCTGAATCAGCTATCTTGAGTAAGAGAAATGACTAGAAGTAAGGCCTTTTCTAACTTAGCTATGCTAAATGATTTCCTAACAGTAAAATAAGATAAAGGCAGCAACAGAAAAGCTTTGTGTTGGCTCAACTCCACACCAAGAAAGCTTGAAGAGGTAGTACACTTTTCAATATATTGTGTTCATTGCAACTATTAGGCTGCCAATGGGAGAAGACATTTTTATTAAAATAGTAGATGCTTGTGTGTATTTAAATTATCCTGGTGGGCTAAATTACATCCCATAAAGGCAACAATTAAAAATAAAGTAATGCTATAATTACTGCATAAACTCACCTGTTATATCTATTGAATCTGATTTTTACATTATGTAGAGTTTCCATATCATTCTGTGTAAGAAACATTGAATCTTAATGGCACTTAAGCAAAATTTAAAGATGTAAGAATTATGCAGGAAGAGTGCAAATTAAACTTGTTTATTATTTAAGTCACAGTTGCTTTTTTGGTGAATTTATTCTGATCTGCATAGAGCAAATTAATTCACCGTTGCTATGTTCTGCAGTTCAAAGAATCATCACAAGAAACAGAACTAGTGATGATGACAGAGGTCACTAGAGCACAGAAGATTGCTTCAAAGTTTTGCTAGTGTACAGCATTTTGAAGAATTTGTCTCTATATTTTAATATCACATTTTTAAATGATGAATTTGTAAATGACCTTTTTATCAGCAGAGGGCATATGTTATATTCCCAAATTTCTAAATTATCACATTTACGTATTTTTTCTATGAGTTATTTTCTTAATTAATATATCCCCATCTTTTTTCTACTTTATAAAGTAAAATTATAAAATAGCCTTGTTGGATTTTTGTTCAGCTACAAGTCAAAGTGGTTCTAGCTCAGTGACAAGTTCAACTGAAGCAAAGCTCCCACTAGTGTCAGTTCTATAGCTCAAGATTCCCCAGTTTAGCTATGATGCTTTTGTTAAAATATCTGAAGAAGAAATTGAAATCATTTATGAAGAAATTAGAAGTACACGGCCATATCTACAGCTAGTATAAATCCAAGCAATTTTACTGATTTATACTAGCCAAGAAGTCAACCATTGGCTTTAGGTAACTGAAATCAAGTTCATGAATCACACAGTACAATTTCCTCAGTCTTTAATATTAATTTCAGTCTAAACTTATACAATAAATAATGTGTTTTATCTTAGTACTTTATCTACAGTGTAATCCAATAAAACCAGGGAATTCACTGAATATGAATCAGTATACTAAGATCACAAAGCGCCACTATATCAGCTGTTAAACTTCCATTAATACTTTTGTAGAGTTTTCCTGGTTTGATTTTTAGAAAAATCTGTGGACAGTAATGAGATCCATAAAACCACCCACTCTATTTCAAACATAAATAATACTAAATGTTTGGCAGAAGCATCAGACTTAACAGACAAAATGTTAGAAACATACAGCCATTAGGACTACAAAAGGACTTGTTTACATGGCAGTCACCTCAGAAATAAATAAATAGAATTGCTGATGAAATAAAACATATTTCTCCTAAGAGAAGAGGGCTAAAAGTAAATACACTAATCTAAACCATAATGGCTTCTAAAACTTTTCAGAAGTATCCTCACAAGGGAAAGCGGGAATAAAGAACAAGCAGACACAACAACATCCATTTTTCCCTGCATGGAACCTCATGCAGTGTCTCACTGCAGGCAAACCACAACCCCTGCATCCCTCCGTAAAAGCAGGACCTGCCCAGCTCGAGCCCAGCCTGTGTCTTCTTGCTCGTATGGGTGCATGGATCAGCTCTAGGACAGGCTGCCATGGAGCAGGCTTGCCACCAGCCAGGTAGTCCTGACAGACAAGGACCAATGGTCACTCCCCTTAGCAGTGTAGAGGTACCTTCCTTATCTGGTTCTCCCTGGATAGACTCACTCAAGTTTACTTCTTTAGATTTAATTATAATTACACTCACCAACAATGAAAAATTGAAGAGAGTCATGCACTTCCTGATAACCTTTTCAAGAAAAAACAGTAAGTCAAAATATACCCATCTTTTTTATACCAACTGATTCCATAATGGTTCTGACAAGGTAGGCATAGGAAAAGCTGATGCACATAGTTATATACTAGAAATAAATGTATCAGCCACCAGAAAACAGATGGAAAAATACAAAAATACAAGAATCATGTACACATTCTTGCTTCAAATGTTTCCAAAGCCTCTCTGCTACTATAGGAACACACTTAAACATACAAAAATATGGCAAGTATCCTATAAAAATAGAACAGCAAAATGGGAAACACGAGAGTAAGGATGAGTATGAGAAATTAGATGCAGAACCATGACATGTACGTCCTAGGATCATGCACCAAGCAACAGAGTAACTGATGTATCATATTATAAAATTTTTAAAGCAAACATTGAGTTTAATGAATAATTAGGTACCTCATAAAATGCCTAGTACCATGATCTATCTAATGGCTAGAAACTGAGTCTTTCTGCACTGAAACTAAAATAGGTGTACATTTTTAATATAAAGTCTAATTAACTGCTTGAATTATTACCACGTACTAGTAGATATTCTCTTTATATTTTTAATAGGAATTTGTTTTAATTGTTAAAATTGTGGAAGAAATCTATCATTTATGTAATACAGGAGGTCAGACAAGGTGAACATAATGATCCCCTTTGGCTGTATAACTTCTGACTTTGAATTCAGCGTTTAGTTAGTGACATATTTAGCTATCAAATGTTAGCATTCTCATTTCTATGTGGTGCAATCTTACATTTCCTCAAGTTAGCTCTCCGCAAAGGCAATTAAAGGGATGACATTAACACAGAAGCATGTCCAACTATAGAAATAGGTATTTTCATCCATATCAGCTTATATTACATTCTATGGAAGAAGTATGACATCCATCTTGCATTCTCACAGTCCAGTGATTCCAAGTCCCTTGGCCCAAATAAAGAGTATCTTGAATGAAAAGAACCACTTTTGTCTGCTAAGGACTCAGAGATTTAAACCTTTTCACTGCTCTTTGAGGTTTGGTGACAAAATCCAGATATTTCATACAAAGAGACTGCTAACATGTCTCTGGTCTAATGTTCTCTGGTCAGACTTTTTATTTACCTGATGAAAATGCCTATTGCTTCCACCTCTGCCAATCCATGTTTTTTTCTATTTGTTTGCTTGTTTGTTTTTGAGATGTCCAAGAATACCCATGCAACTAACCTCCTCAGCCAAAATTCTCTTCAAATTATGCAAAACATATAGAATGAAACATTAGCAAACACCAGTATTAAAGTACTTGCTGTGCTGATGAACACCATTTGGGGGTTAAACCTTTAATAATTAAGGAAAAAAAAAAAAAAAAAAGGAACTCACACCAGAAAGAGAAACCAGCTAATTATCCTATCCATCCATCATCCTAGAGATGAAGGATATAAAGGTAACTGGATGGGATATGCAGCAAACCAACCAAAGGTCAACCATATTACAGCTTTCATAAGCTCTAATTTCCAGAGGTTCTCCCAAGTCTAATGTATTTAACCAGAAGTCTTTGAAGAAATGGCTGTCTCCACTGATACAGTGGTTGCCTCCATGGGTCTAGAGCTGGTTGGTTTGGCTCAGCCTTAGACCTCAACATCAACTTCCTGTATCACCCTGTAAAGAATGTTTACAAAACGATATTAAAGCACAGACAAGAGAACATAAAGTCTCTAAAAGATTAGAACAGGTGAGGCCATTCTTTTTTGAACTTTTTACATTTAGAAGTGTCTTATGAGAACACTTCTCAGAAAGGTAATAACCCTATTTATTCATTAGCTTACCCATTTTTCTTGTTACTTTTCACTTTAAAATACACATACACACTCCTCGGCAGGGTCAGTTTGCACTTATGTTTTTCCTTGGTGGATACCAGACTGCAACACTGCTACTGCCTTTAGAATGAGTCCCATAATTTCATGTAGTCTCACAAATCCTACTAACTTCAGACTGGGGTTGAACCAGATGACCTTCAGAGGTCCCTTCCAGAGTAATTACTTTATAATTCTGTGATAATAAAGTTTATGAATGCCAGAAGGGCTGCTACTAGTCAAATACAAAGCACTCAGCAAGGTGCTATCTTTCTGCAAGTAAAGTTTACATATACAGGCAGCATTAGGATTGCTTAAAAATTATTTTATTGCTTTTAAATACAGAACTTGCTTGCATTTAGGAGGCAGAATTGCTACCCCTTTCCACTTAGGCATCTGGGAGTGTCCTAGGTGTTGAGAGACATCCAGCAGAGCTCCCAAACATGTGGCAGACTTTTCATTAACTACACCAGGAGAACTGAAGACCATCCTGACTGCTCACTTACATCTGTCATATTCTCTTGCTGCCAGCTGGCCAGTAAACAGGAATGCATTCAAGAACATGTTAAATAAGGCAAAAATAGAGCTAGGTTATATTATAATTTGGTTACAACAAAGCAGTCACCAGGAGTGAAAAATAGGAAATGAAATCTGATCCATTTTAAGAATAATCTGTTACTTTATGAAAGGCAATGTCTATTTGCCCTCTGCCAATCGATATAGTGCCATAAAAATTGAAATATGTTGCATAAAAGTAACCATAGTAATATAACCATAGAATACAGAAACCTAAGATCTTTAGTATTTCACTTTTCTAAAACCCTGCAGGAGTTATTATGAATAATATTTTTCCTGCAGGAGATCATACTTCCTAATTGATATTAACAGCAAAAAATATTAGCAATGGAACTAGGCTCTACAAAACCTTGTAGTTACATGTTTTCCCAGGCAGGAACAAAACAGATGATACTTGGAGTTATGGAGATGACAGAGATGAACCTAAAATCTAATCCTGTAATGGCAGTTCCCTAGTACTGTGACATAATCCTTTGGCCTTGTTGATCAGAGTACAGAACCAGCATAAGAAGATTTATTCCAATACTATTACTTCTTCTTAAATAGAATAAAAAAAAGTTTTATGCTATTAAAGAAAACAGATGACTGGATATGCTCTACAACACATTAGTATGAAAAGGCCTTAGAGAAGATATGCTACTTCTCTATATTTTTTAAGAATATGTATGTTGCAAAGCCCTGGTGATACAGATGTGAGGCATCTGTATTCCTAGTGGCAACACACTTTTTTTATTTTAATTAACAGGTTAGAAATTAACATTTCATTCCCCTTTTCTTTTACTCTGTTTAGAAATACAACTTATTACCAAATGCCCTTCTTTGATATATTAGACTCTTTCCTATAACAGGTTATTTTTTACTCTTACATTCATTCCTTCAGAAAGATAACTATTCATTGTAAGATTTTTCTACAACGTTTACAGCATGATCTTGTGTATTTGGCTCACAGCATGAAAACAAATCATTTCACTTTGATGCAATAAAATTTACCATTACAATATTTTACGCAACATTCTCCTCATCAGAAATATTCCAGATTTCACACAGCTTATTCAATATATCAGAAGTAAAAATGAAGACCACCCCTAAAGTGAATATACTTTCTTTCAGAAAAATTAGCATGACAGTTTAAACTCAGGTTTCACTTCAGATAATGTAACAAATTGTTATTACTTTTACAGTAAAATAGTTTGTTAGTAAAATAAAATTAATTTTTTTTTTTAAAAAAGGATTTGCCTTAATGCCTTCAGCTAAGTGTTTGTGAAATTGGCTATAAAGTCATCTTAAAGCTTTACATTTAAAAACTGGCCTGGAATGAAAGGATGGGTCATATTCTGCACCTGTAAAAATTCAAGTTTTATTCACTCTTTGTTTTCTTATAAAAATTGTTCTTCTTCCATCTGTGGATAGGTTTGGCCTGAACACCTTGAAAGTAATGCGTTTTTAAGTATATAAAAACAACAAAGCTAAGGCTGCAGTTGAAAAGCCCTTCTTGCATTTTCTGGTCTCTTGTGCTTTTGAAAGAATTAGTCTTCACGTGAGAAGAGCATTCACTCTCCACTCTCATCAGCTCCTGGTCTGGATGGGTTCTGTGCCCATCTAATAGACACTGCAATGAGCTTTCCAATATACATCCGATATATTTCCATCAGGTATCTTTCACTCATTAACTTAACTTATACCTGAAATGCTGACCTGTTGGTCTATGGTCAGCCACAGGAGCTATAAATATGCATTTTGGTGTTGTCCAGGTTATAGGAATGATTAACTCACTCCCAAGAACAGAGCTCTTCATTATAGTGTAATGAGAAAAGAAGTCCTCTCTTCCACTGAGCAGATCTGCAGACATTTTATGTCATTATTGCAATCTTTAAGCCACAACTGATCCTATTGCTGTCTGTGACTCTTGCCTTTTTGAAGTGAACATGCATGTATCTGCTTCCATCTCCTCTATTCCATGGAAAAAATAAATTTAAAAGTCTGACTTTTGCTACTTCAGTATACAATGAAATGAGGGCAAAATCAGAACCACACCAAAAGGTACACATGGTAGATGGGCATGGAATTATAAAAATAACAATAGCAAGACTGTATGTTATTTGCAGGATTCTTATTCTCTATTATTGTTCACATTTTTTATTAGGTCCTACCTAGAAAACTGCTTCAGGGGTGGAGTGAAGGCAAAAATCTCAATGATCCTACTTTCATTCTTGTCTATTTGCATAAAACAAAACGTAAGAATTGTCTGCAAATAGCATAGATTATATCTCTAAATGTTGATGTTACATGTTTAATATATTAATACAAGTCTCCTTCAGAAATGGCAAAGCACTGGCATGTTGCCTGGATTGGACTCCTGATATGTCTCTTCATCAACTCTCTATCATCTCATTTACAATCACAAGTGAAAATACTCCTCACCACTACTTATCCAATTTCTATTCACTTCTCTATACTCCATGATCTTTATTATTTCTTAAGGATTTATTGTCTTAATATGCAAAGTGCATGGGGAAATAGTTTACCAACAACATTATTTTGTTTTATACCTACATGAATGCAATTCTACCTATCAAAAGCTCATGCTTATTTTGAAACACCCATGTTTTAATTATCATAGTGCACAAACACTTCACACATGGTCTTCAGGGAGTGAATAATTTCAAAATTTTGACAAATTACTGTAGAATAGCCACACTTAGTAAAAGTTGGTATGATTCCATTAATGGAAATATTTGGAAAATTTACAACAGCAAAAATTAGGCACATACTCAACTACAAAAATATATCGTAATCTCTTCTCCCCTGACAAGAGTCCTCAGCAACCCCTATGAGTATGACTGCTACTCACAGTGGTTGAGATTTCTTTGCAAGCATCATTTATTTTGGCAGCTTTAGCATCACTGTAGAGACTTAAGGCAGCTCAGATGACTATCTGTTTTCCTATGTCTGATGCTATTTCCATTTATTTACTACTGACTGAGGAATTTACAGAATTTCATTTAATTTTTTAAAAAGGGGCAAAAAATGGCAATGCCTGTCCCAATCAGAAACCAGCAGACTGACATTTTTCTAAACATAATGAGAGCCTTATGCTCTCATATGTTAGCCTTATCCTATATACCAGACATCAGTTTTTTATATCCTGGAGAGGCAAGAAATCAAAGTCAGACTCTGGCAAATAAGAGATTACACATTTATGGGAGCCTACTGCTTTGTAAGCAGAATCCTAGCGCTATGACAGTTTCTAAATGATAATGTATAAATGGCCAAACCCTCTCCAGGTGGGTCTGGCCATTGGGTTCAGCAAACAATAAAGACTAGGCTCGGAATTCTGCTCTTCTCAAAACATAAATTACATTGCATATTTCAATTAAGTGCAATAACTCCTACAGGTTCTCAGTGTTTTCAAAAAGCATTTGCCTTTCCCTGAGATTCAGGGCAGGCCTGATTTTCACAGTTGGAAATACATGGTTGTGAATGCCTTACAGCAGTAAGCTGCACTAAAGAGAAACCACACAGGAAGACAGGAACAAGAAAGAAGATACAGAACCTTTTCTGTTTCCCAAACAGGTGCAAGCATGTATTTAGGCATTACTTTCAAGAAAGTTCAGGGTTCTTATGGTCACAAAACTTTAGGTATAAATCATGCCAGAACAAGACGAAACCACCAACATAAATCTGTGTTTCTGCTTGAGATACAGGGCAAGTCAACATAGCAGGGAATGGTTTTCTTTGCCAGATGGTTTCACCTTCTCCACAGCATTTATGATAAATGTATTCTTTGTCTTGCTCATGCTCCTCAAAGTGCAGAGCAGGAGCATACAAAATCCAAAGCAGCCAGGACTCCCTGTTAAGCCAGCACTTACCACGTGCCATTCTCAGTGTGCAGTACACAGCTGTGCCCCAAGTCCTGGGAAGAATTTACGTATTTGCTTCTACACAGAACACACTAAGGCCATGGTATTTAAGGGACATAAACTCAAAGGTTTAATATCGTCTGGAATGCAGGTAGAAAGTACTGTCGTTACTGCTGTGCAAAAGGAGGAAATCAGCAAGCGACGGTGCTTACAGGGGACATCAGGTCCCAGCCTGTGTTCGCTGGCCTGGGTACCACTAGAGCTTGGGGGACTCTTACAGCTGTTTCCCATAGTTAGGTTTGTGTCCCCATACTTGTAGGTTTCAAAGCTGCCTGTGTCTGATTACTGTTAAGCTTCTTCTACACATGCATGTACAAATCTCAGCTCTACACACGTTCAGCAGCAGTAATCCTGCACTTTCCCTTGATGGATTATTTTATTGACTAGTTGTACTCTATGAAGTTTATTTCTAATATTTAAGACTAAGTCTGTCTAATGAAGACTAAGCCCTTTATTCCTAGTTGTGCATTTATTAATTAAAGAGAATAATTAGTCATTTGCTGCTTTAGTACAGTTATCATGCTTCTCCTCTGTCATCTTTTCCAGTGAATTTGATTAGATACTATAACCTTATTAGTTCCTACATTTCAAAAACTGTATCTACCTGGTTTTGAACTCATGTTTTTACCCTTTTCTTATTTATTTATGCCATATAGATGGAAGTCAAGGACAAAGTTGCTGTGACTTCAGCAGTCAAAATATGGTTCAGATTAAGGCATGGATCCCAACAGTGAGCACAGCAATTTAAATAAAATTTGCCACTGCTGATTGCATCATAGGTAACTTTTTTTTAATACACAATCTCTAACATTTCACTGACATCAGAGAACTCAGCAATGCAGATGAGCACAGGTTATGTGCACATTTTCTATTTTGAGACATAATGTACCTTTTTCCAAAAACCCATAACAACAATTCAATTTTGTACATGATAATTGGGTCTCTTTCCAAAGCAAACAGCAGGACATTTCTGTTACTAAATTGCATATATTTGGAAGAAAATAATATCATATTGTACTACCTGGAATTGCAAACTGTGAGGCTCCAGAGACTTTTGAGTGTTTTTAAATAAATCCAACACTACTAGTTAGAAGAAAAATAATATTGAAAACAGTTCTACACAAACTATTACACTTTTTTAGATAAGTTAAATCCACTACTACATTTCATTTAAAAGCTCAATTTACAGATCTTTTATACTAAATCTATAGAACAAAAACATCTCCATTTTCATAAGCTTATTTAAATCATTTATTATAAGAGCATTTTCAAAGCTATCTGCTGCACAAATATATTTCTTAAAAATCCTGTAAACAGCTGGATGGACAGAGCTACATCAACCCCATAACCAAACTCTCTTCCTAATAAAATAGAGAAGAACTGAAGTATATGGTACACGCAATGCAGTCATAGAGTAACCTGGCAAATCGAAAGACTTCACTTCTGCTTAGTTTTTAAAGTCACACATAATGCATGCCCTAAGGGAACAGACAGGACTTCCCTACCCGAGGAAGTCTATTGATTCCAAACAAAGACACATCCAAACGCAGAAGGATGAACAAAGACAAGCTAAGTTATCTCATCTGACTAGACAGGGCACCAGACCAGACATGGATCAGTCCACATTACTCACCAGTCGAGACAAAGATCTACAATACAAGCAAAAGATAAAACTTTATTTATTTATTTAATAATTTATTGTTGCTAGGTGGGTAAGTGGTTATTTCCTCTTCCTAAGATAACAGCACTATAAAATGTAAACACTATGTTTCTGCAGGCTACAAGTAGATAAACATTAACTTTTTCAAAGGAGTAATGGCGTACTGATTTTTTTTGCCACTAAAACAGTTGATGTATAGGAGTATACACTTGGATTTCCACAAATTACTCCTCACTGTTTATCTGCACTAAAAAGATACACAGGTTGTAAAATAAATGGGAGAAGTTAATAAAGGGTCTTTACAGATTGCAGAGTGCATCTAGCATTAACAACAGATGCCTCATCTCTGCCAATCTTTCTACTCCCTTGGCTGTAATAGCTCAAAGATGAGTGATTGATGGTATCAGATTCCAAAAGACCCTTCACCTGACATGAACATTTTACTAAGATAAGATTTTAAGCAATTTTCCCTTATTTATATGCATTTATTCTCACCTAGATTTCATCAGTATTCACAGTAACTTTACCACAGCTCTAACAACTGTTTTAACAAGTTGACAGGAAAAAAATTCAGGATGCTTATATACGTATTCAAACCTCATAACCATAATCCACTATGATGTGTTAGGTATAGCGTACGTGTAGGAATCTGTAATATAGGCAAATGTCTATTAATGTAAACGATTATTTCTGAATTCCCAGAACACTCATTAGGAATTATGTTCATACTGTAGAGTTCATCTACGAATCTCAAATACGGGTTAAGAACTACAATTTCTATTCACAGAATCACGTCATAAAGGCACAGACAGACAAAACGAGCTGCCCAGCATTATCCCTTATCTGAGAAGCTTGAAAAAGTTTGAAGCCACCAGTCGAAATACAAAAGAGGTGTTATGCTTTTCAATGAGCAGCTTCTGCACTGTACCTGCAAGGACATGCTTCAACAGATTTCTAGAGATTTCTAAAATATGAGGAGAAGAAAGAGAAAGACAGGGGTTATTATTTGCTTTGTTGATGGGTTACATTTCCAGACTAATTTAGAAGGTGTTGTCATTTGTTGCAGTGGAATATATTGGAAAGATTGCATTGGACTGGCTGATTTTGTTTTTTTAGCAGGAAATGTTTCCTACAGCAGCAGGACAATACAGGCTCTAATGCATTAGTGATCCCAGCATGACACATAAGCCAATTAAAATCACATCACATATTCCCCTTATTCAAACCAAGAGCATACAGATGTAATAAATCTAATTACAATGTGGTGATGTAATAGGTAGAGGCTGTTGTTTGTACAGGAGGTCAGGACCTTTCCTTTTTTAAAAAAATAATATTTTCCCAATTTCACCCAGGCAGCTGTCATTTTGATACATTCTGATGGTTCTGTTCATAACCCAGAATCCTGCGTTATCACAGCAGAGTCTCTTCTTACATAGTGAGGTTCTTCTGTGAAAGTAAAAGTATAGAGAGCTGATGCACCTCTCTAGTATGCTTTCCATAGGCTTTATACAGCCTTATGATGGTTCTTCAAATAAAATATCAAGTATATAGCAAATTTCCCACAAATGTGAAGAACAACTATCATCAGGACATGTTGCCTGGTGCTGACTGAAAACAATACTTTAATCTCCGTTGTTAATTTTTTTCAAGAATACTGGAAAGTGAAAATGTTAGCATTGTCTTTAATTTCCCTCTAGGGGTAAAATGAGCAAAAAGTGGGTAGCGTCCCACTGGGTCTGGGAGCTACTCAGGTTTTGGACACTCCTGGTAATACACTGGAATCAAAATTTAGCTTGAGCCCATTTACTGTTTGAAACATTAACCCTTTGTATCCCAGTGTTGCCACAAAGTGAAGATAAAGAGTGATGGATTTTTTTTTCAAAATTTGTAAGGTAGAACTGATTGGTAACTTGTTTTACTATTAGATGATTTAATAAAGTATAAAAAGCATTCAAGCTGATGTTTTAAAGTTTTCTGTAACAAAACAAAATTGAACCATTTTTGCACATCAAAAGATGAATTAATTTGTAATCCAAGGAAAAGTGAAGAACTTTCTCACCTGCTTCTTTGGTATTTGTGGGAAGCTATTGTAAGCTAAGAGCAGCTTGTTAGGTTTGGGGGTTTTGACTAAGAGACATTAAGAAATGGTCATGAATTTATCAAAGATTTTTTTTAATCTCAAGTTAGATTTAAAGGAGACAAATCTCTTTGAAAAGATTGCTTTCAAAAGAAAAGCTTCTAAAGAATAAGGAAATCTCTACTGTACTTTAACTGGGAAATGAAGAGAAACTTAATTACCAGAGTGGGAGATTTTTCTACTGGAAAAGACAGTTTCATTAAAATCAAACTGTGTTGTCAGAACGTGTCAATTAAAAAAAGTTGCAACAAATGTGTGGAAATGAGGCACAGTATCTTATAGCTTTAAACTTATTGTTCACTTTGATATTTACTATTGTGTATTTACTATTTGCATCAAAATGTTTCCAAATAAAACCCATAAACATTTAAATTTTGACTGTTCACTCCAACTGGAATGAATGAAAGCATCAAAACCCTTAGGTTTCCATATGAAATCTTCTACTTTGGTTTGCTGAAATGGACAGCCCTAACAAATAATTAGCTTTCAAATGCAGTAAATTTTCATCCTCAGCTTATATGTGATAATGTAAAGTCACAACCCAGTGATTCATTTAGTTCATTTGAATGGACACCGAATCACCTGCAGATTCCTACTGACAACCAGGATGCTGCAGTTCTCTCTGTTGGATGTTTATAGGAATTTGAGCAGGGAGGTCTTTGCTTTAAGTCCGGCTTCGTTTTGAGGCATCCTAGGAGTTCCTTAAGCATTTTCGCTGTGTTGTTCAAGGACCTCATGAGCAATAAGACCTCAGGCTTTGCCCAGTACATCATTTTCTTTACCTCTCCAAAATCATGTTTTTTAAGCAATTTTGCATCACACTCTTATATCACCTACTGTTTACAGCCCTAACATTGACTTTATGCCAGTAAACTCTGTTGATGTCTCTGCTCTCAAATAGCTACTTTTTACATGGTTATCCCTGTACATTTACATGTACATCCCTGTGCCAAATTAAATATATTTAATTTGGTATTTGTAAGATTGATGAGATATTTATATTCATTTTAGATGTTACTGAAGCTAACATTATTATATTATGTAATACAAATGAACTAGTCAGTGACCTTTGGGTTTTGGATTTTTTTTTTGATTTAGAAATATAATAGAGCAAATTGAACATAGTAATAAATATGTAACATGCTTCTTTATGAGGGAAGAAAGGAAGAATGAAAAACAAAATATCATCACGATTTTAATTAGAGCTATGCGAAGTGCTGAATTTCAATGAATTAATAAAAAATAAAAAATAATTTGAATTAAAACATTTTGATCAAACACATAATATTAACTGCACAATTTCAAGTGAAATATGTCATTTTGCTTTCCAGACCTTAAATTGTTTTTCTCTAATTCTTTTTTTTTCCTTCTCAATATAAGTAACATTTTGAAATAGAGGGGAAAACAAGCATATACTTCAGTTCACGTTTTTGAATGTTCTTCCATTTGGCTAAAAGCATGCCACATGATTTCATAAATACTTACGGTTTAAAAGCAAAATGAATGTTTTTATTCATAGCTAAGCCACAAACCAGTTAGGAAGAATGAACAAAAGAATGAAAGAATGAATGAAAGAACAAACTGAAGAGAATGAAAAAATGAAAGGAGAAAAGAACAAAAGAAAGAACAAAAGGGTGGAAACAAGGTACATGTGAAGGTAAGGAAAGATAGAGAGTAAATTATTTACTTTTTTCAAGGTTCACTGGACATTTACTTAAGACCAGTGTCTTTGACAACTGTAAAAGTACAAATTTCCTACAAAGTCCAAGGGCAACTTTGGGAGCAAGACAACACACCATGCTTGTGTTGTACTAAATGCAGTATTGTCTATGAGTAAATTTGGTGAAAAGCTATGGCTTTGCTATGCAGCTTTGCATGTCTTTTTCATGCTTCTCATTATGCTTGTGGTATTATACTCCTTTAAAAATAATCACTTTCTTAATGATTTTGCTATATTAGTTGCCAACCAGTTTCTCAAAAAAAAAAAAAATTATGTTTTATTAGGTCTCATCTGCAAGAAGTCTTAAATATGAGTTGACTGAAAGTACACGGTGTTCTTATGTGCACCACAGGAACGAATTATTTCATAATCAACTTTATCTAACGCACAAAGCTCCAATGAGTATTATTGAGACGAGGGTAATTGGTTCAGCTGAGATGTCTCTCCTAGCGGCAGTCCTGACTCAGCCAGGCTTGACCCAAAAGAATCACAGACTAAAACATTTTTCACACAGTTATATCTTCTTCAGCAAAACAAAAATTAAAGACCATCCAAAGAATCACCGTTGGACCTGAGTTTTCTTCTTATGTTTTGCTGTATTTTATGGGCTGTTGGTCCTCGCACTTGTTTGCTCAGGATGAGGTCGTGCAGGAGAAGAGCTGAAGCAGGGGTAAAGCCACAATGCTGTGGGAAAAAACTTCTGCTTGACCTTGAGCTTGTATCCACACACGTTTTACCACCTTCTGCAGCCACCAACAGTCTTGGGACAGCCAGTCCACGGCACTGGTGCGGGTCCTGAGGACATGTTGGGGGAAGGCAAAGCTCAGCTAAGGACTAAGAGCAGGGAAGCACCTGGGCAGGCCCTGGCCTCCACGCAGGCTGTGACGCAGTTCCCCCACAATCTGCAAGTTCACAAAGTCTCACCTCAGGGCTTCATCTCAGTAATGTCTCTGGTTACTCATTCAATGCCATTACATTTATATAGATTTTAGTATACAAGAATAAAACTGCAGGAAGTCTAGTGCGGCTCATTGTATGAAGAGAGTCAGCTACCCCTGTCTAACTAATTTCCACCTTTTAACCAGACAGGCTATGATCTTTAACAATGGAGTTAGCACATTTTAAGAAATTAACAGCTTTCAGCTGGGAACTACCAGGTCTCAGATGACAAGTGGTAAGTGACCCCCGTCTGCAATGCCAGTCTGCTACAGATGGAAAGAAGAATGCGTTAGCTTAAGCCACTGTTGTTGCCTACACTGATGAGCAACATCTGTTTCTTCCTAGTGGATGAGACTAGAACTTGCATACTCTTGCATTTTGATTAAATTCTAGTATCAATGCATTTGGTTACAATGCATACTGTTTAAATGAACTTTAATATCCTGATTCTCTTAATTATCAGAGCGAAGTAAAATCTCTTCTCTAGCTAGGGCTAAGAACCATTTTCTGCTTAAAGGTCAACCTTTCTCTGTGTTCCAAAATCTGCACATTTATTAGAATTCACTGTGGTTTAGAGAAGGGAGAAAGAGATGCAATTACTGTCAGATGTAGTATTATT
Source organism: Crypturellus tataupa (assembly GCA_034781795.1). Taxonomy (NCBI): domain Eukaryota; kingdom Metazoa; phylum Chordata; class Aves; order Tinamiformes; family Tinamidae; genus Crypturellus; species Crypturellus tataupa. The sequence goes on along the minus strand of JAWLRI010000001.1, from coordinate 6,265,745 downwards.
TAAGAAAGTCAAACAGAAAACACTCTAAGGATCCTAGTTCTTAGAATCATGTTCAATCTGACCTCGGATCAAAAAAGGAGAGCTTATAAAGGAAAAAATATATTAAAAAATAGTAAAATAAGAGGTAGCTTTTCTCAATCTCTGCAAATAAATAAAAATTTTAGCCTCTGAAAAAGGTACACTTATGTTTCCAAAAAAGCCGATCTCATTTAACTCTGGAAAAGTCAGACCATAGACCTCTGCTATATTGCGTCACTCTAAGCTTGAACGTCAGCCCTGGCAGATACCAGGCAAGATGCATGGATGCTGCAGCTGCTCATTTCAGTCAGCAGAGTGCTGCACATCTGAGTAGCATAACAGAATTTAAAACAGAACGTTGACGTTTTATTTTTAAGAAAACACACTAAACTTTTGCGGGGAGGAAACAGGAATTAGAATGAGGAGCAGAAAAACAGGGAGAGAGGATCACGGAGATGAATGGGCTGCAGGAAGTAGATACTGAGGAGAAGATAAAGAGAAAAAACGATAGGGGGAGGAAGACATTAGGAATATGAAAGAGAAGATAAAAAGCAATTGTGTTCAAAGGTGTGCAAAAGATTCTATAGCACTATTCTATAGATCTTAAGTGCAGTGGTCATTTTGGATGTTAAAATAACCACATCAAATTGCAAAACTAAATACTAAAGAATAAAATTAGTGCATATCTAAATACCTTGAATCTGTTTAGAAATGATTCCTTCAATATAAACACTTTTAAGGAGTAAAGAATAGTACGTGGCTGAACAAGGAAGTAAAGAGTATGAAATCTAATACAGTACTCAGATGAATCTCCTCTCTCTTAAGAACAATTACAACAAACCTAAGCAATTATTTCAACTGCCCCTGCTTTCTCTTTGTTAAAAAAGAAAAAATAATTTAGTCTATTTGTACTGTAAATGGACCTGAAAGTAAACAGAGAAAGAAATAAAGAATAATGAAACTTATTAAGAACAAAACAGATTTTAAAACTCCATATTTAAGCTAATGTTTCATTCTGAACTGCCTGCTTGTTGCTTGCAGAGCAGTTAAAACTCGGCAGACATGGACCACTGGGTCTAAAACAGTCAGGCATATCCTGGATGGCAAATATAAGCTCACACCTACATTCCCCATTGAAAGACTCACAAAGGTATAAAGGCAAAGCATTCAAAATGTACCTGCCTATAGCTGTAAAGATTCAGGCCCACTTTTCTCTACTTAGAACCAACATGTAAATGAGTCCTTAAGGTTGCACAGAGCAGCAAAGACTTTTGCTCATCTGAGGACCTTGCACCATCTTAAAACCAATCTGCCTCTGGCCTGACACTGTCAATCCCAGATATTAAAAAACAGAAAGACTCCACAATTTCTGAAATTGATAAAAACATGAGATTTTAAAATGAATCTGGAGTCCTTCTACTTGCCTTTTGGATTTCAAAATTTCAAAATCTTCGTATTTTTCCTACAAGAAACAATATCAATGACCAACAGGATTCTTTCCTGATTTCCTGACTCATGAGACCCAGGGTAGAAGAAACTTCAGCAGAGAGCTACGACAGACACACTACCCCAGGAAATGCTACCCAGGCATGGGCCAGCTTCCAAATTAATATCCTCTGGTGCACATTTCAAACAGCCCCACTGACTTCTGGTGACTCCGTTGGAGTTCATGCTGGAACTAAATCAGAGTGAGGTCAGAACCTGGCAGGTTTTTTCTGAACACAGTCCACACACCATGCTGACTGACTGCCTTCTAAAATAATACTGCCCCGTGATGCTTAGCTGTGCCCAAAAATATACACACTCCATCTACTCTTAAGTTTGTGACTGAAGTCACATACATAGATTCTAAATGAGGCTTAAAGGTATTTTACACATTTTTCACCCAGGCATATTGATCAAATAAACATTCCCTTCTCCAAACCCATTGGAGAATAGCATTATAAAATAACCCTTGGTTATTTATTACCAAACCGCTTTTGTTTTGGTTTTTGCCTATATGTGATGTCTGAATATTTTTTTACCATGAACCAGCTCTGAATTTTCACTTGCCTATGAATAAGACTAGGAAAGGCTGAAGACTTCTGTTTGCTATCATGATTTACAGACTGACCAAGAATCCAACTGACCTCAACATAACGCAGTGTAGTTTAAAGGATGCCTTAAGATCAATTAATTTGAAAGGACCACAGGGATTGTCCTGCTGGTTAGGCACTGCCAGCTGCTCTGCTTTTCCTCCTGGCAAGCTCCCATATAAACTTTTTATATGAGTAAACTGAGGGAAAGAAGTAGCAGAAGGGAGGGAAGCATAAAACTACTAACAATTTACACCTGACATTTCTATCCCATATGATAGATCCTTTCTGCTGCTACTGAGGGGAGAGCTATTAGCCCCTACTAGTCCACAAGTTTAGAAATCTGTCATAGCAAAGTTTCAACACTGCAGGCACTTAGGCCATTGTTAAATGCTTAATTTTTCAGTAATTCTAATTCCTGAAAATGGATGTTTAAAGCCTGGTTTTGCACTGTAGGTGTCAATATTGCTAGCTGAAAGAAAGCAACTCAGAAATTATGTCTTCCTTCTTCCCGTGAGCACTTCACAGCAGTGACACCATGCATACTATCCAGTGCATGGATAATGTTTTAGTGTTTATTCCTTCTCTCGTGTGATTCTCTGCCTTAAAGAGATGGATGCATATGCCATTTTATTTATTTTTTTATTTTATTTTATTATACTTAGGGTTATTTCATTTATACCTAGGGTTAAAACTATATGCAACAACTGGTTGCATATGGTCTATATGAGAAAGCAGCTTTCTCTGACTGTGTGCATATGCACAGAAACTGATCCAGAGGCAGTACTCATTGCTACAGCTACCTTAATCTACTTGGTCCTTAATCTGCTTGGTGTGTTCTCCACCAGACTTCACTAGTCTCCATCTTTGCCACTTCAAAGCTGTTTTGTGCAACAAAAAAGAATAAAAACAGCATGCCTGAAGGGACCGCTGTAGGGGTGCTATGAACAAGGCTGTAGGGGAAATCTTTGAAATCATACATAAAATAAAGTTTGAAATCTTACATAAAATAAGGAATCATATTTTGGGAAGAGATATGAAGAACATTTTCTGGTCTGAAACTTTCTGACTGTTATCCTAAGCTACTAATTAAACAAGGCCTGTAAGTGATAAAGGGACCTTCAAAATAGCCATTTTTTCTACTACTGAAATATTATTGTGTAAGGACAACAGATGGATCTCTAAAGTCATTATTATGTTTCTTTCTTCACTTCACTGCCTAAATTCTGTCCAAATCAAGTTTCAGACCCTTCTGGCACGTCTCCTCCTACCAAAGCACAATGAGGAATTATAGATGGAGAACAAGTGGCTACTGACATAAAAAAGAAGTCTCCCATCAACACGTCACTTCTACTAATACCCCCAACGGACCAAAAGGTTCAGTAATTTTGCTTGTATGTGTATGCATGTCCATGCATGCAGAGCCTCTGACATCTGCAAACATGGTAAATGTGAAACTGATTCCAAACATCATACAGGGATTGACAGTTTCCACTGAATCCTTCCATGAAAGGTAACAATTCCATGCATGTTCATTGGTTCTGCAGCACTCAAACTGAATCTACTTAGAAATTGTGATTTCAATACACATACTTTAACAGATTGTATTTTATGTACATTTCTTTTTATGATATAAGAAACTACATTTAAATGTGCAAAATTTCTGCTCTGGGTAATTTGCATCCTTATGTCCTATTATGGATTCTCCTATTTGGATTTCCATCTGGTCTTCAATATCCTTCAGAGTCTGTTATTACTTTAATGAGATCATCTTGGGTTTACATACCTATTATGACTATTTGGAATTAGTATTACCTGCTTACCTATCCACATACTGCTCAGTCTTACCTTTCAGAATAATGATGAGCAGATTACTACTGAATGAACAAAATAACTTCAAATATTTTGGTTCCAAAGAAGTCCTAATTAAGAAAATACAGTTCCTGGCAACCTCTTTCTTAACCATTCATACCCTGTTCATGAAGAACTGTAGTTTCAGGCTTAAAATCAAAGACTGGGATCCAGCTGGGATCCAATTTTATCTTTGCTGCTCGCTTGTAATAACCTTGAGCAGCCTTTGTAAAACTGAAAATAATATATCTACCTCTAGGGATGTCAATACATCTGAGGTGTTAATAGAATATTTGAACACTTAAGCATTACATAGCTATTATGCATATTTATTGGTAGGAAACACTTAATGCTTGTTTTGTAAAGTTCCTAGAAATTTGGGATAAAAATCATCTCAAAATATACAATGACACAAGACACAGAAGCACATATCTCTGCATTTGTGGTTGCACATATAATAATAAAAGAAATATGACTTACTAAATATTTATTACTGTAGGCACTATTTTCACTGTCATAAAGTTCCCAGCTTCATCTACAACTAAGATTCTACCTTTATCATTTCCTTCAAAGCAATGACCTAGCACCTTTGAGCAATAAGATGCATTTTCCAACTACCGGCCAACACCTGCTCATGGCCAATCTACTCCCATTTGCCCTTGTGTCAAAACTGTTCTTTGAGCCAACTGTCTATTTTACCACCATTGTGTTTGCACCTTGAAACAGAGTGGTCACTTATCAACACTTAGATATTTTATTCCATATTAAGCTCTTTCTGTATCTTAATACAGCTGGTACAGGGATATCCATCTATGTTCCTGACAATTCTAAATTGTCTTCTTAAATGCCCCACTGTGCATAACATTCCAATCTCACTGGATTAATCAGACTATGCTGATGAGTATCAATTCAAGCTGATGAGACTCCAAATTATATCAGAAATACTAAGTCCAAAGTTAGGCAATTTTTTACCAGATAATCCTAAATTCCATGTTATTTGTACTCCTTTAAAACATTCATCCTTTGTACCAAAAAGTGATCATTTACACTAACACTATTGAAGAAAATATTAAACACCATTTGTCTTAATAATGATCCTTGTTAGCTGTATTAATAATGACCATTTCAGGTGAATAGTGCCCTCTTAGCAAAGCCTGCTATAGGTTCTTTTATGGTCCACTACCATAATTCTTTTATCAATCCTGATTTTTTCTGGTTTACTGAACAATTTTTATATGTAGCACAGTATTAAATGCTTTACTGAAATCCTGACAGATTAAATTTAGCTTTCTTTGTAGAAGGCTATTTCCTTTTGCAAAAAATCAGTTATAAAGCGAGATACAATCTTAGCTTGATAGAACTCAGTAAACCCAAGGTGCCTTTCTCATTTAACTACTATTTTCCTAATTATTCTTCTTCTCAAAAGTTGTTGAAAAGTCGTGCCTACGCTCGAGGTCATTCTCTACATGCCAGGTCTTTCCTATATTCAAATCCTCTAGCTCTTCCTTCCAGCTGACTTCACTAATTAGTTTTCTTAATCTCTCATAGTCTTCCCTTCCAAAATTGAAGTCTTTAGTTAAAGACCTGATTTTGTTTATATTCACATTTAATTTGAACTGAATAAACTCATGAACATTCTCTCTGTTTTCTATAGCAACTTCTGTAATACCCAGCTGAAAATGAGCTCTAAAGAAAATCACCACTTGTTGGGTCTCATGATTAAAGGAGCGGAACTGAAGACTGCTGTTCCTGAGGACAGCCTATATCTCAGCGTTTAAAGCTTTTCATAGTGACAAAATTATGTGTAGCTTTTATGTCACCTACAGTATAGCAGAACTTCTGCTCTGTATCCCAATCTGACTAGAAATATCTGCAGCAGAGCCATATTAACCAAACAGAACCTCCTACTATAATTAGGGCAGTAGTTTTGAACAGATTCATACCCTCCATTCTTCTGTCCATCATTTCTCCATGTACCACTCCATCGCACAACTTTTGCCCTTTTCTGTCTACTGACCTAATTCAATGTTAGCAATTTCTTTCTCTCATTTTCTGTCGTGTCCTGATATTTCTTTATCCACGAATGCCTTTTCTTAAATACTATTAAAATCACCCCTGAAAAATAAGACTATTTTTTTTCTCCGCAACCTATTTCCTGCTATGAAGCAACAAATCATGAGATTCTTTTCTTCATGTTTTTATAATGTTTTCAGTCTTCTTTTCCAGGAACTACAGAGATAGAACAGAGTGGAAAAAAAATCCCATTCCTGGCAAAGCTTCCCACTGCCAGTTCTCCTATTAATATAATTAACATAATAATAATCAAAGTAATAATTGTGATGTGTGAGCATCTCTAAACAATACTGAAAGAGAAGAAACATACAAAATAATTAATATTTGTAAAGAATGTTATAAAGAAATCAGTATAAAACTGATCCAGATTTTGACTACCAAGAACTACCTTTCACATAAAACCTGACTTTTTTCTTTTCTAAAAAAAAAGTTTCCTATTAGAGTATCACTGAGTCAGTGAAAGTTGCTGTTTGATAAGAAAAATACTATGATTGCTCTTGGACTGAAGATGTGCATACGTGACACTTAGACTTTGATCTTAATCCTATCAGTAGTCAAGTGTCATTTCACGAGTTTCCTCTTACACAAGACATATTACAGCGTGGGTTGCAAGTACCATGCATACTAAATTACCACTTAAAAACACAATCCTGCTTAACCACATCACTTGCAATAAACATATTTTGGGAAAAAAAAATAGTTATTCCAAATAAATTGCTTTTGTTATGTCCAAAAAGCTTTGTGTGCCTACATTTTCAGCGGTCACACTGACCCACAATGTATCACACAATATATCAGCCTGAAAGGGAGCTATCCCTTTCAGAGACGTCTCCAGAGATTCTTGACTTCAACAAAAGGCTGGTTCACCTCTCTGCAGGTGCCCTTGAAGGTTATTCTGGAAGCTGGATGGGACAGAGTGTAGGGAACAGCAAACAACTTTAGTTCATTGTTGTAGGGCTGCTGAGCCTTGTACCTGTAACTTAAAACTATACTGAATCTCTAGCAGGTAAATGAACAGAGAATAAGTCTGCCTGTACTTCCATCCCCGCCAGGCTGTTTACAATCTGCTTGCAACAACTAGTCTGACCCAGAATAGTTTAAAAAAACCAGCCCTGCACTCTGCAGGGCTCTCCAACACAGCAGCACACACGGCATCTCCGGGAGGATGCGCCTGCAGCTCTTTCCTCCGGTTCTTATGAAGCCTCAGAAAATCCCTTCTAAGGAAAGTGGGAAACCAACACTTTGTTCCTTGACGTAAGGATTTTTTTTTTTTTTTTCAAAATTCTTCACAAAAGCCCTTGCAGGAAGAGTTTCAGTTTCTAATGCCAAGTAAGGGTTATGGTGTCCTCCGTGCTGGTACCCCTGGAGGACCCAGCCTCTTCACTGCCACTTCAGAGACATGGAGACAACCTTGCTGTAAAACCTACCCTCTGAATTACCTAGTCCATAATGCAGACAAATGAAGGGAAATTGCCTGGAACATGTCTGAGAAGCTTTAGTCTATCGTGTCTCAGTTTTCTAGGCAGAAGTCACACCTTCATATAGACTTTTCATTTCCTGTCCTTAATCCTTTCCACGAATCACTAAACACTAAGCTTTCTGTTCCCATTTTATTCCATTTAAATCATGTGGTCATTTAAATACTGAGTCTAAACAAGTGATGTACAGAACCTAAACTTTCAGGGCCTGAGAGACAGACGGAAGGGCAGGTTTGTAGGAACATTTCTTAGGGCAGCTGAGACTACAAAGCATCACTTTGTACTTTGAGGGACTGTCAGATATTGAATATTTTCATAATGCCCTGCATTGCCTCTGATACTGCAAACTCAGGAGGATAAAAATGAGTCTATGTGGTCACGTCATCCAGATTTGTGATATGCAATGCAAATGGCGTATTACATGCCACCAGGCACAGGACCTATCAACTTTGTGGTCTTGGCAAGGATCCATGTCTATGAAATAGGAATAACATCTTTGAATGTTATTCAAGATTTTGAACAGACTTACAAAGCCTTATTGGATAACACAAAGAAGTTCAAATGCTATTGACTTTGTAAGTAAGAAATAAACATAATTTCACCTAGATATATAAAGGTAAGTCCTAGAAGCTAATTCAGAAGATGATTGTTTAGGCACACAACTTGTCCTGGAGTAATTGTTTGGAATATCAATAAAAAGCAAATCCTTGTGGTAGAAAGTTGGATGTTAAAATAACAGGAAAACAGTATGCAAAACAGCAACAGTTATAACAGAGGAGGTTAAAAGTGTGCAGGATACAGTATGCAAGATAATGGGGAAAAGATAAAGTTTCATGTATCGATCATAATGAAAATGCTGATGTTTTTATTAAGATAATTAAATTGGTGAAAATGAGTGTTAGTTGTTGATTAAGTAGTCAGATAAAGGAAAAAAACATCTGGTCAAGAGAATTTTGAAAATTAACTAAAATCCTGCAGTATCAAAGACTGATACTTGATCAACTACTTTTGCTGAACAAAATAAGCAACTGGAATTACTCAGCAAATGGTAAACTTCATATTTGTAATAATTTTTACTCCCATATTCAGTGCATTCCCTTGTACTTTGTAAATGTCCTGAAGGATACCAGATTATCCCAATGAGTAAAGCCTGTTCCAATAAGTAACTGATTACCAGTATTAGGATTACATAATTTACTAGGCTATTTATCCAGGCAATCAGCATGCAATATGCATCTCCAGACAGGGTTATTTCATTTTTCACTAAAAAAATCTTTTAACTCAAATGCTAAAGGTACTTTGGTTACTCTGCATTTTTTTTTTTTCCCCAGCCAAATTAATTGCAACAAATGGTAGGTTGAAAATTATTTATAATGATATATTTAGAGGAATTAACAGGTATTTTCTTTAGTGACTCATCCTTCTTAGAGACACAAAAATAGTCCAGGAATACAGAAGTTTTGTATTTCGGACCTGTAGATAATATTATTTCATTATATCAGGTAAAGAAATATTCACTTTTTCACATACTTTTACTACATTAAAAAAAAAAAAAAGGAAGCACCCCTGCTTCTGTGCTAAATAACAAGAACACAGCATCTTCCCTGCATGCCCACGAAGGAAGAACAAGAGCCTCAGGGCAGCTCTGATCTGACTAACACCAGTACAAATGAAGGGGCACCTGCCTGACCGCAGCACAATTACAGTCCACTGTGAACACAGTCAGGCCTAAAACACTCTGGGTTTGGGTACACTGGGACATCCAACCGACTGCCGCGGCTCTCCACGCAGAGCACACAAACCTCCTGCTCTGTCTGCAGCCATCGTGCAGTTACAGGGAGACCTAACGAGATTCCAGACCCCAGCCCCAGTAAGGATGGAAATGCTGCGGAGCGGGAGCCATACGCGGGGTCCCACCACTAGGAGCGAAGCCTGCAGCTCGCCACCTCCCAGGTCAGCGTCACCTCCCCGATCCCTCAGTGAATCACTGTTCTAGCTGGGGCTTTTGACCTACCTGCCAAAGTGAGTCATTTCCACTTCTGAAGGCAGAAAAGGCCCCAGGGAAGTCGTACTAAGCTGCAGAGCCCTTCTGCGGCAGGGCTGCCACCTGCAGAGGCCGAGTGCTTGGCCCACGTGTTAAGGAGCCAGGGCTTACACTGCTACCCGTCTGCCACCCTCTTCTCACCAACAAGCAGCTTTTAAAGCACTGCCCATTTTAGCAATGTTAAACGAGTCAGGTGTCAAAACAAATGTTTTGAACACGGGCAGCTGGATACCCAGGCAGGCAGGACTACAGCAGGGGTCCAGCAATGGCCAGCTCGCGGCTCAGGCGCTGCTCCGGCTCCCGACCACGACCTCCAGGCAGGCAGTGCCTGTGGCATTTTCCACCACGGATATAAGGGTACTGGGAGACATGCCTAAGAATAGTTCCTAATAGTGGTCTCTGTTAGCCGATACTTGGGTACGCACTGTTGTGTTGAAATGACTAATAAAAAGGGAAGCTTTATAAATCATTCACTTCCCAACAACTTGCTTGCCCTCGCCTGCAGCCTGCCATTTCGCCCAGAAACTCTTTGCTGCAGATCAGGTACATTAAAGTATTACGACAAGTTGAGACATTTGAAGTGTTCGAAAAAGGTCAGGCGACTCCGGCGACTCCTGTTTTATAGGTTAAATGTGGCCTCAGTCACTACTGCCCTTGTTAGCAGAAGGTACCTTGGGATCATTACGCAGGATGAAATGCCAGGCTCATTTTGGAGGAAAATGGCAGGAACTAGGCACACAAAATCACCATGCCTTGAAAGGAAAAAGATGTATTGTATTTTTCTCTCTCATAAATAGAGGTATTTTAGGATTTCAGTGATTATGGTATCATGGGGAGAACAGCAAGATAAAGCTGATAAATGTAAATCCTAGTGGAAAAGGCACCCTCTAGAAAAGTGTTTTAAAATGCAGTGACTCCCATACTGAAAGGAAGGGGAAAAGGAGCAATCTCTAAATATTGGAGTTCCCAAGGCATATCTCATAAATAAACAGATTTAAATAGCTGTGTAGAGGAAGCAAGGAAAAGGAAAGAAAGGAGGAGGAGAATTAATCAGAGAAACTCAGAGAAGTGATAACATTCCAATCAGCTTCTGACTTCATCCCTGGAGCCTGGAGATTTAAAGAGCTTGGAAATTTAAAGCTGCCTCTCACTCATCCAACAGTCTCAGTGTTAAAAGAATTTGCTTTAATACTTTGTTATTACAATCAGCTTTTCCATCATGATTTATTTTCTTTTTTTCTTGTTTGTTTTCTCAGCTCAAAGCCACAGCAAGGTTTGCGCTCAGTTTACAATTATCCGTCTCTTTGAACATGACCAGACGGCAGGAAATGTGTTTCTCTGGAAACAGGAACTATGTGAGATCTATTAGTACTTGTATTCGTCCAATGCCGTTCACACACATGCTGCAATGAGGCTGTTAGCACCAATTCAGCTGTACCAGGCGAAGTAATGAAGGAAAGTGCTGCCAGTGACCACACCAGGCTGGTAAACCAGCACGTTCTGCTGCTGGCATGGGCTGAATGTGGACAAGAGAAATTTGTGGCTTGACACCACCAGTCTGCAGTGGCTGCGGGTTACGGTGATACCAACACCTGCAGCCCACTCTGTGCTGTTAAGGGGGATGGCAGCCCTGAACAGGCAGGTTAGAAATAAAGCACAGCAGAAGTAACGTCAGCTTCCCAGGTGCTGCCGTTGAGAGGGAGCAGTAACGTAAACCTCCGCTGAAGGTGCCTTAGGAACAGCACTGTGAATAGCAGCGGCTGTGGATTCAGCACACGAATATTGCTCGTTCTCACTGCTAGTGGGACAGTAACCTTCAGCAGTGGTGTGGGCAGAAAGTAAAGATAGTAAATCTTAATTTATGCTGCTAAATTTAAAAAAAGAAAAACTGTGAGATCTCAAAGTGTCCTCACTTCCTCAGCATTTCCTTAGCATATCTCTGTCTTAGAAGACAGAGAGTAGCCTAATTTTGCTGACATTTCCCTTAAAAATCAACCACATTTGGATGAGCTTAAATCTGGTAAGTTCCTAACTTCTCTATGATCAAGAATGTTTAAAGATTTCTCTGGTACCTTCAAGTTTAAAATAGAACAGCAGGCCACAACACAGCAGGAGAAGGAGATACATGAAGCCTTCCTTCCCCATCCTATCCAACTACAGAGCTTCTGAAAGGGAAGCAAAGTTACCTGTTTCAAACAGACTGCACAGAAGTAATAGTATGTGAATTGGTGAAGACAAACCAAAGTTTTACTAAGACAGCACTTTCTCCTGACAGAACGGGATTTTATATTTTTTAGGGCAAAACAGAAAGACTGGTTAGGAGTTGGGAGTTAGGAGCAGAGAGGTATGAAAAGAGATAAAACAGAAAATATACCTATGATTTGATACAGAGGAAAACCATATTATTCAATCACATACACACGTATATATACACCTATACACACATACACCTTACACAAAAATGCACTTTTATATAGATATGTATATGTAAAATGTCAAACAATGATGATACCAAAATCACAGGTTAATGTATTGATTTAAAAAAAAAGGTCTCTCTCTTTTCTTATTAATAACTGGCATAACAGTCTGAGAAAAAATATCAGACTGATGGCATTCTGCCATGGGCTACTGCAATGAGGATGCCTAGTAGGAAGAACCATTCACTCATCCCAACTTTTGCAGAATCCATTTGAGAGGTAAAAACAGAATCAGCTCAGGGTTGTTTTGTTTGCCAGAGCCCCAAAGAATATTAACTCTTGACGAAGTATATTCAATTCTGTTGATATATCTGAAAATGTGATTTTTTTTCCTTACTTGTTAGAAGAACATACATTGATCTATCTGAAACTAAAACATATCCAAAAGATTTTGGGATGTTCAGAGAATAAATGTCCATTACATTACTTAAGAAGAAACGATTAGAAATAGGAGAGCTGTTGGCAAGATCACAAGTTTAGTGATGTTTTCTTGAGCCACGGCCAGACCGCAGACTGTTTTAGCATTGCTAGTAGACTGCCAGCACCGAGGGAGGTGCTGACAATCACAGCTGATAGGAGTCTCAGTTACTTTTCACTGTTCTTTCACTAACCGAGGAAGCCAGGAAATTGTGGGCAATTTCCCCACTGCTCTCAGGACATATGTTTGCAAATTGGTCTGAACCTAGGCAGAGGAAGCACAGGTGTAAATCTGAAGAAGACTCAAAAAAGCCAGTGTTCAGTGTCTTCCCTCCTGTGAGCAGGAATGTTATGTGGATTTTCAAGGTATGCTCACCAACAACTGCACTGCTTTGCTGAAATACCTGAGCTCTGAGCAGGGCCATTGTGGAATTACCTACCATGGAGCGCAGTTTGCCTGACTCTTCTTGGAAACTGAATGCATTTGTCCAGGCAAAAACCTTCATTAACAAGACAAATGGCACCGCATGCTATACTACAGACATTTTTCTATGTCTCATTTCCTCCTCCATTTTAAAACAAGGAAAATAATACCAAAAGAAGCATCTTGAAGTTCAAAGGAAGAATTTAAGGTGTCCAGAATCTTTCATGATATATGCCTGAGATAGATTTAAAACACAGTCATTCCTTTTTTTGGCACCAGAAACCTAACTCTGGGAGGAAAGCAGGACCTCTGCGCTCATACATGCACATTCATCATGGAGCATCATGGAGCTAACGGGACTCCCTCTGGGGAGACTTCCTTGGGCAGACACGGGCTGAAGGATCCTGCAGTGTTGTTTTACTGGATGTTCCCCAATGCAAGGACTCAAGAATTTGTTCAGAAGAAAAGGGCAGACCAATTGCCACCAGAAGGACTAGACCGAAATGCTCAGGTCCTTGAATTCAGTTTCCTACTGCTGGAGTTCACCATGCCAGTTAACCCTTAGCATAAATTGATCAAGCTTTCAGATGCATAACAGCAAACTTAGAAGACCTTTCTACTCCATTTGGGATCTTCAATATCGTTTTAATTACGAAAATCCTTCCAATCCTCAGACTAAATATTATCCTTTATAAGTACCTATAGCCACATCATTTTTAAGTGCTTACAAAAGCTAAGACTTTGGGAGGTACAATGCCTTCCTGAAAAATTACCTGAAAAAAAATCTTGGTGAGAATAAACTTAAAAATATGTCCTCTGCTTTACAGACTTACTGGTTAGTTTGGAGTAACCTGACCCACCGGTGTTTGTAGAATTACATTTTTTGTATATACCTGACCTCCTAGTCTTTGCCACTGTTGTCCTCTCTGCTCTAACTTGTTCAATCCTTTCCTTTGCAGCCTGTTAACTTTCTTATCACACTTCTATTAATAAATTCCTTGCATACAGGAAGACTGACCTGTGTGAACAATGATTACTTGATTTTTTAACAACATGTACTCATTTTATTAGATGGCACCTGAATTTCCTACCCTGGTCTAGGCAACTCCAAAGGTGGTGTTCAGAGCACCTATTATTAATGCACACTTGCTTTCCAAGGAACTAAATCAAGGAAGGAAGGCATCAACCTGAGACAAAACCGAAGAGGAAAGAAAGAGCTTCAAATTGCCTAACCAGCTATACAGGAGAAACATATCGCAGAGGTGGTCAGGGTCCTGAGTTACGCAGACTGCAGTAAACAGCATAAGGATTCCTGTTGCGCTAGACAAGCAATCATCAGATAGCAAAGGGACTTACAGAGAAATCAAGGTCTTTTCAAATATATCTTTAAATTTTCAGCCTCTGAGTGATCGCATTAAATGAAATGAACAAACCAACTAAAAATCAAAAACTAATGAAGAAGAGAAGAAATAATGTCTTTTTAATAGCAGCAATCTAGGATATGATGATAATACTGTCACCTCTTTTGAAAAGTCTATATTACTGTATATATTCATACTGATCTTCTGAGATGTTTCATAAGTCAAACTTAAAAACACAAGATCACTGTTAAATCACAAAGCTCCAAAGAAAGCAGGAATTTTCTTTATTTACATGTTTATATTTATGAATTCAAATATTACTTGATGCATATCCAAAAATGTATGCAATTCAATTATTTAATTTATCTTAAAGCATCATCCTTGATTTTCCTCTATAAGCAGAGACAAACAACCTTTCTTTGGTGTGTTCTATAATTAAAAAATCTGATACACACTACTTTACAATATAATATCTACTTCTACAGATAATACATTCTCTAAGATTGCACGGTACACAACATCTTTGAAATTCTTTAGTGGAATGAGCATCTTAAAATGTCTCCTTAAAATGTGAAAAGGAAGTGGAGATGGCATATTTCAAAAAGAATCAGTGTCATATCTTTATATTATATTTATTCTCCTCATATTTAAGACTGAATTAATTCTGCAGTAAAAATTGTATCTGGTATTTTTGGGTTTATTTGTTCTGAGCTTACAGAGTTTATGCCATTTTATCAATCCACAGACATTTTTACTTGATACATGAAAACCCCATACACAAAACAAGAGAACAAGAGAACTCAAAAATTAATGCATTTTTTTCATTGAGAAATAAAGTGAAATTTGTCATATCCTAGAGAAAATTTTGATGTGAATTATGTTTTTGTTAAATTAAGTTATATACTGGAAAGGAACTTGAGTACCAGTAGTCTGCGCAGTACCTAGGATACATGAAAAGCAAACACTGGGGGCACCCAAGAAATAAGCCTAGGTGTTTTCATGGCCACAAATAATAATTATGGCTAAATGAGTTCTGATGGGCCACCCAAACTCATGCTGGATCATAAGAAATGATCAGTGTCAAAAATCGTTTACTCCTATACTCTTATTCCAGTCCTGTGTGTGATGCACACACAGTATTTACCTCGTTTGACACTCATGTGACATCTCTCCAACCTGCCATGCAGCTGCTGGCTACTCTCCCACTATGAGATCCCATGAGTGTGCATGGGATCAGCATAGTTTTCTCAGCACTGCGTTTTCTCCTCCTATATATGACTCAATTTATAGTGGTTTCTTGTGCAGTCAGGTCAAGAAAATGTTAGGCTGGCTAAATGACAAAGGCTGTCACTTATTCACCACGTTCTTGCACACCTGATTCTGACAGGACTTACACAAATGCTTCTTGCTGCAGCCCTTGCACAGCCTCAGTACTTCAGCAGTGTGTGCATCAATACTTTAATGGTGTATGCAAAGTCAGGCTCATGGACGAGCCTTTGGGGGATTGCAGATTTTTGCGCTATTGATATTTCATCTGAAACACAGGAGATGTTAATTGCCAGCTTTACGGTTCTCCCCTGGTAGCTATACTAAAATATGTTTCATGCTGCAACATGCAATGAAGCTACAGCAGAAAATACTGCAGAAGATCACCCCAGCGAGGAATCAAACCTTCAACCTTTTCCAACTGCCCTATAAATTTTAGTCTGTGCAACAGAAGATCTTCCATTTATTAAACCTCTGCAAAATAGTAAAACACACTACTGCTTTCTTCTATTTGCCAGTATATATTAGAACTCCCTGGAAATCTGAAAAGCAAACAATGTGGCTTTCTTAATCAAGAGAAATGCTATGAAACAGCTCTTCACAATCAGAAATGCAATAGAATTTCATCAGATTAAAAAAAAAAGCCACTGTATTTTAATAAACATTCACAATAATAAAATCAAGCATTTAGGATTCATAATCAATTATAAATATGGTTCAAACATGCCATTAGGGAGAAGAGATTCAGTTTTTTTCCAAGCTCTTAATTATTTCCTTTTCTGTTCTCTGCCACGGCTGCCTTTTGCTCAGAACTGTGTTAGCACCCAGGTGGCAATTCTAGCAGAAGATTCATGAAGCCTCCAGTCAAGGTCTAGGCAGGTCACTGGATGTCGCTCAATTCACCTTTAAAGTTTGAGGCATGTATGGCAAAACCACACAAAGCTCAGAGGGTATCCAGAGGCCAGAAAGCTAAACACATGCACTGTCAGACTAATTTTCGGTGAAGAAGAGAGCCTGTAACATTTCTGTAATTCTCTTCCTAATGTCAGAGAGTTTATGTTGCCGCACACTCACTTCCTCAAAGTGAATGAACAACAAGCAGTCTTTGTAATTGTGCAATCCTTCACTTATTCTTAACTTTCCTTTCCACCGTGCTGTATTTGACACAAAATGTTTAATCGGGTTCATTTATCATGACTGGGACAGGCTGACTCATTACCCATTTATAATTAGAAAGGATTTCATCAAACGAAAGCTGAGCACTCTCAGCTCCACAAGTCAATGGGTGAAGAGTGTGTTCAATCCCACGCCACACCAAAGGTACATCAATGTATTTTACACAGAATGAGAAGCATAACAGATTGCTTCAGAAAAAAATCCAGAATGTAGGGAAGCAGATGTTACTGTGGTCCTGTGCAGAAGGGTCTAGCCTGGAAATATGGCCATAGGTTCCTTGTTGGGCCTGACACAGAGCTGCTGTGACAACTCACAAATTGTCCCACCTTTCTGCCTTGGTCTCCCCCCTACCCCGAACAAGTATATGTAAATAAATGCCCAAATGCCAGATTAGAACAAGAAGAGTTATAGATACATGGAGAGATATGGATACATGGAAAAGCCCCATTCTTTATGTGTGCAATCTAAAGACATTCTGCATTTTTTTTATTTCTTTTCTGTAATTACAATGCTGTGTTTGCCTTGTATAATAACCCCGAGCAATGCAGATTGTTTTAACCCAACTGAGAGACGGAAGGTCATTAACAATTACCAATTAATTTAAACACTGCATGGTCAACCTTGTAAAAACTGTTCCACAATTGCCTATAATGAAGAGTCCTCATCAGTTACTATTGTAAAATTATAGAAAAAAAGAACTAGAGAGGAAAAAAAAAGACTAAAAGGGTAATGCAAGGAACAGTGGGTGAGCAGCAGTGACTAAACTGTCACTACTGCTGTACTCTGTCTTGCTGAAAGTCTTTCTTGTGGAGGGAAGATACTTGAATGGCATGTGCTAAAGCTGTATAAAAAGATGGAAGTTGGCAGCTGATCGTGGCTAAATTAGCTGAATATCTCTTATGCTGGTAGATAACATAGCAGTGGACATAGCCTTAGCAATAAATCTTAAAAATAGGAATCACATACATATAATGAACACACAGATTTATCCAAACCATATCTTCATAGATATGAATACTTATGAAGATAATAAAAAGATAATAAATGATCTGCTTGAGTTACACAGTTCTTATTTAGGTCAGCATTCATCCCACCTAACTTCAGTTCCTGATCATGCTCTTAGAGATCCTTCTCCAT
Source organism: Crypturellus tataupa (assembly GCA_034781795.1). Classification (NCBI taxonomy): domain Eukaryota; kingdom Metazoa; phylum Chordata; class Aves; order Tinamiformes; family Tinamidae; genus Crypturellus; species Crypturellus tataupa. Next base: position 6,247,948 of record JAWLRI010000001.1, on the reverse strand, counting down.
TGACTACAGAGGGGAAATAAAAGTGACTAATGATGAAATAAATTCGGCATGACGATAAACCAACCCGTGTCCAGATTTTTGGCGCAGGGTGAATCTGCTCTTTCAAGAGCAAAGAAAAGCATTTGAGTTTTTTATGATGGCAACGGAAAGATGTAATACCTATGAAAAAATTAAGCACCTGTGCTGGGAGGACAAATTCCTCCTATTCAGACTTTCATTTCTTGGAAACTTATGGAATTTAGGCACTTCCTCAAAGATGACTTTACTAATATCAATTTCTTACCTAAATTTGGCATTAAACTTATCCTAATGCATCAGTTAAATGTCTCAAGTTGACAGAGTATATGTAGACCTAATTATTTAATTTGTAGACTACAAATCAGGTTAACTTAAAGGTAAATAATGTATCTTGTTATACAGAGACAGTTGCTTTTAAGTTACTCTTGTTAAACCTACTATCAAATCAAGTATTTTATAAATTAAATGCAGTTTTATACAGTCATTTTCACCAACTGACATGCTGACAGGGCAAATATACCCCATTCTTAATTTGTGACAATTACATCTTCTTCTTTAATTGACTGTCCATAACAATTTCTTCCCCACCTACAGCTTCTCACAAATTCCTGATCTTCACTACAAAACATGAATGTTACATTTCTGTCTCCACCCAAGACAATTCTTCCTGTTTCCCAAATTTTACGCATCAAATAAAATTCTCGCCCTCACTCATTGCTGGCCCCTTGACTCTCTAAGGCCCAAGGAATCTCCTTTTCCTAATCCCCAATAAAAACCTTTCCCGTCTCTCGCAGTGACTGTAGCACATGCAAACACAGCCCTGGCCCAGCAGTCGCGCAGGTGACGGTGTCGGTGCTGTCCTGTGCTTGAACATCAATTTCTCCTACTGGCAGTGCCCTGAGGGGCCGTCTGAGGCCACCTCCTCCCTTGGACCCTTGAAGGAGCAATGGCTCCTCCGGACGCTGCTCCCGAGGGCTGTAGCACTGTCCGACCTCACCCGCTGTGCCGGCAAGTTTAGGAAAAGCTGTGGCCACTATGGTGCTTTTTAACGGTTCCAAACTTTTCACTTTACTCAACTGCAATAAAGATTGACTCCATACATTTAACTGAGTAGACTGCAAAGCAAATTGTTCACAAAGAGCAGAGAATTGTTATTTAAATTTTTCGTAGAGAAGAAAATCATGCAATTCATAATTAATATAAAAGAGTATATACTGCAGGTCACTGCAGTGAAGTTGACAAAGATGAGTTTAAATAATTTAAGACAATAAATCTACGGATAGCTATTAGAACACACAAATTAGTCTCCCATTTGAAATGCATTGCTCAGCCTTATAGAGCTGTACAAAACATTTGTAAAGAAATGGAAATTTAAAACCCTGCAGATTTTCCCTTGCAGTGAGTACGAAACAAGCAGAGGCTTGAACTATACGAGGGAGCAGCGACATATGCTAATGCACTTGTCAACAGGAGATAATGTGATGCCATTAACTCATCTCATTTCAGACTCCAGCAACTGCATATCATGGCAGGTAACACAAGTTGCTACAAGCTCCCAGAGAAGGAATCCAAAAGGAGAGTAAGAATTTGCAAGACTGTGTTTGAGACTGTGGTCTCAATTTTAACTTTCCTGGATTTCATGTTTAACAGGTGTCACAGTCAGGAGTAAGTTCATGCACTAAGTTCTATTAACTATATTGAGAATGAAATATGATTAGTCTTATTAATGATACTAAGAAATATGATTAACCAAATCCTATTATTGTCTAATAAATATGCACATTAAAGACAGAAGGCTAATTCTACATGTCAATATTAAAAAGTGTCAAAATTACAACAAAGTTTGGGATTAGAAATTGCTTTTCTTACAGCCTACAGAAGCTTTCCTCTAGGTTACACTTAAAACCCACTCTGACAAACACTTAAGGAGAACAATAATTGTATTCTTATGAATTCTCACAAAAATCAATATAGTATTAAGCACAGATAAAGAGCTACTAATCACACAATAAAATCAAGGCTAATTTCCTCTTTAATATTTACTTTAATAGCATTCTTTCTCATTTAATGCAAACATTAGAAAAGTCTAGACCATAACTACATGCATAATATTGATTAAAACTTAAGATACTATAAATGCACTCCAAATGGATCTGCGACAATTTACAGCAGTCAAATTGCTCCCTCAACGATACCTCTACTATGTTTATCTCTTTCATATGTAATTATGTGCTTAACCAATGGACTGGAATGACTTGCAGCAATTCTGGTTTATTGGATAAACAAGAGCTCGGTTTAATGTAAGATAAAGCTTCTTATAAATCTTATTATTTACTGAGTAAAAGCATTTACATCGTTTACTAAAAAAAATATAAGTTGGTAGCTTCACAAGTGTTCTCAAAATGACTAAAAGAGTTATCAGTGGCTTCGTCTGGACTGTCAAAATAGAAAAACCCTATGTGCTATTGCTGACTCACAAATATGGTTCAATGATAAAATAAATGCAGCTTTAGGGGTCCTCGTACCACACTAAAAATGCCACAATCATAGGACGAAACACTGATTCAGTATTCATTCACTTTGTCATTTCAAATGTGTTGAAGTGTTTCTGATGGGTTAAATTTAATGGCAGGTTCTTTGGCAGACTAGGCATTGGCTGCCCAGACAACTCTAACTTTATGCAATTCTAACTTACCTCCAAACCAGCATAAACTCTGGAGTCCTTGCTGTGACTGGATGAGCAGAAATGCATCCTGCTCTGGATCAAGCTGCTCTGGATCAAGCATCATGCGCCAGGTGACCTGGCTGTAAAAAAATCTGGCACTAGGCAGCAAAGACCCTTTCCTTGAGACCTCTCTGAGGAGGCTGAAATCCGTAGCACAGGCACCACAGTTGCCTGTGCCGTGGAGACCCTGCAGCTATGAGACAGTGACCAGAACAACCCCTGGTGTCAGATCTTGGTCTTGCCTAAATCACCTGTATTCTTGATTGAGAAGAAGATTCAAAGTTTGTGCTGGATTTAGGCACACAGCAGCTTATCCTGGCTTGCATGGAAAGGATATAAGGGGAAAAATGAACCCCTTTCCAGCCTTTTTTTTCCTTCTTTCTCCAGTTCATTCCTCCCAGCCATCCTTTGAGTCAGTTTGACCATGGACTTTAAGACATGTTGAATGCAACTTTTGAATGCAACTGAATCCCCTTTCGAGGGCTGCCAGGTATCTGCCCTTTTCATAGATGTCTTAGAGCTCACTTTTGGGAAAGCTACTATCATCCCAGGGAGAGGAAGGAGGTTGGGAAATTGATGTGGCCATTCTAAGGGGAAAAATAGGAGAAGACTCTTATTAGTCATGATTAGTTAAATGGAGTCACTTAGCACTGACAAGTCACTAACTGTGGTCTAAGTTTGCTTTTCACTGTAACACGGCCATTTAAGAGAAGAAAGAAAACACCCAGGTGCTGTTCTATAGACACCTGGAAAGGGAACAGTGGAGTTGGAGCACACACATAAGGAAGAGGTCTGTGCTGGAAAGTTGAAGGGCTGCTGATAAACAATGAGACAGAAACACTGTCTCATAGTTCGCTTTGGGGAGTCCAGTCTTGTATACAAACCTTTATGAATCCTTCCTTAATTCTAACCCATGTAACTGGCATGAAAAGAACATCCCTCCTTGCAAACCTATGTGCATACCATCTCAGATAATTTTGAGTGGAAATAATATTGGTGGTAAGCAGAACCTCTTTTGCACCCTTTGCTTTGTTGAAGTTACTCAATGGGCAACAGCATGCTGTCTCAAGAGTAGTAGTGAAAGAAGCAAACAGATTTTGTGTGTGTGTGTGTGTGTAGCTGAGTCTATATTGCTCTCTCTGTTATACAAGCCAGAGTACCCTAGATACAAGTTACAGTACACAAGTTAGGCCCAGGAGTCATCTAGCATATTGTTTTTCATAATAGTACACAGAGTTCTCTGTGTAGGCGCATGATTCAGAGTGCCCGCTTGCATTTCTAAATTAAAGGCCCAAGTTCCCTAAATATGCAAGGAGGACCAGTAGCTCCTTACATAGTGGGCTCACAGGGAATGGTAAGTGGTGGGTCTCTGGGAGGGGATTGTCTCTGGCAAACTTGGACAGAAAATAAACAGAACTCTAAGTAAGTACTTTAATGCGGGTGTTCCTGAAATGTTTATATAGATCTTCAGATATTTGTATCTTATAGGTCATAAAGGAAAATGCTTCCACTGGCACAGCAATAGCTATACAATTCTTGCAGTATAGTTCTGGTGTTCACTTTGAATTTTTATTTTAATAGAGCTATAAAGATGATATGTAGGTTAAAACCTACTGGAAAATGAAAGCTGAGTATCTTTCAAAGGTCAGGTCACAACAGGTGATACTACAAATGAATAGCTTGCCAGAAATAGGGTTTTTAGTGTAGAATATATGAATGAAACTTTATGAAGGAGGATTTTGCTCAACAGAATTTTGAATCTCAGATACTGCTAAAAAGTAAATGAAAGATAATCTCTACTTTTGAGTCTACAATGCTGAGTTTTCTGTAATTTTAAAGTTCTCATTTTGTTACAGTGAATACAATGTTTTATTTTTAAAATTCTTGGTGGAATGCCCCATTGATTTAAATCCTTGGCATATTCAACAAAGCACTGGGTCTGACCACAAACAGGTAGTCTTCTATACCACTAATGATTTCTTAAGACTTTAAATGGGATCTGAGTAGGTATATGTGTCCTTCAGTTCAACATAATTTGGAGGACTGAACCCCAACTGGAAACGAAACAGGATGGGTGAAAATAGTGTGCACTTCACAGTGTGGTAACTCATCAGAATCTGTTACACACACACACACACAGAAAAAAATAAACCCAAGAAGATATTGTATCTCACAACTCATTCAATTACAAGCTTATTATTTCAATTGGCAGCCAAGACTGTCCCCAACTCTCACGTTTCCCACTAGACCATCTCTGTTAGCATCAGGTCTAGCAGCACCCCTCCCCTTCTTGGTTCATCAGCCACCTGCACCAAGAAGTTACCTGCAGTGCTCTGCAGGGACCTCCTGGACGGCCTGCTCCCAGCTGTGTGATTATCCCAGTTGTTACACATCCGTAGGATGCACTTGCACCTGTGATTGTGCCATACACATGCTCAGTACTGAGCTATTACATGACATTCCCAGTTTGTCTTCACAAAAGTTATGAGCTTCCTTTAGCATGCATCACAAAACTATTTGAAAGGAATTGCTACTACAAATGTAAGTTTCCCTTAATTTCACTAACCTTTTCACTAAGTGAAAAGTTCACTAACTTTTCCCAAGTTAGTGAAAATTAAAATGGAAGTGTTGAGAATGGGCTTATCATTTGGTAGGTCTATTTGGTCCTTAATAATAGTTTAGCATTTTATTAATTACATACTTTGCTCCAGTAACTTTAGAGTACTTATTCTGCAAAATTCACTAAAAAGTATCACATAATTAAGACCTGCTATTGACAGCACAGTGAAAGACTCTAGTGTGTCACCTTTAATTATAAATGAGTTTGATAATGAAAAGAGATAATTCAAATAATTACGCATACCCACAAGAAAAAAGTGCTAGTTTTAAAGCACACATCATAAATACTGGAACAAAACAGAAACCTTTCACTGAAGAAAAAGTTGAATACATGAAGTCAACGAATTTTTAAGGGCATTTTTGCTCTCGGAGGTGAACTGAATGTCTCAATAAGTCTTTCAAAAATCCATTCAAATGCTTTTGTCATGAAAAGGAATAATACATCATGAATCTGTTAAACATATCCTTCAGTAAGAGAAAGAACAAAAGTTTTATTTATGACAGCTATGGTGAACATTTTTCTTGAGACACAGTAGCATTAGGGAGCTGTTCGTGTTTTGGTGCTTTCAAAACCGTTCTATTTAGAGCCAACAACGCCTCTGAGTCATTTCACTGTGCATCTGTGTTTCTTGTCTCACCTAATGCATTATCAGGGACATTTTTATCTCCAGGAGTATTGAGTGAAAGGAGGTTTAATTCCTTAGGAGTGCATTTCCCTCTTGTAGCTTTCCTGTAGTTCATTTTCCATCTGATAATATTTTCTTTCTGAAGGTAACACTAAATCTTGTACTAAATAACTGCTTTGGTCTAAAGAACACTGTGAAATTGGGAGAAGGAAGAAGATTTATTTGCAGTAACACTTTCCCTCAGACAAAAAAGAAAAAAAAAAGAAGTGCTAAGAAGAAAATTCTTCAGCCTTTTTACCCCGTTTCCCAAGAGACTCGCAACGCATTTGACCCATATTTACAGATTTTTTGACATACAGCTATGGATCTGGCCCATGATAAGAAACATAAGCTATTACAATCAGGCTAATCAAACTTGAAGATATATTTAATACTTCTCTATCTATATTTTTCCCTCAAAGCATGGTCTGTTCTGCTGTTAATGACATCCCATGGCCACAGGTCCATAGAACAGAAGATGGGACTTTGCTGACATGAGCTCTTTTATTCCAACCCAGTCATTTCTGCTGCATGGTCCTCTGAGGTAAGTATGGTAATAGCACAAGGAACAGCATTTCCACCTTAAATGACTATAGCTTTATGTAATAACCTTCCTCTTCACCCTGTCCCATTAACACTAGATAAATCAGAAAGAAAAAGGTATAACAAGCAATCAAGTTTGAAAGAATACTGTTTTTATACAAAGCACTTTTCAAGTTTTCCACATGGTGTCAGTGGCTCCTCTGATTTTTTTCAAAACAAGGAGTTTGATTAATACTCATGCAGTTAGACTTATCTTTGCTTCAGTCATATTTCCACTGTACACTGAGTCTTTAAACACTAGCACACGTAATATGTTTATCACCAATGCCTTGCACTTTAAAAAGTTGACACATTTACGTTATAAATGATGTTTCTTTTTAGTGACTCTAAAAAAGTCACTATTTATTTGAATAAATATTTTTGTTTGTGCCTAACTTCTTCCTCTTAACTGGATTCCCTTATTTCTTAAGGACCAGCAAATATGCTAAGTTAAAAAATATCCTTCTTTAGCATAACCAGCACTGAACAAACTCTTCATCCAAAACAGTCTAGTGACAAAAGCGCTGCCCTTTTCAGACACTCAAGAGGTCCAAAATAGATGTTTTACTTTAATTGCAGAAAATCAATCGAATGTCCTGCAGAACATTCTTATTGATTTATGACTCATGACACACACTACTACCACTGCTATTTTTAGTGTTTCACTGATAAGGAAGTGTGTGTGTATTCAGAACACTGGCAATGCACTATGTGTATCTCAACGATTAATCTTGAATTTTGGGATTTACTTATTAAAAGTAATTTGCAGTTGTTTTCTTTGTATTTGCCATTTACAATGTGCTTTTTTAAAACAGCATTTGAAATGTCATTCAGGAAATACATACCAAGACTTTAATGTCTGGGGTTTCAAACATTTGTACAACAAACAGGACTCAAACAGGAGTGTAATGTCCTTCACAGCCGTACCTGGGTATTGCGTGTGCTCGGGCACCATACTAAGATGTCCCATCTTCCTGCTCACGATGCCCAAGCAGACTTGATCCTAAGGACACTCTGCAGCTGCATCAGGAGGAGCTATTTGGTTGGACAGCACCACTGGTCTCAGCCATGGTATTAAGATGCCCTTCAGAAGACAGCTTAGGTAGACTTCCCACGCTGGTACCGCATATTTTTCACTAGAGCATTTAGATACTATAGCAGTAAGTAGTAACATAAGCAGTAATACTACTGTAAAACTCTATTTCTGTCTGTAGCCATAAAGAGGAGTGACATTAGAACAACAGTCACTCAGCAGTGGAGGGAGAATTTCCTGTTGCATGGATAAAAGCATCCCTTAGTTGACAGACCTGCAGAGTCCCACATAGAAACATTACAGGTATGGCTGCTGCTTTTATTTCTAGTCTCACTCTTTTGCATCCTTCCTAAGCTAGGTTCCACAGAAATCTTTGAAATTAAAATGGCATGGAAAGACACTTGTGCCGTTGTGTAAGAATTAGAAGCTTCTTAGCCATGAAGCTGTGCTTTGGAATTCCCTGCCCAGTCCGTCACTGCCACCAAAGCCCACGGGATACGTCACCCCTCAGGCACCACCACATTTCTCTTTGAAGACTGTGGAGCACAGAAATTCTGGCCAGCGTATGACAAGACTCAGAAGGTGCCCTGGCACCCTGCCAGTTCCTTCTCTTATGTCCGGCCATTTTATTTCCTGGAATAGTCCCATTGGCCACCAGGGACTGGCATTTGTTCTTATCCGCAGTACTCAGGTTAGATTGCTTCTGCTTCCTTTAGGCAGCCAAACACTTCCTAATTGGACTGTCACATGTACCACACACACACATACAAACTTCTGTCCTTCAGCATTCCCACCAGTAGCAACTGGCTCAGACAGACACCATCAGCTCCAGCTGCACCAAGATATTAATAAGCTACAATCAGACGCTTTGCCATGACAGGAACTGCCAGGAGAATCAAATACTTTAGCACTCCGTAGTGGTGCTAATTTTGATTTTTAAAGGCCAGTGCAGCCCGATTACAATCTCTGTCTTATGTTTAAAATAAAACACATGCTTATGCAATTTCTGTTTCTGGAAACTAACAAGCGAATCATTAATACTAATTTTAGCATACAGTAAGTTAGATTATGAAGTATAAATATAATAAACATAATCCACACCTCTGGTTGATTATATTCAGTATATCCCTTATTTTTTTAAATCAGCCACTTAGCAAGAACTGGGAGACGGAGCAAATTTATGGATTGCTAAGAGATCACAGACTATTTTTCTTCTGAGTTAGTGTTGGAAAATCTCTTCTATTCATAGCCTGCATGAAAGGAATTGGTGACCTCAATAAGTTACTGAAAAATCCATCCAGTGTTGAAAAGCCACTATTGCATCTATTATTATAATTAGCCTTTCCATTACAACTCACTGTCAGGCTGAGCAAGAAGACAAACGAAGGCCCTGATCTAAAGCCAGTAAGGGAAAAGAGTAACAGGAATGAGTTTTTGATACCTTATCTGTGACCAATACTTATCCTACACGGCCACATTTTTCAGAAGTAAGCGCCTAAAGGTAGGCACCTCATCATACTCCTATATATTCTAAAATCCCGAGCATTTTCCAGAATTTAAAGCCAACCAATATCCATAAAAATCAGGGAGGGGAGGAGGATTTAAGAAGGATTTCAAATTAACACCTCTGTAACTGAGTTGACTTTGTGCAGACTTTTAAATCCCTAAAAGAAACTCAGGTTAAATCCTGGCTACCACTAGGATTAGTACAGCTTTTCAATGAAACTTTGACTGTTAATGGCATGAAACTACCCTCAGTTTCTTAATTGCAAAATGAAAGTATACAGTCAAGTTAATTGTACAAAGTTAGTGTCTAAAGAAAGTTCTATAAAACGGTATGTATTAATCACACATATAAAGATATTTAGATAAATATCTAAATATATTAGATAAATTAGATAAAGTTATTGTCTTAGAGTAGTGTCAAACACTGAGCAAGTGCATGGTCAGGACAAAGAGAACTCGTAAGAGAAGTAACTGGGAGGATGCTAGTGTTGGAAAACAAACACAGACATCAGGCAAGGTGGGGAACCCATGGCTGGTATCTGCACCAAGGGAAAGCAATGCTGTTATCAGCCTCATAGAATAAAAAGTGAGGGAAAAAAGCATGTAAATCAGAGCTCCAGTAAAAAGAAACCCCAAATACGTGGGCAGTGTTGTTTGCATTTATTCTGTGCACCAAGAATGGAGCGACTTTAAAAATATCTCACAGATTGGAAAATGGCTCTTCAATTACAGTACACAACATGCTCTTTAATGAAAAATTTCTAGGTAAGAAAATCTTAAGGTTTTTATAGACCATTTAGCTGATTCTGGAGCATTTCTGCATCTTGTTGTCATTGTTGTTTTTTAATAAATCATCTTTCCTCTTGTTTAAACCTTGTTTAAATCAAAATATCCAGTTTATCACTTAATCACAACCAAAAGTGTAGTAATAAAAGAAGAAATCTAAATGATTGTGGTCTCCTTTTTGGTCAGCACTTGCGGCTTACAGACTGAAAGTACTAATCTTAGGTATATCCTAAGACAGCATCAATTTAGGATAGTACATACACGGGATACATAACTTTACTGTCCTCCCATTTTTGGGAAGTGAAGCAAAAGCAGCACACCAAGGGAGAAAATGTGATTCACTTAAATTAGATTCTGGTATTAAAGAGGTCACAACTTCTCTCTTAGGTTTTGCACGCTTACTGTAGTCTTCTTAGCAAAGATTATAACCTACCTCAAGACCTTTGGAAAAGAATAAAACCCGGGCCTCTAGAGACATAGTCATTCATGATTCTGGAACATATTCTGCTCAAGTTTAACAAATAGTCCAATTTTAACAGGCACAGCTCATGTGCACAGTAAAAATGTGAGCAATGCTAGATAAAAATCTGCCCTACATTATTGGCATAGTTTGGTCTTCTTTAGAAAACAGTTTCTGTAAAGCTGAAAAAAAAATGTATGTTTCAGTTCATTTGTGCTGTAAAACAGACTACTCAGGAGCTAATAATACAACGTGCCAGTGTGGATCTTCCAGTCAGATGCTGACTTCCCTTTACGCACGGCTGACTTGTTCCTCTCCAAAGCGCTTCTCCACAAACAAAGATGGATGACTTGGAAAGACACGGAGCTTTGTGTTCATCTCAGATGAGCATAAATCAGGAAAACTACAACGAAGTGAATGGCATTAGAGTGCAGCAAAATAGACAGGAGCGCAGGATACAGATTAGTGTGCATCCCATACAAAGTGAGATTTTAAAGTTGCACTTTTAATCCACTGATTTATTTTGCTAGTCAGAAATCAGGTAATGGTTATTCCCTCCCTTCCCAAGAATGGTTTTGCATCCCTTTATTTCCGTACTTCCGTACTACCCCCCAAAGGGTAATTCCGCATCCCTGGAGCTCGGTTAGCTCCTCGCCTGCCGCTGCACACACTTTGTAGCTGAGGAGCCCCTGGTCTGGCCCGGGGGCTACAGGCTCCCTCCGTCACTCCAGATGTGCCCCGATGCAGCACGCAACGGCGCGGAAAAACACTTGTGTGTCTGGGACAGGGCAGCAAGGCCACGGAGCGGCAGAGACCACACTACTTGCACACCTTTTCATTGTTGTAGGTTTGCAGCGACTGGGGATGACATAAAAATCAAAGCAGGGTTTTACACAGGGAGTGGCAAGAGAGCTGGGAGACAAAGGGCACTTGACGTGCGGCAAGCAACTAAAAATTGCATTTTCATATCAAAGATGTTTTAGAGAAAGAAGGCAGTCAAGAGAGACAAAGAAAACAGGTCTCATTTGCCTGGTTTTGTGCTTCCAGAAAAGGCTTCTCCATTTAAAGATGCAGTGCGTAAGAGAAAGCCCCACTGCATTTATTTTCTGCTAATCACAAGAGCATGTGCCCTGCACCACCTGCATGGCTGCCTTTCGGGAAAGAAAATTTCCTCTTTAAGTCATCCTTAAATTGAGATGCAAAGTCCTTCATACAGATATGCACAAATTCTACCAGAGGTGCTTAGGCCTAATAATGTTAGTAAGGAAGAATAATTGTCCCTGCTTTAGGGATTACCAGGTGAAATGCTGTGGTTACAGCTATGCATAAAGTTTGACTATTTGATTGGGATGGTCCTTTCTAGCTTTAAATGCCTATGCAGCTCTATGATATCTTCTGTCCAGAGTATATAGATCATATAATGCATTTTTTTAAGATTCATTGAAAAACCTTAACAAAAAAAAAATGCAGAATCATAGTATCATTATGGTTGGAAAAAACCTTTAAGATCATTGAGTCCAACTGTAAACTATTCAACACCATCCTGCTAAACCATGTCCCTAAGTGCCTCATCTGCGTGATTCTTGAACACTGGTGGGTCAGTGACTCTACCACTTCCCTGGGCAACCTGTTCCAGTGCTTCAGCACTCTTCCCATGTAGAAATTCTTCCTAATGTTTAACCTGAACCTCCCTCAGGAACAGCTTGAGGCCGTTTCCTCTTGTCCTGAGTTATTGTCATACAGAGACCAATCCCCACATCACTACAACCTCCTTTCAGGTAGTTGTAGGGTCTCCCCTTACTCTCCTCTTCTCCAGACTAAATAACAGAGCAATATCTAGAATAAAGTATCTAGCTTATACAAAATTATTTGCATTTTAACAGTTAACACTGTGTGTTTTATGTAACAGACTTACTTTAATATGCCCTTAGTTTTGCACTTGATATTCTCTCAAGCATCAAGACAGACTTCAAGGGAGTGTTAGGTCTAACATCACATCCTGCCTTCAGTTCCTCAGTCCTTTCAACCAGAAGCCCATTTGCAAGGAGGACATGCAGGAAAGCTCATACTCATACCCCAAGCTCTGTGATGAGACAGCCAAATGACTCCCTCACTGCAAATCACATTTTGACAGCCCTGGCTTCCCAGGGGATTGATGCCATAAGTTTAAAGCAGCAGTGTTTTTCAGTAGCAGCTCAAGACTACAAGACACAGTGAGAACTGGCTCATTCAGCCCCTGGAAAGGAAGGACAACCTTGAAATGGGAAGGATACTTACCCTTCCAAGTACCACACTTGCATCTTACCATCAACAGGTTGATTTTTAGAGGGATATTTTGACAGAACAGTCTTTTATGCCACATGTAATTGTGAATGTTGCATGAAACTTGAGAGATTTGAGTGTTTCTCCTGAGATCTCGTGACAGCCTGGTAGCATGATCTTTTTTGAAAGGTGTGTGTTGAGGGACTTCATGGATTGTTTTTGGTCTCTTGAGAAAGTACATGTGTCTCTTCGCAAATGAATGAACAATAAAATCTCAGTAGTCCGAAACAGTGGAGAAGAACAATACTGCATCCCTCCCTAGGGAAGGACTACATGTTCTTTCCTTCTCTAATTTCTATAGGTTTGCAAATACATTTATGCCCCCTGAGTTCTCACTATTGTCTCTCTCCGCAACTGCCTTGCCACTGTAGGAATTTGTGGCAGGAAGTATTAGCTGGATTGTAATGAATCCCTAAAGGCACAAATGACATATGCCACCATTTTCAGATTTTTTTTTTTTTGCACTGGGAGTAAACAGTTGTCAAGAGCAGTTCTGAAAATATCCCTGGGTTACAGGTATCTGGTTGAAATAATTTCTTAGTAAAAAAAACACTTTGCATGTGGCACACACACATTCTCTGTCCATTTCCTGAGACTTCTCTTCAGTTTACTGAACTTCTCTAACCTCCTACACATGAAGTATTAACTAAAGCATCATGACATTTTTCTTGTTAACTGATGCTAGCAATACATGTCCCTTAAGCTTAGCTCGCAGCAGAATCAAAGCCAATTTCAGCTGTAAGGTTATTTCAGTTTATAGGGCAGTTTGCCTTCACTCCTGACTATCACCGTATCTTTTTAATACTTTGCATGTGAATTCCACCCTCGGACCTCAGAACATCTGGGAGATGCAGTGGTTCCAGATGATCACACCTTTCAGTCTTACCTTTTGCTGTGATATGAGCAATGGACCAAGTGGCACCTTGCTGTGAGAGTTGACACATGCAGAGGCTGCCCTGCTTGCCCAAGATCTAAAATACATTTGAGACAATCGTGGTTGAGCAGTCCAGCATGCTGGAGCTTGCAGGCAGAGATGGGTGCAGTCAAAGGGGGAAAAACCACTGGTGTGAGACTGTGTTCCTTCTCAGGAACATCAAAGCTGAGGATAAGTGTTATGAATAAAGGTTTCTAATCATGTTAACAAGAGGACAACAAATATCTTGGTAATTGACTTTAAATCAACTCTTAACTTGGCAGCATTTAGATAAGCCAAATCAAATCTCAGCCTTTCGGAAGGTAGCCCACTTCCTGCTTAAATTTCAAAGACCATGCTGCACTTTATATGATACCTATTTTTAAATCTGAACTACACTGGAAAAGTTAAAATAGAAACAAAACTACCAGAGAACAACCAATTTTCTTTGCAGGAACCATCTGTGCCCCCTCCTCTTTTAAACTTGGGCCACATTTTCAGTTTTTTTTTTTTGCAGTTACGTATAAATCTGAAATAAAACTCCAACTTTGAAGAATTCCAAAATACACTGATGCTCTTTCACATTAGGACTTCTATTTCCAGTATTTTATTTAATAAGAGAAGCCAAATGCTGAAAATGTTACCAATAGGATGTAAGATTTTTGGCGTGGTTCTATTTAATGTTATCCTACTAGATTACAGAGCTTGATCTATAATTATTCGATTCAGACTTGTTCTTGTGCACCTGGTGTAAAAGAGAAACCCATTTATTGATCCAAATCCAGTCTCATCTACAGGCCAAAAGTTGAGTGAAGGGGTGAACCACTGCTCTCTCAAACGGTTTGACTTAGCAGTTACAGGGTTTATGAGCATATTATGCTTTTCCCAGCCATATCTGTCTGCTCTGTTTTCTTATTAACAGTGTAAGGTGAAATGTAGAAGCATCTCGCCTTTGTGAATTCTTCAGAGAACAAGACAAGTAGGATTTTTGCACATTCCACTTAGCTGTCTACCTGCAGGAACAAAAGCACTGGGGCAGCGAGAGAGGAGCACTGTTTATAACTACGCACTTGCTGTCATGAGCAAAGTCTAGCTCTGGTTTCCAGCAATAGCTAGAAGTTGAAAAAACAAATTCTAAATCTGTTAAAAAACCAGCCTTGCAAGCCTCATTCTCTTTCTGCAATCTGCTTGTCAGATCCCTGATGAATCCACTGAAAAGCTTTTGGATTTTATGTACCATATCATGATTCTAGGAAAAAGAAATTTGGAGGCAACTCCGTATCTCATCAGATGGCTGCATATTTTTCAGTTAAATATACATGCTGTCCATTTCAGTGTTAGGATTTCACCTCTGTGATACCATCAACATCTGCATCTGATCTTTTAAATGTCTACACAAGTTTTACAACTCAAGTTCTTTGTGAAAAGGAATAGTTCTCTCAAGGAAAGAGACTAGAAAGGAGAAGAGATTGCCTCCCCCAAATTGCCATCAAAAACAACAGGAAATGATTAGCTGCTGATAGGTTGAAAAATTCAATGTCTCGGCTGATTTGCTAGTACTATTGCTTTATCTTCAAAACGATCGCTTAACCTCTTGCGTCTTTCTTCTTTCTGCAGTCAGTAAGTTAGCAAATGAAAAAAAATAAGTCTTATGTATGAATGCCTGGTCTTCTGTATCAATAGTACTGGTTGCACATATTTATCTGCAGCACTGTACTGGCATTTTCCCATTACTGAGCATTAGAGAATCAGACAAGCCCAGGGAACGCTCTCTGCAGACAACCAGACCCTTCAGCCACAAGATGCACTTGGAGAGGAAAGCAGGGACACGTACAGAGCTGTCCAAGGTGGGGGCGCACACTGAAATGAACTGCCGGTGCCCAGCTTCTCAAAGATCTCCAGACATTTAGTGTCTCTTGTCCAAGCCGTGAAGATGGCAGCCAGGATGACCTGCGACCATTTGGAGAGCTTGTCTCCCAATTCCTCTTTCTCTTGATTGTTTCTGAAGAACAGCTACGTGTCTATGATGTCTGTGAAGTATCTCTTCATCACATTCAGTAGAAGGACCTCCCCAATAGCTCAGTGAAGCTAAGCTTAGTGAAGACACATCTGCACAACAGCAAGAATGCTGTTTTCCAATCTCAGGTTGCCTCTCACTAGTCAGAACCACCCTCAAGAAGATAGGCTACCACAGACTTCCTCCAGCTCAGTGCCCTTCTTCCCTCATGCATCTCTATGCAATAGCTAATAGTTTCCACAGGAACAGCTAGAATAAAATAAATCAACTGAAACACCAGACAAAACTCCAGAAAAAATAGAACCACCCAGGCAGGCACTCAGAATTCAGACTTCTTGCTCCAGCCCAGTATTGCATACTCACCACTGAGTTCATCCTAACTTCCCACACTCACCTGAGAAGGCTCAAAGGGCTGGGAATGTTTTAAACCTTCCTTTTACTCTAATGTGATTATAAAGTTGTTCAACCTTTCCTTTTTTAAATTTTTTTTCCCCTTGCAGGAACATTTTTCCTATAGCACAACTCTGTTCTATACAAATGCACATATTGCTGTTTAAAGCTCTCATCTAGGGAAGAGTGTGTGGTAATGCTCATTTTTATCTCACAATCACAATTTAAGCCGGTATTTCATTACAGGATAGGAAAACAGGTTGCTTTCAAAATCATTTTGCATTTCCTAATCTTGCTGACTTGCTGAGTTTTCCACTTTGATATTTCATGAATCAATATTACATTATTATTACTAGCACCTACAAAAACATAATTAGAGTGATAAATATTATTTCCCTGCTTTAAAAATCTCATATCGGTTTCAGTCATCTCCCAGTTCATGAGAAGGAGGTGGTGACTTTGGGGGAGAGCAGAAAAAGCAGCAAATTTCTCAGAGCAGCTTTGAATAACTCATAGGTAAGAAATACGGGGAATTACAGGAGTCACAAGCAATGATCAATATTCAATCTTGAGACTGAAGTTTTCTGTGCAGCCACGAGATGCTAAATCAGCTGTGGGAATGCATGGAAGTGGCATCTGCTGTGTCTCAAGAGAGGTTGATCACCTGAGTTTCATCAAGTACCACTGTCTACTCCAGATCTGTCTTCTCCTCTTAGGTCAGACACAGGTGCTACAGGTAGAAGTTAAACTTCCTACAACATAATTCAATGGATATTACTACATTATAAATTGTGGATGTGGATTTTCTGTTTCCAAAGCTGATGGTCAATGCAGAAATTGCTTTTTTTTTTTTTTTCCAACTAGTTTCAAAGAATGCCTAGGAAGCTTTATTGCTCTGGAGCCTGAATCTTCATAATCCTACACCCCAAATCCACAAACATGTCATCGGTTCAAACATTAATTTCAGATAGCAGAAAACTGTGGCAGACCCTTATGTGGATTCCCAAGTGCAGAACTATCTGACTTTGCAGCCCGTAGAGGGAGGAAGGTAGTTCACCAGTCACCAAGAATGGATGCAGACTGGAGCTCACAAACTGCTCACTGAGTGATGGAAACATTTCCCAGATGTGGTACGTAGGTGTTACAAGGAAAAGCTCGGAGACACATAACAGACTATTTACGAAAGTCAAAGGTGATTGGCATATCAGAACCAAAGAGTGACTAATCAGAGACTGGTAAGTCAGCCCGGGAGTCTCTGTAAGAGGTGGGAAGACCCAGAGCTCCCTCTCGCCTGCACCCACACCTAGCACACGTCAACTAACAGCAGGAGTCAGTCATCTCAACACCTCAGCGTCTCTCTGCTGATGAACCAGCAAGCCCAGCCTGAATGTTCCTGCACACCCAAACTATAGATGTTTGTGTATGTTCAGTTAGTGTAACACTGAAGTGATATGTTGACTTTTCTCTGCCATAAGGATGTATTCTGAATTACTACCCATCTTGAAGCAACATCTCTAGAAATGAAGGAAAATCCTGACTCACAAATGCCTCGAATTATCTCCTTGCTGCAATTTGAAAATGGCTAGTCTTTGGCTGGCTATCATTAAAATACTTTTATATGCAAAAGAAAAACAAAGGGGGACGGTGATTTGTTTGTCTTTACAAAAGTTTAATTTCTGATGTGTCAGCCTTGAAAGAGTCTCCTTTAATGATTTAAATGATTCCTTTAAACATCCTTAATGATGTTTATTAACATCATTATCTCCAGAAGATTTTGCATAGTATGTGTAGAACACAAAGTATTTCCAAGGTCCCTCCAGAACTGCTGCAGTTAGTTACTTTAATAGACATCCTACCACCATGTCCTCTTTTAAAACAGACCTTTTATTTCCCTTAGCAAACAGGCTCCTGTCAAACATTAATACTGACACTTTTGAGAACTGAGATGGTGGCTAGTATTAATGACTACACACTTCTGGTTGTATCCTAGTACTTTGTTCCTCATACTATCTTTTCCCAAGCTGTAAAATTGATGCCAGATCTAGTTGTTAAAGGAGGAAAAGCAACGCTAAGAGACAGTAAATGGGTGTGAGCTGCCACATGCACCAGCATTACAGAGTTAGTGTTATATCTCAATTAGCAACTAGCTTAAAAGCTGTGGATATGACCACATTTTTTCTGGCTTCTGCTGTCATTCTTGAGCTGTGCAGAAATTAAACAGGAGTTTATGTTGAGTCCTGAGCTTATCCTGAGTTTATGCTGGTGAGGCCAGAAATATGAGATTTTACTACATCCTGACCTGCCTGATGGGAGTTTCTGGAAACTTCTATGCCTCGGTTTATCCTTATGCACCTGGCTGAATGTTAATACTCAGGTGTCTCACAGAGGTTAATCCACGCTTGGTTCCTGAGGGTAAAACTCAGTAAGATTCTCTGCACAACAGATGTTAGGTACGTGCAAAGCACAAATGCTTCCAGGTACTGCTAAAATTAACTGGCAGCCCTGGCTTCTGCTGGCCCTGGCTCCTGTTTTGTACATGCAAATGTATCTAAGCTGTGATACTACAGAAATCAGATGGAGTTTTGCCATTGACTTCCAGGATGCCAGAACTACGCTTATATTTCTTCTTTTGTAATCTGTGTTCCAAAGGATGGTAGAATCTCTCTCGCTTCCCATCTAAGACCAAGCAGCAGCTCCCAGAGGCTTTAGGGAAAAGCTTTTGGTCAAGAGTTCATCAATTAACCATCAGACTGTACGCTGGAAAAGCCTTGAAAGGGGGGATTTTGTAACACATGGTGCTGTTCTGTTAGTACCTGACACAGTTTTAAAGAGTTTACACAGACTATGTGCTAACTTTACATTCGAATACTCTAAAGTCATCAGTTAGACACACGCTCACTTGAGAAGTTATTTAACTACACTTCTGCTGAATCAGGTCCATAAATACATTCTTTAAAAACATTTCTGTATTTAGTTACTTTTTACCATAGCCATACTTCAAAGAGTAGTAATAACTATATGATTAACTATATGTGGCTAAACTCAAATTGCATCAGATAGATAGAGAATTAGTGAATTAACTGCCACTCTAAATAGTACATTCCAAAATTTCAACATTTTTCTTTTATTCTCTGAAATATTAAGTAAATCACAGGCCAAAATATGTTCTGAGAACATATGTCACAATCTAAAATTATTGAAAGGGTCTCTAAATGTACTTGCTTCTTTTAAAAAGTTTTTTCACATTCCAGAATGAAACTGAGTGGCTGAAGTTAGCAGGGGTAGAATGAAGTGAACACTAGTAAATATACTTAATTAAATTGTATTTCAGTCTGATTTTTCTTTTTTTTTATGTGAGGAATATTCATCAGAGAGTTTGAGGATGTATTCCCCAGAATGTGTGAATAGGGAGCTCCTATGCATTGCCTTTACACAGGTATCCTCTTTTCTGCATTTTTAGAGCATTGATAAACCCAAAGCTAAGCACAGTAAGCACCAATGTTCATCTTTGATATCTGACATCTTAGCAATACAGCTCCAGAACTAAGAGAAGCTGCTATATGAATAGAAATAAGGATCACGGACTAGTGATCTGAAGTGAAGTGGAAGAGTAACTCCAAATTCTAACAGTCTGGATCTGTCCTCGGTTAATTCTAGTTAAACACATTAGAAATAACTGTTCAAATTATTATTATTATCCACACTACAGCTCTTTGTAAAAAGTGACACTGTCACCAAGTTAAATAGTCAAATTTTCAATTTTTCTATGCTATAATGAGAACTGAACAGGCCTTTCACCCCCTCGCCCCCTCTTTCCATGGACGTGGCTCTGGCAACACTGAACTGGGCATGGCAGGACCCACCTGGCTGCTAGCTCAAGCCCTGTGCTCCTTAAAAGCAGCTCCACTTCTTTCAGCTTTGGACTGATCCTGGGACGAGGTTAGCTGGATTCATGCTGCACTGTCTGTATCAGGTAAGTCTTGCTAGGCATTTGGCTCTAGGAAGAGCTATCTCAGTGTCTTTCCCTATTGTACGGTTAATCCACAAGCCACACAGCTCAATCCTACCTTAGATTTGACCCTATATAGAAACTAAACAACTACCAGGAAGTAGTGTTTTCCAATTATTTGAACAAACTATATATATTTAAATTTTACTGTAAATTTTCAACAGGTATCAGTATCTTTACAGTGTTATACCAGTTGGTAGATACACAGTCCAGTTAAATGTCCAGCTGGGACATATATATCTCTAATCTTATCATCTTAAAGACCTGTATTTTATTATTGTTTGGAAAAACTAAATTACATTTTAGGGGAAAATAAAATGGTTACAGTTTCCCCAATTTTCTTTGTAACTATCTCTCATTGCATTATTGTCTCTTTTTACAACCTACTTGTGTCAGCTTGCACAGCATGAAGAAAGCAAATGAGTATTGCCAATAAAACATGCCAGCTTATCTGGTATAGTCCTAAATCCTTCTTAGCTCTGAAAGAAGTTCAGCTTCCAGCTCTTAAGGGAAAGGAAGAAAAATTCCTCTCTCATATGAGAAGATCCACAGCTCAAAATATGTCCTTCCATTACAGAGAAAGAGCAAGCTCATTACTGACTCAAACTCATTCACTGGTTCTTATTGCTGATGTCTGTAGTGTTAGAAAGGCCTCTGAAATGCAAAATGATACCTTGCCCGTGGCTTAGCCGCAACTACACTGCACCCTAATAATCAGGAAGAAAGTTATGCATTCACATGCAACATAAAAAGTAACATTAAGTTTGAGGTCTTCATTTTATAATGAGATTGGAAAACTAGTAGCAGTTGTACTTCCCACTTCTGTCTCATCTGAAGGCATGGATGCATTTTCAGAAACTAACCCCACAAAAGCATCATCATCCACAGTGCTACAGTGGTATGCAGAAGAACGTGCAAGGACTTTCCCCAAGGTTGCAAAACAAGTTAATTGGAGTCAAGGAAAGAATGCTAGAAAATTCTGATCTGCTAATCAAGCACATAGCATGCACTCCTTAGACAGTTTGAAAAGCAATAATTATATTTGAAATATTGGATGTGGTTGTTTTGATTTAAATTTGTGAGGTCAATATCTCAAAAGAAGTAAAGAGCTGCGAGGAAATGAACACCATGGTACAATGCTTTATAAACATATGTTAGGTAATTCCTGGCTTTGAATATGAATTCTGATACATCAATTAGATTTAAGTTCTCTTCTGGGTATTTTCAACACATTGAGTTTAGGCATAATTGGATTTTTATCCCTGAAACATTTAATCAAGGCTAAATCAAAGAAAAAAAATCCCTTACAGGAAAAATCCTGTAAAATACAAAGAGAATAGTTCTCTAACACAAAATATCTACCAGCTTTATTAAGTTTTCTTAATTTAGAGACTTACTTGTGTTTTTTTTATCCAATTAATGCATTAACTTATTTTTTGATGTGCTCCTTTTAAAATACACTCCATCAGCAGTCAAAAAGTAATAGACACATAAGCACCATTTAGTCTCCCATGCTGAGATCACAGAATTACAGAATCATAGAATCATTATGGTTGGAAAAGGTCTTTTAACATTGAGTCTAGCCACAAACCTAGATAACTATAGGATAACTCATAGAGAGATGGTTTTAGGGTAAACTGATAATGCTCCCATATTCAGTATTAGAGATACATCACTGAAGTTACTTGTTTCCACAGAGCAAAGATTTCTGACATAAAGTTAGTGTGAATCCAAAAAACCTTGAGTAGAAGTGAATGAAGGCCAAGGCTTACGAGTGCATTTCAGAAGTATAACCTTTTTTTCTTCTCAATAACTTCCAATATAGAAAAAGCTAGCATAGGTGAATTTTGAATGGAATCTTGTTATACGTCAGTTCCCTTTTCCCCACCCTTGCTCACCAAAAGGTTTCTATTTAGGGAATTTGCTGTACCCTTGATAGAAGTGTCTGCATTCTCATAAAAATTGTAAACAAAAATAGTATGTGACTAGAATATCTATCAACAAGTCCTAAAAATGAGATCATTATTATTTTTATGAGATCCACAAAAAATGTATGAGAAACTCTAATTATTATAGTTATTAAAAATCTGGTCACTTGAAAAAAACGCTTATTTGCATATTCTATTTTGTCTGCAGATGTGAAGTATTTTACATACCAGGACTGTTATTATTATTAATGCCTCTATTTCATGAATAAGAGTCCCACAGTGTTAAAAGAGATTTGGGTATGATAACAGACTAGATCACTACCAAAATACCACAAACAACTCAAAACTCAGCTCACTCCTAGTCTAGTCACGATGGCATCCTTGCAAGAGACAACCAAATGTGATCTTGGAGGCAGGCACTACGACCAACATCTCTCCACAAAAAGGCGTAACCACAAACAGTGTTGCCATCGCCATGGCAACACACGGATGCAGATTCCCGGCCTGACGCAATTGGATAGTCCAACTGTTCCTTGAACTTCTGTTCTGCTTGCAACTAAAAGCCGTGCTGAGAAGGATTAGCACTTTCATTTCTTCAACTGCATGGTTAAAGAAATGAAATGGGAAAAGCTGGGAGAGCCTTAATACTTCATGAGAGGCTTTAGTCCTAAGTAAAACCTCTAGCCAAGGTTATATGAAAAGTTCAAGTGGGAATATTGGATATTTCCCAATGCATCTTAAGAGGAGCTATCTCTAGAGCTATACGGTTTCTCTAGAATTATACAGGCTACTAATGTTTTTTTTTTTACAGAATAAAAAGAAAAAAAAACATTTAGAAGAAAAGCAGTATCTTTTTACATCATTAAATATACTCTGAAATCTTTTTCTGTCTGAGATATGCTTCCTTCTTTCGCAAGCTCTTTTGTGCACTCCCTACCCAGTGTATTTGAAAAATAAACTTGCCTTATGAATGGCTCTCAGCTTGTACCAGCACTTGCAAAGTGTAAATACAGAAAGCTTTATATTAATGTAGATTACAATTAAAATTAAAGTGCCCTCCTCAAACTCCCACATATGCCCTTCTTTGTTAACTGCGCAGATCCTAATGAGAGCAGCATCACTAAGTAGAACAGCAATAAAAATGAGCTGAGCCGTCCCGGCAACTCCCATTGCTTCCCGCCTGCTTCATTTTCGGGTTCAGCCTCGTTTCAGTTGACAAGTCCGTAAGTTTCTGCATTCTGGCAACCCAAATATACTGCCCCATTAAAGGCCTGGCAATTACACAAAGTTACCATAGCATATAGCACTACACACTGTACCTCTCCCTTGTAATTTCTGAATTACCGAGTTAATCTTTGGGGATCTTTGTGATTTCAGCTTGGCTAGAAATGCCTGTCAACAGCAGAGCAGTTTCTCCTAGTTCCTCCAGCTGCTTATTGACCTTTATAGATTCTGATTTTACAATAACATTTTCCTTTCAGAT
The DNA here is from genome assembly GCA_034781795.1 of Crypturellus tataupa. Lineage (NCBI taxonomy): Eukaryota > Metazoa > Chordata > Aves > Tinamiformes > Tinamidae > Crypturellus > Crypturellus tataupa. The sequence continues at coordinate 6,224,492 of JAWLRI010000001.1, read as the reverse complement.
TTAGTTTCTATGCTAACACCATCATCAGGTTAATAGGAAGAAGTAACAATATCCCTCCCTAAGCAATTGCACAGCTTCCCACTATGTCAGTTCCTTTGTTATTTTCTAAACAAACGCACCACACATTTCTTCATTATTTCTCCATTTATCACAATCTGTGCCACAGGTCCTGACGCTCTCTTTGCTCCGATTTGCTTCTTTCTCTTCCCTTCATTTTGAGTCAGCGCTTACAGACAGCCGTAGAATAACAGAACCACTGAACTCTTATGGTCGGAAAAGACCTTTACGATGATCATCGAGTCCAACTGTAACCCCGTCACCACCGTGCCTACTACACCATGTCCCTAAGTGCCTCATCTGCGCGGTTCTTGAGCACTGACAGGGACGGTGACTCCACCGCTTCCCTGGGCAGCCTGTTCCAGTGCTTCACCACTCTTTCCGCGTATAATGTTTTCTTGATATCTAACCTGAGCCTCCCCTGGCACAACTTCCACCGCCTCCAGCACTGCCGCTGTGCACACTCGGTGGCAGCTGCTATGTACAAACCCCGAATCACTCACCTCCTCCACCAACGCATGGTCCACGCGGTCTCCCCACGCAGCCCTTCCTGCTGCTGTGAAGGTGGCGCCCGCCGCAGGCTGCCCTCCCTCCTCACAAGCAGCCCCTCAAAGCGGGTGGAAACGTGGCCATTGCCGAAGCGCCATCTCCAAACTGAGCACTTCCTGATGGGCTTTGGGCCCCAGTTACAGCCACCGCTGCCTGCAAACCAGCAGGAGAAGGTTCCAGAAGCACCACCCCCAGCTCCTCACGGCCAGCGCGAGCCCTCTCCAGCGCCCAATAAACCCAACTTTCCAGCAGGAAAAGCTCCCTTGGCCCACATGGTGCAGCCTCTTCACCTCACACAGGTCATGACATGCAGCTGCAACCTCCAGCCACGCTGCGAAGATGGAAAATGGTGTTAGCGGGCAGCAGGACGGTGCCCCTCAGGCTCCCCCGAAACAGGCATTCCAGGGGCCAGCTGCTGGCGTCCCGAGATCCCTGCACCAAAGCAAAGGACGAGGAATGGTCTGGTTGATCTTGTCGGAAAATCCCTTAATGAATGTCCAGATCAAGGAAGGTCACTAAGTTAAGGTAATACTGAACTATGGAAGCAGGATGATGAAAAACGGTAGAAGCGATCAAAGGGTTGTGGCAGCCAGTTGCTTTTATGTTGAAATTGCTGGAGTCTCAATGTGTGACACAGGAAGCAGCACTGCTGGCGGGGGCTAAACCTAATGACATGACATAAATCCAAAGCAAGATGTCAGCAAATACAGCGATCACGCTCGCACGTTAGGTTTGCTTTATCCATCCATCCATCCGCACCATGGGTACAACCAAGCTGATTTCAGAAAAGCATGTGCAGCAACAGCACTTTGGCCAGCCAGCATTTTTAGTATAATAATAATAATAGTAATAATAATAATAATAGTGTTGCCTTCCATGGTACAGACGTGGAGTCACAAACCAGAGATGATGCATGTTTGCATTACCAAATTAGGTTGGTTTAACATAAACCGAGGATGCACTTGGACAAACAATTTTAAAACAATCTCTATTGTGAAATTAATTGCCAAGTTAAATTTACTTTTTAAATACAAATTGGAGATGATTCTCCACTGTATTGACTGACTTATGTAAGAAATCACTTATTACTTAATATATTATGACCACGACTTAAAAACAACAAATAAAAAGGAAAATAAGTCGGTGGAGCGGAACTGTGATCACAATGCAGCTAGACAGGTGGAAGAGCACAGAGCAGCAAACCTGACTGCTGAGTGAGAGGTTGTTCTGCAAAGTGCCGGTATTCAGGTCGGCGAGGGTGAGCTGCGTAGCTAATTGGTGAATACTGCACAGCCCTGAGATCAATGCAAGGCATTGCTAACAGATGAGAAAGAAGTTATTGTTTCATGAATGTACTGTAGCAAAATTGATATGCAACAGATTATATGATAGGGCTGCCCATGATAGCAGGGGGGCTGAATTCAGTGATCCAGAGGTCTCTTTCAGATCTGCATTTCTGTAAAATGGTACAGGTGTTTTATTATAAAGAAAAGAAGAAAAACAGCTGCAACTTGCAGTGTGTTGGTAGGACTGAAGATTTCAATGTGTGGTTAGTGATTTGTTTCTAGTTAATAGGAAACTCTCAGATCATTTAATTAAAAAAAAATCGCTAGTTACACAGCAAGTCTTATTACCAAAAAAATGAACATTGAGTTATGATTTTCTGTATGTATATCTCCTGATTGATCTGCTTATATCTTAAGAAACCTGAAACCTTAAGAACTCTCCTCTGCAATCTTAAGAATTTTGGCTTTCTGAAACATTATAAATCATTTGTGGATCAACTGAATACGTAAAAAAAACAGACTTGCAGACTTCTCTTTATGTAGACTTCATTTTTGTGATGCTCACCAAGATCTGTAAAACTTATCAATACATAGTAAGTTAATAGTCATCTCTATGAGAAAAAAAATAGATTACCCAGGTAGGACTAATAAAGAAGGAATACCTTTCTTTCACTATCAACTGTGCGTAATTTCACTGTTAAGGATGATGAGAGGATCAGGACTAACAGTCCTAGAAATGAACTCTGGTGATTATTTCCTGGAATATCCTTTGAGTTTGACAGCACTACTTGTGATGTAGAAGGATGGTGTCTAAGCAAATAAAATTATTCACATCTCGCATGTGTATTCACTCTTTGTATCTTCTAAGGTCATCTGAGTCCACGAGACTGAGTCAGACACATGTCACCTTTGGAGAGTGTTGGCTGAACCAGTCAGCTTTTCAGGGTTAAGCTATCAGCCTACTGACACACAGGCTTTTTCTTACTATTATAAACATTTAAACATGTTGCTGTACTAAAAATTGCTTTTCATTACAAATTCCAACACTGACTCCTCATTAACCACAACCTATGAACACTGTACTTCTCCTCAGAGAAACAATTTACTTATTTCAAACTATGAAGGAAGAACTTGTATCCTCCTCAGAGGTATCATGTCTGTAACTTAAAATTGACAAAAATTAGTAGCATTATTAGAATGCTACCAAAACCATGCTAGATTTCCATGTTTTTAATATGCATTTTCATGCTTTAGGAGATACTCCTAAACAAAAGCTTTGAAGGAATTTATGCAGTAAAAATGCAGTAAAACAATAGGGTTTTATCTGAAGTAAGCTTCCTACAATGCAGCAGAAGGTTAAAACATAGTGGATTTAGCTTAATTTAATATAATTTCAAAAGGAAAATAATAATTATAATCATCCAGATCAAACTAAGTGCCTCTCCTATGTCAGGAAAAGTTTACCATTCCATCAGTGTGGAACAACTTTATCCCTCTGCTAGTAACTAAGGGGTGAGTCTGTTGTCCTCTAGGGCTAGAATAATTGCACTGATTTTGGTTGAGTTTTAACAGATTTATACCACTGCATGCAGCATTAGAATCTAGCTCTTAATAAAATTTCAATGGATTTCAGAAGTGATGACCTTTCTTCTTCAAGGTTTTAAGATAAAGCAAACTTTTCAGAGATTTATTCAGGCAGGCTTTATTCACACCGAGTTTCAAAGAATGTGAATGACAAAGAGCCAGAAGGTGACTCCTATCAAAAAACACACACTTATCATTCACTGTCATATGCTAATATTTCATAAAGCAGCAGGAACTGCTCAGTTTCTCTCACACCATTTCTTCTCTGTCCACTTCTGCAAGTAGGCACACGGGATGGAGGACAGATGGATTCCGTCCGTCTACCTCTGCCCTCCCTGGGAAAGATGCCAGCTTGAAGGCAACCTGTCCTCCTCCTGACAGCCCAAGGCCCACGACCATGCTGAAAATCTGCAGAAGACCTTTCGCCTATTCTTGCTACTCCTTGCTGTGGAATCTCCCCTGGAGTGGGGCAAGGGGCCATGTATGTTTGAGAAATGGAGTACGTGGATGAAAGCAAATAACAATGAGTAGTAGGGGGTCTCGGAATGACCCTGCTGCCCTGAGAAAATTTTCTAAGTTAAAAAAGTTAACACTAATTCAGCACTCCATATGCAGATCAAAGGATACAATTCAGTGCACTTTTTTTTTTCTCCCTTTTGAAGATTTTTTCATTTTCTCACACAGCTCCCATAAGGCAAAACTACCCATTTCTTCTGAGGTAGTACTGTGGCACCTGGGTGTCAGCTTTCTGGCATTTAAGTTAAACAGCCACCATAAAAAGGGCTTGTGAGAGACAGAAACTGTTCTCAGTGTCAAGTCTTCCCATAATGGGGAACTGCTGTAAAACCATTCTTCTGAAGAATAAAACAGAACAGTTTCATGATAATTGTTTTATTTCCATGGAGAAGTGAAGGAGAAGCAGTAGGGCTTATATTCCTTTACTTTGACAACTTGCACTTGCATATGAGAATTCTTCTTTGTACTTTGTACTCCACATCCAATTTTCTTCATTTATTTTTGGTTGTCTTCCTCGTTTATATATACATTCTTCCATTTCTTTTCTTCTCTTCTTCCTCTCTTACTTTTTACTCCAAGCTCTTTCCTCTCAGCTCCTCACTGTGCTCTGTCTTCCACCCTCTGACACTCACTTAGCTTGTAAAATAAACCTTTCTTTTGAGCTCTCTGGGGCAACTATAGCTGGTCACAGCCCTCCTTTAGACAAGGCCCAATCCTGCCTTTCCATGTGAAGAGTTGAAGCCAAGACCCATAGATAAAAGTTTTATGGGAGGGTCAGCTACCTACCCTAACAAAAAAAAAAAAAAAAAAAAAAAGAGGCTACCTATCAGAGAAAATTTTATTTATACTCAAGACATACATACACACATAAATAAATAAATAAATACATACATAGCATTTGTTCATCAAAGTCATCTTTTCTGTTTCTATCCTTATACTTTTCGGAATGGGTAGGGGAACCCTAGCAAAGATCAGCAAATAGGTAAAACCATCAAATGCACGTCGATTAGATGAACTGGTATTTGAAAAGTGCATTGGGGAAAATGAAAAATAAATGTTCCTGTAACAAAGAAGAGGTGGTTCGCTGCAGCAGTACTAGAATCCTAACAGAGGAGGCACTTTCTTTACAAAAGACTTTAAGAGACTTTTTGGTAATGATTTTCCCCAATGTGATTTTTCTGTTTTGCTATTTTTGGTGGTGGTAGCGGTATTACAATATTTTGTGTTAGTTATATCTGACTCCTACACACAAAAATGTGTTTACACATTTGAAGTAAATTTTCAGAATTATATGCTGAGATGGTCAAAAATTGAAGCTTTTGACTTTTGAAGTTTTAAAGTATTTCTAATGGTGACAGAAAGGTCTGATGTCTTTGAAGAAATGAGGCTCATGACCAAGGGAGCAGTAAGTTCTGGTGAGGACACAGCAAACCAATTTCCCTTCAAGACTGGGTCACCATGTACTGAGGTACAGAGGTCTAGTTATGTACATACCAGTGAGCATGTATCCATGAGACCAACACTGGAAATGACATTTCTTCTGTACTAGATGACCATGTAAACATCAATTCATGCTTCAAAAGGAGAATGTTGTATCACTTGGAAAAAATATAGTACTATTTTGGGAACATATACTGGAAACTGGGAGATATAAGAGAAGTACTATACTGTACTGCCCCAGGGTTATACTTTTGCCACCAGTGTGAAAAACAGGATGTTGGGCAAAATACTCTTTTGTTACACTAGCTGGGGAAGCATATTTCATATCAAGCATTTAACATTTTTGACAATAATTCTTGTATTTCCACTTCAGGTGAAATCCAGGCTGTCTGACCACATACATAAATGCGGTTATCAAACATGCAATGCAATGAAAAATACCATGTAGTAGTAAGAAACTGTCTTCCATACTCAAGGGTCAGCTATGCTTGAGCTTGCTAGGATTGGTGTATTGACACTCCCAGTATTTCCTGTGAACAGTGACAAGGTAAGAACTCTGGTCCTTCTTAAGAACTTCAGTCAGTCCCATAAGAGAGCTTGGGAGCATTTTCCAATCGAATAAAATTGGGGGGAAGAAATGACCAGGAGAAAATGCTGAACTCCTGGTCACAGATATACCACGTGCTGTCCTTCTGACCAAAACCAGTATGTATTTCATCTCATGAAGGCACAGAACTTTCCCTTAGGGCATCTCCAGCAGTGTCATGCTGAAGGCTGCTGCGGCTATGGCCAGCAGCCTGGGCAAAGGCACCACACTAGTACAAGTACTCTAATGCTGACCCGGCAGATCCCATTGAAGGAGTCTGTTTCTTGCCTTCTTCCTTTTTTTTTTTTTTTTTTGCCTTCTTTACCATTTATTATCACAAGTATAAAACGGAGAGTTTCCTTTGCAACATTCTTCTAAAAACAGTAGTATCTAACTTCCAAATACCTTCAGAAGGCTGAGATGTGACTACACTACATTTTTCTAGGCAGAAAGTGGTGAACCTCGTGGAACGCAATGGTCTTGTGGATTAGGGTACAAAAGTAGGAGCTGTGGGAGTGAGCAAATCTAGGTTTTGTTTCCTCCTCTGCTAGTGAGTCACTGTGGCAACAGGGTCCAGTTACTTAAAGACCATATTCAAATTTGTATCTAAATTCAAGAACAAGACAACCTGCTGAGAAGGGCTGTTAGATCCTGGCTGTCTTTACAGAAACAACTTAAATTCACCTCTACATGGAAATTGTCATGGATTTTCTCTGTCTCAGCTTTCTATTTTTTAAAAGTCTTCATGAAGCAGTACAAATCCCTGTGATTTTTTTAAGGTTTAAAAAAAAAACTACACAGATGTAAAATATTATTTGTGAAAAGTGAGCTGTCAGCACTGGGAATTAGATTACTTTAAGGATCATTGACAACACTTTTTTTATAAAAGCTCCACCACACAAGGGACAGAGAGCATTTCTGTAAATTACAGAACAATTCTATAAATTAACACTATGGTTATTCTGTTGGTATGAAAGCGGCAAATGTGCTGTGTTAGTTCAGTAGTTTTGAATCCTGAGCAGAGTGCATATTTCAGACAATAACAGGCAGTAACTTCCACAGACAGGGAGCAGAACGTCCTAGCTCCCAATGTCTGAAGGTTATAAAGGATAATATACAGCACCTGCTGAATCTGCAGAAGAAAACAAGACATTAAAGAGTGCCCTGTCAGCACCCCCACCAGTTTCAGGAAGGATTTCCAATAGGTATAGAGGCAAGTGTTTGGAGATGGTTATGGCACTGCAGCTGGTTTCACACAAGTTTTTGACAGCTCTCCTGGCAGAATGGCATGTGAAGGGAACTGACTTTCACCACAGTTATTCCAGGTTTTAAAATCTGGCAGTCTGCAAGGGAAGCTATGACAGATCATAGTATCCATTCCTTATGTGCAGTATAATCTAAAGAATAGGTAGCAGACATCCAATAACAATTTATTAATTCTGGGGCACGAAGGAGCTTCCAAAGAAGCATGAAAGAAAACGATGCGAGCATGCTCTCACTTGCATAAGCTCCTCAATTCTGTTCCTCCAAAGCTCTTTCTATTGTATCTTCAGGACAAGAAACAGCAAGGCAGGAGTGCTGTCTTCTGATATTCAGGAACTGGCAATAATAGCTTTGAATAAAGAGGCACAAATGCTTCCAACTGCCCCAGTCACAGACCATGTAAATGATTACGAACTGGCCAAGCTCCTTTATTCAGTCTTTTAGAGATCTCCTCAAATGTTGTTGGTTTCCTGAGTAACAGTAGGAACCTACTGTCCTATTTATTTTCTGCTTTTAAATACACTTATTTCTAAACCTGTGATGTGAAACCTTAATTAGAGAGAAAAGCACTGTTCCTCATTCATCTTTAGGATACATGCTAATTACAGCATGATTACGATATAAAATGTGGGACTGCACCTGCCTGTGTAGCATTAGAGGGTGATGCCAAGTTATCCTGTGTAGCTTCTGTCACAGGAAAGCTGTCCCTGAAGATGGTAAGTCCTTGCAGAGATCCCTTTCTGGTGAAAAGTAATAGTGCACTGGAGGCCGGCTGCCGCAGAGACCCCGTTCACCCATGTTTCACAGTGAGCACCTGAGCTTCGGGACCGGTCAGGGCTGCCACTGCGGTTCACAGGGGCAGGTACAGCTACTGCAGCAAATCTGGCCAACCTCTTCAATGCTCTTGAAGATCGAAGCCAGGACCTTGGGACTGGTATGTGATGAGGAGCCAACGCAGCACACGGAGGTTGTGGTTCTGTGTTCTTGTCGGCACAGGTTGCTCAGCAGATGGCCTGCTGCATGATCAGGACAGAAATGAAGCGCTCTATATCCAATTAGTATGCTTCAATCAGCCCAAACCCCCAAGAATTCCCAAATCTTTATTAACTTGCAGCAGTATTTACTTTCTATTATCTAGGACAGGCTTTCATAACTTATGTCATCTCTGTCATCAGAAGAGCATTCTAGCTGCAATAATTTTTCACACTGTACATCACTGCAGTTTATTTATTTGTCTAGAAAGGAAAGGATAGCTGAGAAGGAGAGTTTTTATTGTGATGTGCTCGCTACTGCAATGTTTCCTACACCCGTGCCCACTCCAGTCCCATCACCTCTGGGTTACAAACATCTCTGTCCATAAGGAATGTTGTGACTGCAAACCTTAACTCTATTACCTTCAGATTAAACTCAAGACACTTTGGGGCATTGTGTTTTTTTAAAGCATATCATCTAATAACAGGGGATTTGGAGTTCAGTCACCACCCAATATCATTCCCATTTGCTTTTCTTTGTCAGGAAGGCACTAAGAAGTCTTTAACTCCAGACTCCTATGCAAAGTCAGGTGTCTTTTATATACTAAATGTTCCCTTGTCTCTAATTTAGTCTCAGTGAAACCTGGCACTAATTTCATTAGAAACAGAATTGGATTCAACCCAAACAATCACACTCTCCTTTAGACTCTCCTTTACCATTCACGTAAATGTAGTCATGACAGTTTCAGATCTTCACCAACTCTTTCTGCTTCCTTGGACAGTTTTATCTACAACTTCTTTTTTTATGGCAGATTTGACAGAGAATACTAATGTTGGGATCAAAAATTGTTTCCTGCATTAGAGAGATCAAAGTATCCTGTTTCATAAACATGCCCTTTCATACAAGCTATTGCATCAACCTCTGGCTTCACCAGGAAAAGCTGGCATCAAGTGGCAGAAACTGCATCTTGCGGTTCCAGATCTGGGTCAGGAAGAGGAAGTCATAGCTGGTTGGCAAGCTCAAATCAATGAAGATTTACATAAATAAAGAGAATTGTGGAGGATCAGGCAAAAAAGTATAAGAGGTAGGTAGTAAATTAGAAAATATGTAAAGATCAGGTTAAAAACATTTTACATCTTTTCAGGAGAGACATGGTTTTCTCTCTTCAGCTGGATAAGCCAGCCTAACCTTCCACGTTTGAAGGGCAAGCCCAACTAGAATGGAATCTAGTGCGAATGTTTTATTTTCTACAAAATAATGGACAGTCATTAATACTTGGTTATGTCTTCTGTATAAACACCAAGGGTTACCGCATGACTTTTTTTTTTTTTTTGTCCTACACTATAATACAGTGAATAGAATTATATAAACCATAGAGTCCACCACAGTGAATAGATAGATCCACCTCTGAAATTTCCATCTCTTGTCAGAAGGGGTGAAGACACATGAGCCTGGAATGTGTTATATGTAGGTGAAAGCAATCACAGAGGAGCAGCTACATTCTTATTGAAAAGATACTGAAAATTCTGCTGATGGTATTGTTTTTCTGACTGTATGGGCTATAATCTGCCGTTAGTACTGTCATTCACAACAAGATTTGTTTACACTGGTTGCATTAGGGCAACCAGGAACAGTATATGGCCTTCAATGCTCTTACGCTTATCTTGCAGGGAGAGCCTGACAATTTTGCAAAGGCATTTGCTGCTGAAACAGGAGGAATAGGGAAATAGGTGGGCTGTTTGCTGAGTCTGCCAACTACAACACTGACAATCGCTACTTAGACTGCTTCAATGTAAATATATTTTTTCAGTCTTTGATATCTGGATCTGATCTTCCTTCCTGTTAGTGTATGTTAATCTACTTCATTCTTGTTACTTCTGATTTATATCACAAGAAGAGAATCTTGTCTTACATGTTTAACCACAGGGTCTACTTACATGGCTTGTACAAAGTGATTAGGAGAAATTTCTGAAGCACCACCGCCTTATCTACCTTTGTCTTCTCCTTTGCAGAAGTTTAACGTATCTGTATGCTAGTCCAATGTCTTGAGAAAAATACATATTTGGAAGCAAAGTCCCTGGGCAGTTTTAATTTAGCAATGAGAACAAATTTCAAAATTCTTGCTTCATTTTTTTAAAACAGATTTTCATTATTGTTAAAGCCCACTTTAAATAATATTATCCATTCTAATCACATAATCAATAGGAAATGCTACTGGTTGGATATGCCTGTTTCATTTGGATTACATCTGTTCATTTTCTTTCCTCTTCAAACTTTTCCAGCTTTATTGCATCTTTACTCCAGTTCCTTTAAATGTGCTTAGTAAGTTCTAAAATCTGCTCTGTTCTTGTTGTGTATTAGATGTTTATACTTTCTGATTGTGTGCATACACATCTGGAGACCGCTCCAGTTTGGTTTGGCTTGTAAAACTGCAGCTGCATTATCCTGATTTACACATACAGTCAGTGGGAATTAGGCATTCTTTCTAGCACTGAAACCATATAAGCTCCATTTACTTGGAGTATCATCCATTGACATTCTTGTTTATCTGATGGTTTGCAATAGGTTTGTTTTCTTTTTAACATTCCTGCAGTGTAATTGTGTCACTTTCCATGAAACAAACTATCTACCCCTGTCAAATTATCTACCTTTATCAAAGCAATAATGCGATCTACATGCAGTATTAAAGTTCCATTTTCGCTCCTCTCCAGCAGTAGTGGAATTATACTGTAACTCCAAGCACTTAGGTCTATGAAAATTAATTTAAACAGACTGTAACAAGCCTGGCAAGTAACATTTGGGGGTTGTATAAGTACTCAACACAACAAGCTTTCTAAGCACCAGCTAATATGTAATGCCTTTTGCAATGTGCGAATAGCATATTTATGCAATTTGTTTCCTATAAGGAAGCTTTCAGAGAGTTTTTTTTTTTTTTCACTTAAAATCAAATTTTAATAATGGAGAAACTACAACCTTACCTGGAGACAAAGTAAAGCCATTTAGCAATGTAGTGCTTTTCCAAAAGCATCCACAGGCATTATTAAGCAGTCACAAAAATAACACTGACCACATTTTCTGGAGAGCATCCATACTACTTACAACGTCTCATAGCTATCTTTCCACCTCACGCTTGCCCTACTTTTGTGCTACTGAGGCACCTTATCTCAGTGAACACTTACAGAAGCCGCCTGCACATGAGCCAACTTCCCCGCCACTCTGTGCATCATATGGCACAGGTCACTACGGAGAGACTCCAGCCCCTTTCTTGGTCCCTCTCGCTCACCGCACACATGCACAGACTTCCCTGCCCCGTGATTCCCCAAGCTGGAAGTTCTGCTGAGGAGCGGCAGGGTGGGTCCGCGGTGTCACCCTGAACCGCTACTCGATACAGACTCTTCGGTAAGCACACTCGTAGTACAATTAAAGTGGTGCCTCCCTCCTCCTTCCCCCGCTCTGCCTAGGAGTGAACTTCTCCCTTGGATAAACAAACATCCATCAACAGATCTAATTCTGTCCTCTAAGGAATTTATTCTTCTGCCTGTTCTAGGGTTTTCAGTTTTACCTGTGCATTGCACTCACTATTGGCTGGCATTTTTTTCCTCCACCTCTATTGTGGGAGATACATTATCTAAGACACGTTTGTCACTTCCCTAATCCCAGCAGTACTGACAGACGCGCCTTTATTAGCAGCATTTATGCAACTCATTTGCAAAAATCATTTGCTTTGTGAGCAAAGATATCGGTATGGGGATCTGCTCTCAGGTAAGACAGTCACTGCCCACTACAGCCCCTCATTACCCAAACTGAGATTTAAAAACGAGCAAACCAAAAAGAACCGGTCAGACATAGGCAGGAGAATGGTGATTAGAACAAACAATACAGGAAGAAAAAAAATGCCGGGCTATTCAGAAACCGTCTTTTGAGGACTGAAGAAGAGATATGGAGCCATTTTTCACGAGGTTCGCTAGAAAATGTCAGCACACAGATGCTACTGTTCTGTCAGATTGCATCTTAATTTGGCCAAAGGGGACCCAAGCAGTCACCCCTCACAGACAAATTTTAAAGGACCATTAAAAATCTGATTTATTGGTTCCTAAGAATCTCCCTGCTATGGTCTGCAGATTTTGTATGACATGGAGCTGAAAGCCAGCTACCGATAAATGTATACTTCTCGACACGATTTAAATCCCTCTGAATTGAGTATCTGGTCATTGGTCAAGCATCCCCTCCGTTCACCACCCTCTTTCCTGCTAATACCTTCAGGCAGTTTACTTCAGAATGAAGCAGAGCATTAACCTGCACAAAATTGGTAATTCATATACAACTCCCTCGTTACCGTTTAAAGAAAGAAAGGAGGAAAAAAAAGACAAAAGCCAGTGCCTTTTGTTCTAAAGAGGCAGGGGAAAAAAATGTCCAAGAACAAAAGAAATGCATCTGCCCAGCGAGAGAAACGAGAAATTGCCGGGATTTGGTGTAGGTATTTCGGCACGCCGGTGTAACAACAACCATGCAAGCACGGGCAGGGAACTGAAACGCGGTCTGTCTCTGCCCCTCGCACTTTGCAAACATTCCGCTGGCTTCTCCCCCTCTCGGGAAACCGCATCCCTCGCCCGCCGCGCACAGCGGAGCGGCACCGGGGCGGGGGAAATACCCTCAACTTGCGGCTCCCGCGGCTCCAAGGTGGCGGCGCAGACAATGCGCGAGGACCGCGGCTCCGCTCCTCACCGTGCCGAGCATCCCCGGCGCCGCCGCCGCCGCCGCCGCTCCCGCTCCTGCTCTGTCCGCCTCCGCGACGGGCGCAGCCCTCATGTGCAGCCTGCCGGGCGCGACGCCGCGCTGAGCGCCGAGC
>JAWLRI010000001.1:6162478-6211348 GCA_034781795.1 Crypturellus tataupa | reverse complement strand
GCGCCCCCGGTTCGCTCCGCCCGCGCGCCCCGAGCGCCGCCGCCCCGCGGGACGCGGCTTCGAACCGGCTCCGAAGCGGCTCCGAGGGGAGCGTCGCGGGGCCCGGGAGACACTGGAACTTCTCACGGCGGATAACAGGGAGCGGGGCAGGAACGTCCCCGCTCGGTACCTGGGCGCTGCCAAGTCCTGGGGAGCGGGACACGGCTCCCGCTGCGCAAAGCGAGGGGCACGCCGGCCTGGACCCTGCGCAGCTTCTTCCCAATTGCGCTTCCCTTACAACAACCCAAGCCAATGGGTAAATATTTATGCCACAACCTCATTTAACATCTCAACAGCAAATGCCCCATACCTAACAGAAAACAATTATTTGCTCTTTGTTCATATTGTTGTGATTCCACGTAGCTTTGACATAAGGGACATAACATGTAAACCTGACTTAATAAGTTGTAGCCTATCCCAACGGCTCCATTCCCGAGGACTACTCTGATTAACATGAGCGGAGGTTTTAGGGTTTTGAAGCTTGGATTCCCTAGAGGACTGAAAGACTGATACCATAGCCCCAAAGTCCCAGCTATCTGAGTCCCAGTTGTTGCCAAGATTTCCAAAGTCAGCCAATATTTTTTGGCAAGTTAGATTTACTTGAAAGCAGTACTTGCAAGCAAATCTCCCGAGGAACAAAAAGACTATTAATCTCGAATAAAATGCTGAATTCTTGACCCCGGTTATCATTAAGAAGAGTTTTCTATCAGGTTTGATGAGGCCAGAATTTCAGCCAAGTTAACTTCTCTCAAATTCATTCAAAAATGTCAGGAAACAGCAATCATTTGCCAAACTTGGCACAAAGGGTTAAGCAGACTTTGTACATAATCAGTCAATTGAGTAGATGTTACACATTATCTGTTCCTGAGAAAATCTAAGCTTGTCCTCATATGACCGTGTTCTCAGACCCCCAAGTTAAAGCCAGAGAGCCCACGCAGAAATCCATCATCCAGCACAGACATTTGCTGTGTTTCCTAGTGTTCCCACAAATATCATAAATAAGCATTTCCCTATCTCATATTAACTGCAGATGTGTCTACAGAGACTTCAGGAGTCCCTCTGGCACAATACACAGAACCTGAATTTCCACTTTTTGCTTTTCATTCAGTCTTATAAGGTAATTCTCTTGATAAGCAGATAGAGGAGCAGCCTGAATTTGCTTTAGTGTACTGAGGAAAAAGCGCTATACCAGATATTCTGGACAATCTGGGGATCTGCATCCCATTGCAAGATGAGCTCTGAGACACCCACACTCCCAATTCTTTTTAAAAACCTTTGAAGGTTTTTAAATCTCTCGTAGCTTCATTAGGGATGCTGAAACACCGTAAGTGTATGTTGAGTGTAAGGAATATGTAGCACTTCGTCATTTCTATCCTGTCCAAATTTCTGTCAGAGTTCACAACTTCCAGGCAGAAGCCAACACTGCCTCCACAGGGTTGGTCACATGTCCCTAACTGTAATGCACGAAAATGCAAACTATGCAATCCCCTCCCTCTGCTCAGCTCTGCTGAGACCACACTTGGAGTACTGCATGCAGTTCTGGGCTCCACAGTACAACAAGGACTGGAGCATCTATTGTATGAGGAAAGACTAAGCTGGGCCTGTTGGCCTGGAGAGGGCTGAAGGAAAGGAAGACTTGGTCAAACTCTTTGCAGCAGTGGCCAGTGACAGGACAAGTGGTAATGGGTACAGCCTGAACCACAGGCAGTTCCACCTCCATGTGAGGAAGAACTTCTTTGCTGTGAGGGTGACAGAGCCCTGGCACAGGCTGCCCAGAGAGGCTGTGGAGTCTCCTTCTCTGGAGATCTTCCAAACCCGCCTGGATGCCACCCTGTGCCACGTGCTCTGGGTGTCCCTGCTGGAGCAGCGGGGTGGGACTGGATGATCTCTAGAGGTCCCTTCCAACCTCAATCACAGAATGTGCCATTCTGTTATTCTGTAATGTGATATATGTGATATATGTAGAAATGTAGTAAATGGTTCCTGCAAACCAACTTTTCTTAAAAAATAACGAGAGTTTAGCTGGTGCTTCATTTTAAATCACTGTATGTTAAAAACATCTTGGAAATAAGCCTCAGTCTCTAATTGCTACAAAGTCAACATAAAACTTGGCTTCAGGAAATAAATAGGCCTAAAATATCTCTACTGAAAAGGAAAAGAGGCACCAATACCCTGCCAGTAATTTATAGTAGTTAAAATACTGTGTAAAACACGGGGCTAGACAAATTTTCCAAGCCAAAGGTGGCATGTACCAGCATGCAGTAAAGTCTCTCTGAACAGAAATCCCCTTGAACTCAATGAGTTCTTTATGAGCAAGAGGATCATGTGCTTGTTACAGTCACCAACATGTTCACTTCAGCAAAGCGGTGCACACTACAAATTTTCAGCAGTGAAATGCTGTGGTCACACACCTAGTTAGAAATTTATTTTACAGCTATCAAAAAGAGTCTTTTAATTTCTTAGAAATCAAACAAACAGTGGTTTTAATCTTTCTATAAAGTGTCTTGTGATGTCTATATTGTCATACAAATTAATAGAAAAAAAAACATACATTTTAATGCTTTAAAATGTAAAAGCCTGGATAACTGCAAGTACTGGAAGATTATCTTCTATCTAAAAGATATATGTTTTTATACGTATGTATATATGTATGTATTTATTTATGTATTTATACGTATGTATAATTAACCAAAGACATATAAAAGTATGAATATCTGTCTCAGATATCCAGGTAAGAATTACACTTTGAAAATATGTGTGGTAATACCTAGCAAATTAAAAAACTACCCAAGCTGTTATTTAGCTCCTCCAGAAGTAAACATAATATTTATCATTAAGTCTATCACCAGTAATCCTTTAAGAGGAATCTGAAAGTTGCCTGGCAAATCCTTATTTTAAATTATACTCTTTAAAAATTAGAGTTTTAATTTGAGCAGCACATATATAATCAAATTACTGAGGCATGACAAAAATAAATTAATAGTCTACTTTGTTACAGAAATAGTTCTGGTATTTGCAATGTTAATTTAAAAACAGTAAAAAAAAAAATGCATATACCAACATAAAATAACATTAAAATCTCTACTTTGTTTATAATACATATCAACCTTAAGGCTAGATTTCTTCCTAAAAGAAGCCATGGAACTAGGTTGGATTTTTTTACAGTTCATTTATATGCAAGTCAGAAAGGTACATGCTTAAAAATGAAACTCTGTCCAATTAGCAGGAGAGAGGATATCATATGTAGGTGTATTTATGAACAGGTCTTGAATTTATGCAGCAAACAGGCATGAATGTTTTCCTTTTCCATTATTCCAAATTATTCCATTATTCCATTATTAGATGTGGAATTTGCAAGTCTGTGTTTCTAAAATAATACAAAAGGAGGTAAAACACTTATAGCAATTTAATTGGTCCTTTATATCAATTTTATTGATAAGTGAAATATTCTGAATGGATACACTTTACAAGTTATAATGTCTAAGGTAAATAATTTTGGGTAGATTCTGGAATGGTTTTTGGCTTTTCCTACTCTTCTTTGTGCCCCGAGGTCACACATTGCCGAGAGGAAAGCGAAAGGAAGAAGGGAGAGGTGCAGATGTGGCCCTCTTCCAGTGACATAAGCCATTTGACATGTGTGGGCTGTGACCCATGCTAGAGAGAGCATTTAATACAGGCTTCTCTGTGGGATGAATTAGTCATTATCTTTAACTTTAAAAAAGGCATAAAAACCTGAGAGGTGATGAGCAAGGTTAATACAAATACCTTTGGATCTCCTGACATTTTCCTTTCGAATTGTGGGAAGCCACAGGAAGAGACGATGGAAATCCTTCCTACTTCAAAGACCAGATGAAAGGGAATAAAAAGAAGAAATAAAATTTCTTCTGAGATCAGGAAGAAATACACCATCCAGCCTGCTAGAATATATGTTTTTTGCTTGTTTATTTTTTCCTTACAAAAGTGATGCAAGACTCACATCAGTTCTTGGACATTGCCATATACATTGCTTGAGCGAAACAGAAATTGGATGGATAGATACCATTTAACACTGGTGTCAAAACCAGCTCCTCATTTGCTGCTTCAGAAGACTGTGCCACAGAAAACACACGAAGAATATATAAATGAGGGTTTGGACTGAGTACAGTCGCTGAAATATCTCATGGCACTTGTTGCAAAGCGGGAACTCGATATTAATATCCTGGCTAGAATCTATAGCCAAGAACAATATTTTCCTGAGACTGAAGACTTGGAAAGGTTTTATTCTTAATATCTGGCACATATACTTGTGTATAAATGTGTGTATATGTATGATTAGTACTCTGATAATTTTCATCAGCCTAAAAAAAGGAAAATAATATGTATCATTTTGAATAAGAAGATATGGTAAAAAGGGAATATATATATAATTATCCTACGTACTTAAGCTGCCTGTCGTGCTGCTGCTGATCTCTACATATGCATCACATTCCATCCATGAAGTGGTGATATTTCAGCAGTCATACCCAAAATACACAACAGCTATAGAGGTCCCTTTGGTGTGTAAAGAGTGGTAGGGACAGAACGTTACACTGAGTTTGACTTTTAGAAAAACTTTTATTAGCTCTTTCATCAACCACTTGCCAGGCATGTGTTCCTCAGAAGACGAAATACCTTCCTATAACTGCTAAGCGCAAGGATCACAGTAACTTTGGTGAAAGCAGGTTAGCAGTAATGGGAGAAACAGAAAATGGCCTTGTTTCTTTTTTTGGAGGATCTTAATTTAACTTTCTTGGGATAGTCCAACTGTTTCTCTCTCTCCTTCTTTCCAAGACTGCGCTAATGCATGTACATGCCCAAGATGAGGAGAAGATAGTTATAGTCCTCTCCAGACAGCGTGTTCATTAAGTGTGCTACTTTGGTTTTGTAAGTTTTTAATTGGTTTCCAGTGCTCGTAAGGAGGCTGGCCCGTGGTAGCATGGTAGTGAGGATTCTCACCCCCGCCGCTTTCCCCTGTTGGAATTCAATAAAGTTTAATTGGATTACAATGAGGATAGCCACAAGATGTCAATTACTGCTATAGGCACAGTGTGGACCTCATCTTCCAATGGCACTTGATTGACTCACATTACACACTTCTCTTATTGAAGGGTCTTTTCTCCTTCTTCCCAGAGAATGAGACTGTGTAAAGAGATGAGCATCTCTATTAAATAGCAGCATAATCACACAGCACTTACGGTGCTGCCTACAAAACTTAATGCTCTGCCTGCCTGGAGTTTACAGCATGTGACCTACTTCTGAAGAATGTTTTCAATGGATAAATAGATTTAAGGCTAGTGTTGGAATGTCCTTCTTCATCTGTAGTTTTGTGTATGGGCTGGTGATAGCACTGGAAAAGGGCATTATGAATTATGGCAAGCTATTCCAAAAAGTCATTTTTTTTGTTTGTTCATATACTTGTATTAAAGAAAACGGATGCTATTTTCTGGGAAGCCTTCTTCTTGGATTTTAACTATTTAAAGCATATAAACTAATTAAATAAAAATAAATAAATAAAAAGGACCTTGGGATGAAATATAACTTTTAATAAAAATATATATTTTGTTATGTTTGTTTTCCTGGGTAAAATAGGCAAGCATAATAAGTTCTGATTGTAAAACTCCTTCATAAAGAAAAGCCATTTCCTTATTCGTCCCTGTAAAGGACAACGAAAGTGCAGAGATGAAAATTGCTGCAGCTGTATCAATATTAATAATGGCACGACTGTGTTTTTACTCCCATATTGTTTCACCTTGATTTAAGAAGAGCTAAGTGGCACATCAGCAAACATTCCTTAATCCCGCACACAGTGCTGATTCTCCTGCTAGTAGGAACAAAATAGATGAACTAAAAAAGCCTAAAATATTCAAGAATAGATTTAATATATTGCGAAATATCAAATACAAAGTTAAACATCCTGATTGAACCTTCCCCTTGGCCAGTATCACTGCCCTATACCTCCCGGTTATTTCGTATTTACCCATTTACAAGTTTGTACAACATTTGCCAATATATGATATAAACCCCATTCTAAAACACTTCTACTCAAGAAGTGGAGAGAAGAGAATTATGCAAAATCTATTTAGGTAATCTATTTTTATGTAATTTTAATTGAGTTTTTTTAAAATGAGTTACTTTTATAACAGGATGGTAGAGTACACTTGGGGGGAAAAAAAAGCCCTATATTGTTTGTATAGCAAAGAACTCTCTGAGTTGGCTACTTAGAGGGTGTTAGTCCATGTACTATTGTAACTCTCACAGTTACTTATCAGTGACCACAATTTCTATTCTACTAAAGCTAAAGAAAATTTTTACTAAGAAGGACCCAACTTTCATTTTCAGATGTGATGGTTCTGGAGAAACCTGTGATTTGGAAATCAATTTTTATTCTTTGTTTAAGGCAAGATGGTAGCCTTTGCCATACCATTGCTCTTGCACTCTAGCACTCCCCATATGGGGAACTCATTGAGACCCATACAGGAGAGCTTTTTAAAGCAAAATACAAATATTATTTGGAATATCTTATTTGATTTTTAAGTCAACAGCTCTTACTAACAAAAAGACATGTTAAATATCATTCATTCTTTAAAATATTTATTGGCTTAAATTTTAAAAAGCAAAAGTGATAATGAAGTTATTCAAAAACATAATCAAAATTGCATCTATTTAAAAGTACAAAGTATGATTGATATTAGATAGATTAGATTCTATTTTCATTATTTTATTTCATATGTAATGCTTTATTTTCATTATTTTGGTTACATGCAATAACATTTTCTAGTTAATAAATACTTGCCAGTGTTACTGTTTGTAGTATTTAATACATTTATATTCATAATTTACTTTTAATAGATCTTTTATATATTATCTACAGTTTAAACCAATGTGGATGCATCTTCTTTCCTTTATGACCATATAAAACTGACAATTTGTACCTAAATCAATTATTGGATAGGTGTGTAAGAGGCTGTCAGACTTTGCTGGAACCGTTTTAAATGTTTATAGCTAGAAAAGTTTCATTAAAAAAAAGCCTAGCAGTTGTAATGTACACAGTAATATTCCATCTAGTCATTAAAATAGTAACACACACACGATGGCACATCTGACACAGGCAGCTGAGCTGGGAATTGAAACCATAATAATTAACAATAGATTTCTCGATCTCCCCATGACAAGCAAATGAAACACTCTGCGGTGTGCTTGCCCACTGGAAGAGGGAATTAACTCAGTCTGCGCAGCAGAATGGAAGCGTATCGCTGATTAGATCTAATGCACGAGGAATGCAACAATGGGAAGCCTGCGTTAGCAGAACTCGTCCAACTCTTTTCTAAATATTGTGCAAGAGCATGCAAAAATGCACACATACATATTCCCCAAAAGCTATGCAACAATAATCTTTGTGAAAAAGCACCAGATGTACAAAATACAATTCTAACATTAAAAAAAAAAATCAGCAAATTATTTTATGTTCCTACTTCCTATTTCCATCAGATAATTGTCTTATATTTATTAAGCAATTCTCCTCTCACTCATGTAAAGTCCCTTATTTAATTGGCCCCTCTACTTGCTACTATTCAGCTGACTCCTCTCGCTGTTCTCACACGTTATTTCAGGCTGCAGCTTATCTGCCTTCAGGACCTTGGAGAGCAGCAACACCTGAAGCATCTGCCCGTTCTCCTCTGCTGGAGCTCTTTAGACTACAGAAATAAAACCACTTTGTGCATTCATTTTACATATGTTACCATCCTCTGTTCTTCTATAAGTCTCTTCTGAATGCTTCATCTTTTATTTCCAGGCCCTCATGTATTTTTTTTAATAGTGATATTTACTCTTGGAACAACTTTTCCATTTGTCAGAAACCAAACATCCTCCCTTTGTTTCTTCAAATTCACTGTAAAATAATTATTTTTTAAGGCTGCCTTATATTTAATTTTGACAATGTTACCATGGTACATACACTAAAAACTATTGTATCAAGTATTATATTTTTGTTGTGTATGGGAGTCAGTAACACTGCATTTGTACATAATGTGTACTGTTGTGAAACTTGCTTTGTAATAACTCTAAAACAGAAATTATTGCTACTGTAGCCATATAAATTAAGTCATTGCAGTCATAACAGAAAAGCATACTTACTTTATGCATTAAATACATTTGAATGATTGAGACTTTCTTCTAAGTTTAAAAGACCATTTAAGTTTGAAATAGTAACTAAATAGCTGATTCTGAAAATACCTACAAGGGTGAATAAACACAGTCAGTTCAGTGGAATTGTTCACCTGTACAAAGCCACCCACTTATGTATTTGCAGTATCTGTACCTAATTGATCTCATTAAGGCTTACGGTTTAATTAACTCTCAGACTGATATAAATGAAGAATGATTCCCAGAAGTCGGTAAAGCTTCATTGCGTAACTCAGGGAAGTTTTTAGGTTGGTTTCTTAAGGACAAGTAGGTTTCTGTCATGCCAGAGGAAAGCAAAAAAGGAGATAAAGCTGCGGGAGGAGGATGTGGGGTATGTATGGGAATTTACCTGTTCATCCTTTAGTCTCCTCTACTATGTTTGAACCTAATAGACGGTTTCCATTTTCATAGTGTAATAATTCACACCTTCAAGCTATCAAGCTTTTATAAATTTTGTGAAAATACAGAGAGATAAAGAAATAAGGAAAGATGCTTAAAGAGCTTGTTTTGCAGCTCAAACACAAGATTCATGGCAGACCAGCTTTGTGGATTTGGCAGCATGGGACCATTCTTCCTTTTAAAAAGTTGGGAGAGTTTTAAGCTTTCATGTCACATCTCTTTAATACTCTGACTTTTGTAGGTTTAATCTCATACACGGAGTCCAGAGTGCAGACTCACTCCCCACTGCAGCACAATTCAGGAGGACCTTTTCTTTCATTCTTCACAGCAAACCAAACTCTCATGTTAGATGCTTTCTGAAGATTCAGACCCAAACAACATCCAGCAATTCACTGTGAACGCACAGTCAAACCAGTGAAATGTTGTAAAGAACTCCTAATCCTGGCTCCAAAGCACCTTCTGCCAGACTTCCTCGGGTGATCATACCAATTTACACTGCACAGTAGGAAAGTCATGACATTATGAAACAGGAGGTCTGAGGGGTAAAGCCCACATACTCTCCAAATAAGAGAAGTAATCTTGTACATAAGAAGGAGGACTAACAATCAAAGTCAGAAAAGAAGTCATATCAAACAACTGTTTGATATGTTACATGATTAAGCTGTTTCTCTCAGAACCCAGTTTGGGCTAGTGAACAGGTTTTTATACCCTGGCAGTTGTGGATGAAGAACAGCCCTTTCCTGGCTCCTGTCAATCCCTGCAGACCCAGCCCATAGGCTGCAGGGAGATGTGGGGCTGTGCAAAGTCTGGAAGGCTGAAGGTCCCATAGGACCTTTTTCTTAGGGATGTCTCAGAATAAAATGAGAGCACATTATATGGTGCAGGAGGAAGACAGGTCGTTCTTATTAGCCCAGTAGCTCTTTACTGGACCTTTAGTATTACTGGGAGCTTTTTCTTTCACAAAGCACAAAAGCAGAAGAAATTCTGTCACTCACTCTATCGGCACTACGGGTGAAAACCACACAAAAACTAAACATGATATAGCATGAAGCATGCTATTAATCAGTCATATCTGATCTCTAATGGTTCGTTTGGTGGTTTTTTTTTCTTTAATACAGGTAAAAACTTTTCCCTTCTCTATTATCATTTATAACGACTTTACTATGTTGAAGATCACAACGCATTCACAGCCACCAGTGTTATTATCTGTAAGGGTGCTGGAGTTAAGCATACTTGGAGTTAAGCATACTAGAGCTAAGCATGTTTGCTGGCAAAACAAATTTGGCCAGTAAAATGATAAACAAAAACTGTGAATACAAATGAGATAATGTTGATTATTTTTATTTTTATTTTATAACACAAGTTACTAAGATCTTCTGCAGTGACACCTACTTCTTTGGCATGTTCTTCCTGTTTAGGGCACTGCTAAAACTGGTATCTACGAAGCTCACCTGAAAATAAAAATTATCTATCTGATATCCGAGCTAAGAAGTTATGACTGGAAATTGGCAGTTAATAGTCCTGGTAGACAAAACTAGACAATGGAGAGGTAAGATTTCCTAACTCTTAAATGGTATGCAAAAGGAACACTGGAAATAGCTAAAATAAAGATGAACAATTGCAGTTTTCATACGTGATACTAAGAAATAATATATAAAATGTTAATCTTTGATAGTAATTAAGGTGGAAAATTTACCTGATTTACAATTATGGGTTGGTATCTAAAGCTTACAATTCACCATTTTGAAATACAGATATCTGCAACTGCTAATTTTCCAAACTGCCTGGCCCATATCCAGTTGCCAGGCTCAACACCAAGAGCCTAATTGTGATTTTTCTTCCTCTGTATTTTTCTTCATTTTGTGGAGCACCCTCTTGCTTGAGGAGAAACCCATATTTGACACACATGTCAAGATTTCTAAAATCACATCTAACCTCACCACTACTATTCTCCACTGAAAGGACAAAATCTTGGTATGCAAAGATTACATATACACCAAAATGTGGGCATATTTGTTCCAGTACTGGATGATAGATCTGTCATGCCTTTTGGTATGAAATTTGACAAAATATTTGTTTTTAAGAACTATTTTTGAGTATTTTTGCTAAAATGCCCTTGTAGTCTAGCAAGCATAGAATAATGAATAGGACATTGAACTGAATTTGTTTCTGACTTGCTACCCCATTAAACTATGATCCAAAAGATGTTTTTCTGTTTTTGTTTTGTTTTATTTTTGTAGTAACAAGAGAATAGGACAAGAAGACATCAGAGCAAGAGTAGCTCATCTATGGCTATCCTGAAATGAAATCTGAAGCCTGGGCTAGATTATAGGAATTCTTGACTGCTGGCCTTATGCTCTCTGCAGGATTTATAAGTACAATTTTGGATTTCTGAGGGGTAAATTAGTGCTCATTTGATTTCAGTAAAACTGGAAGCAGTATTTTTCATACATAGGACGTTAATTTTGTTGAAATGTTAGCAGTTGTGCTAAACGGTAGGTATTTATCAGTACACGGATGTACTGTAGGTATTTCACTGAACTTTGTTTTTTTCCTTCCTCTTTGTCAACTTTTCATATACTAGAAAAATATCTTATTTTACAGATATTTTTAGATAAGAAAGAGTTGT
Source organism: Crypturellus tataupa (assembly GCA_034781795.1). Classification (NCBI taxonomy): domain Eukaryota; kingdom Metazoa; phylum Chordata; class Aves; order Tinamiformes; family Tinamidae; genus Crypturellus; species Crypturellus tataupa. Next base: position 6,200,082 of record JAWLRI010000001.1, on the reverse strand, counting down.
TTGATCAATATATCTCATCAATAGTAGGGTAGTCTACTGAATAGTATTGGCATTTGCTAACAACTGAAAAGTCAGATGACTGAAATGTGCAGAATTCATTTTTTTCAAACTAGGCTACAAATAGATAAAATGTATTTCAAATTTAATACTAGATAATGTTTCCCTGGATCCCTTCTGTCCTCTCTTTCAGAAGGCTGAGCGAGACGGGCTGATAGAAACTTCCTTTCTGTTCAGGGCACTGTTAAAATTGGCATCTATGCAGCTCATTTCCTGAGATCAGTATCCCAGTGGAAGGATGGAGGAGGATTGGCAGAGATGAGGGCTGAGCTGGACCATCACTGCAAGAGGTAGTGACTGAAAGCAGCACAATGACAACTCTTTGAACATTATGGATCCCCATGTAGAAGAGAGGCACCTGTGATGTTATGGTTAAAATTTTCAAAAATCTACATCCCACTGAACTGCAGTGGAAAAAACAATATAAGACAAATGATGAGGAGAAAGCTGTTCAGTTATCTGCTAAGAGTATAAAATCATAAATTATTATATAAATCTTGTTCACATTGTGGATGGTTTTTTTTTGTTTCTTTTCTTCAGAATCCTATTTTTATTCAAATCTGATCACCATTTATATGTGTGCCTGCTTCTACTGTAAAATGTATTGATATTAACAGTTTAACCTCAGCTGAACTGCATAAGGCAATTTGTATGTGGTGGGGAGGAAGAAGCAATTTCACTAGTTTTAAAAATGAAAGAATGAAAGAAGCATGACATGATTCAGTAAAAAGGACCTGCTATTTCAAGGTCTGTATATTATACATTACAGTCTGGCCTGTATATTGTAATCAAAACACTGTGAAATCACTCTTCCCTGAGAAGGAAAATATGGTAAATGGGCACAATCCTTCTCCGGGCTCTGTTACGATTTCTACACACAGTTTTCTTGGCATGGTTGCTTTTTCTTGTTTTCATTCCCTGACCTTAAAATCAAGCTGGTTTATTTTTCACTGGAATATTATCAATGGATTAAGAATTTTGAAAGACTGCCAAGCAAACAGTGGTGGTGGTGACAGTAGATTTTGCTCTTTCCCTGGAACACTGAATTGTACATTTAGTTAACTAAACTGAGAAGTGGTGCGGTGATAATGTGGTGATTTGCAGTCTAGGTTAATTTCTCATACCAGCACTGTCTCTGGAGTGTGAGAAGTTAAAACTTACTCCTCCTATGGAGATCGAATATATTCCTGTCCTATGAAGATTTAAAAATCTGTACACACACAGAGAGATCTACTCAGTAAGAACACTGTATCTCTAGATACCTACTTCTCCAAACAGAACAAAACTGAAACCTCTAAGACACAATAGATAAAGTGCAGATAGCAAAAAAAAAAAAAAAAAAAGGAAGAGAGAAAAAAATAAAACCACAGGACACAAATTCAGATGTAGGAAGTACAGTCTTTATAGCTAAGTTAAATAAATATAAAATAAAAGCAGATATTTGGACTTTTGTTAAAAATTACATAGCAGAACAGAATTAAGCATGTCTAGAGGTAAGATAGCTGACATAATTACAGGAGAAAAAATTCAAAGAAGTAAAAAAAATGTTGATGTACCATGAAGGTTGTGCTTCAGCAATATGAGATCGATGGATTATACGGCTTTCGAAGTCTTTCACTTACAGCTAAATCCAAACTGAAACACCAGCGCATTAAAGTCAGAAAAATCTGAAGGTTAGCATTTTTTTCAATGAACCAACTATTAGAAGTACTCCCTAAGTGAGCACTTCTTTTGTTATATAAATCCCTGTTCACTGAACCGATTTCCTGTTAGTAGACTGAACCATGGATTAGGTACATTTGATTTGAAGAATGCCACTAATGAAACAAATCATCAGGAAAGGAAAGAGAATTTTAGAGTGTACATAGTGCACTTCAGGGTCATAGCGAGGAGGTCTTACAGAGCAGGGTAGAAACTCAATAGAAAAAAGCAAGAAAAACGTGTGAGTGCCTGAATAAGCATTTACAATGTGGCTTAGGAAAACTGAACCCTGTGGGAGAGGCGCTTGGAACTGAGGAAGCTGCTGAAACATAAATATCAACAAAGCCTATATCTTAATGCAAGAGAAACAATTATAATATGAAATTATAAAGGAGTGTGGTTGCAGTTGAAATCAGTGGGGGTTAACTGAGACCATATGTTCTTAGGATTTAGACCAACCATTGGCATTTAGAGCCCCTAGGTTCCACTGCTGATGTTGTCATTAAATCAGTGTAATTTTAAGCAAGTCATGACGGCAGTGCCTCAGTTTACCCATTTATGAAACAGAAATGCAATTTAGCTGTGCTGCAGGGCTTAATTATGTTCATACACTACATGAGATCATTGTAGGAAACATATGCATGTGAACTTTTATGGGCATAACATCTGTGTCAACAGCTCTTTGAATAATAAAAAAAGACATCCAAAGTCTGCAGGATTGCAGGTGCAAAGAAAAAAGTGTATTTTCCTCACTGTATAATAAATTACACATCATTAGAGAAAGTAAATTATATATCACTAGAAAAAGCAAAACTGAGACAAAATAGGGCAACTTTATAATTGTGGTGAGTGAATCCAACACTTGTTTTCCCAGATGTAATAATCTGTAGCTTTAGGACATTTTTTGATACAGTCAAGGTTATGTACCAAAATCTAAAAGTCCATTTTTTATGCTGTTACAAATTACATTGCTTATCAGTGTGCAACACAGCCACAAACCATGATTGCCTTCTTGTTTCTATTCCAAACGATAGCTTTAATTATTACATTTGCATTATCAGCAGGACAAAATAGCTCAGCAAATTATTTTACCATTTAACATAAAATCTTTTATTTATTTGAAACACTGTTGTATGTACTTTTGTCCAGAGAGTTACAGTGTGTAGAGTTATGTGCATCTTCAGCACCTCAGTAAACCTCCTTTCCTGATTTCCTCGTAAAGCTAAACAATGTCATCAACTCATTCAACAGTTTTCATTTATTTTTAAAATACCTCCTTTTTGGTGGGTTCTTTGTTTTATTTAGGTTTTCAAACTTACAAGGAATATCTCTAAAGCAAAAGCAGAAGTCAGATATAAACCTATGCCCCCTTGTATCAGGAAATTTTATTCACTGGGAAAAAACATTGTAAACACACATTTAAGGGTCTCGCTGTTTACTCTTATATAGAATCAATTCAGAAAAATTGAACTTTCTGAAAAGCATAAAATAAAGAATCACATATATGCTCAGTCTAGCTAACTCCAGTGCTACCTCTGAAGCTCTGGGAATATCTGTGACAGCTCATCTCCAAAAACAAGGCATGACAGGACAATGTGGTAAAAAGATATAGTGAAAAAGGCATAAAATATACAGTGGTATTTTTTTTTTAATAAACGAAGGGTTATTTTTCCCATTATTCTTTTATATTTTCTGAAAAAGTGGAATGCAAGATATTCACTGATAAGCAAGGGCAGAACTGAAGTTAATTTTAAATTTCCTCATTTCCCGAAGTTTGAGTTGGACATTACAAGACATCAGGGGTTAACTTGTTTCAGGGCCTATTAATATATAGATCTATTGGCAACTTATATATGTCTTAATTTGTTTATTGGACTAGTTCACAGAAACTGTAACACCATTTTGTAAGTGTTGCCTTCATTGGTGTAAAGACTTTGGATTTCTTAAATGCTGAAATTCAGGAGCAGAAAAAAATTATGTAAGGGTTCAAGCTGACTTTGGTGCCTACAGCTATTGCAAGAGTTGAAAACTGAGATGCTACTGTAGTCAGGTAAACAGAAATACTTTTCTTTCCAGTTATGAGCATGTTACTACAACAGGATAATAATGATCATTCTCTGAAAAGTCTGGATGCTGGAGGTACTAACAGACACATATAGATGGATTACAAATAGTCTGTTTCAAGTCTAAACAGCTTCATTTTGTGTGGGCTACACTATTTCTACATGTGAAAAAAAGGCAGATGTTCACAGCCCTTTCCTTTGGGAATACAGTGTACAGGGCTGCCATTTCGTGGCCCCTTGGCTTTTGGCAGGGGCTTCTTAATTATCTGCAAAAAGACTGACCAACAAAAGGTCAGGGCAGGGTAATACATAAATATTACTTGGAATGTTTTCTGGTGTTTGTGACTGAAATGCTTAGATTCAATTCAGGTGATTATGAAATCTCCCCTCCCCACAAATCAGGGCAGTTACTTTCTTTATTGTAGCAAAAAGAAAAGAAAAATAAAAATCACTAGACCTAATATATTCAGAGGTTGAGTGAAGAAGTTCTGGTCAAAATTAAATATAGATCAGCAAACAGTGTTTAAGTAGCAGACAATTCCTATTTTTCATGGCAAGCCACTTAAAAATGCTTCATCCTATATGTTTTTTGTAAAGAGAGATAGTATGGGTGTACAGCAGTCTTGAAAGGAGAGATAAAAACTACACGAAAATGTATTGGGAGAACAGAGCAAAAGCTGTGTTCTCACTATTGTCACTGTCTGCTATCAGATGAAAGGACATGCAGCAGACTCAGGAGGAGATAGTTTTTCAAAGAAACAAGACAGACAATTTTGAAAATTGGCTTTGTCATAATAACTTGCCAAGTGTTAGTCCTTTAGAAAGTCAGTTGTGAGTTCATTTTTCTCCCTTATTTCTTCTGGATTTTTTTAAAAGATTATTTAAAATAAATATTGTCCTGCAAAATGAAACATGCTATCTGGGCTTTAAACCACACTCAGCATAAGACAGAAAGCTATAAATCATTGTGAACTTCCTGCATTATAGAAAAATTCAGATAAGTCTTCTAGAGATATGCTTACTGTTAGAATAAAAAAGTACCTAATCCACAGGAATTTTAGAAGGAGAAATTAAAGCACTGAGTTTATCTAAAGAGGTCTTCAAGCACAGTATTTGAGTTACTATATTCAGCAAGCTGCAAGTTGATTTGAAATGGAAATATATATCTTTAGAATATAAAGAATGTGCAGATGGTTTTGGATGACTGAGAAACAAAACGAGTACTAGCACAAAATGAGCACAAACTGTTCATTTCAGAAGTTGTCATGGAGAGAGTTATGAATGGAAAATATTCACACACACTAATGACGGCGAGAGATAACTGAAAGCAGCCTTAATTATGCTGTAACTGCTGTACTCCACTAAGGACAACTTGTCGTACCATATTTCTTATTTCAAGTGCTGACATACTACCTCGCGAAACACGACTCAAACACATCAGCTTCCTATGGCTATTTGCTCATCACACCACCAAGTGAGCAAAATAAACCATTTAGCTTGGAAGGAAGAAATTACCTATTGCAAAAAAGTTTACTCTTTCACAGAAAATTACTTCCCTAAAAATGAACATGCCAAGCCTGCGAAAAGCTTAGAAAAGACAAGAGTGCTGCATATCTTCCAGTTCCAGCCCAGGAGACTAAAGGAGATGCAGAAATCATTGTGCCTCGTTCTGTGAACACAGACCTGGAGGTGATATGTAGTTCTTTAAGAAATGAAAGTAGTTGATCGTATTTGAGGAGCTGATCGTATTTGAGGAGTTAAGGTGAACTACCAACTCATCCATGATATCAGTATGATATTTCTGACTGATGAAAATTCAATGACTAAGTTGCTAAAATGATCATAAAGAAAATACCTTCATTTTAAACAGTTTATCAGATTGAAAGGGGGATTATAAAAGCAATATGAAGCACTGCATTTTCAAATATGCCATTAGAGGATTTGCAGCATCTGTGAAGAGAGAAAAGAGAAAGTAAACAGGTTTTGGGAAAGCAGCTACCTAGCTGGGGAGACCGATTCCACAGGAAATCCTTCCCACTTGTTACCCACTCGTGGTGATAAAAAGTGAACAAACAATTCCCTGTTTAAGCCCTTAAGCATGTTAGACAAAACTTTAAATTCTGAACCTTCAGGATCCATTGCAATCTGGGAAAACTCTCATATAAATTTGAATTTATCAGATGATGCTTGAGAAGATGCAGGAATTCAGGAAAATCAATAAATTGCAGTGCCTCAGTCTCCAACTGAGAATCACACTTTTGCTGGTCATGTAAATTTAAAGCTGTTCCTCTTTTCCTGTTAAAGAAGTCACTGTGCAGGCAGGACACTAAGAAGAAAATAAAGTCTGCTAAAGCAGACAGGTTGGGAGGCAGCGTAAGGCTGATTCCAGAGGCAGCTGCTCCTCATGAAGCTGTTCTGCAGATCCTGAGATCAACCCAATTTAAGGCAAAATCCTTTTAGTCTGCCAATGTCTACAGTGATAATTTGTTGTGAGCATTGATGCTGACTTAAAAGAAAAACCATCATTCTAATTGAAGCTGATCTGAAAGTGGAATTAATAATGGCTTGAAAACAGACGTGTACATCAGAGATGTGCACTTTTCCTTTAATAAAATCAACTCACTGAAAGCTTCACTGGAGCTCCTGGACTAACATAATATCTGCAAGACAGTGCTATTTCTGAAAGAGGAGCTTGATTTTCTTCCCCTCTTCAAGGGTCTCCAGAGTTTACTTCTCTGGCTAAGCTCTACCAAAGGCACATCTGCAATAAAATTAACAAAAAAATGTGCTCAATGCTCACTCTTGTCTGCATCATTTTCTTCAGCTATTTTATTCAATCAGAAAACTCGGCTTTCACTTTTGTTCTCACCCTGTACATAAAAAGTTTGTTGATTTTAGTATTTGCATCAAAAAAAGGTGAGAGAGGTTAGATATTAAAGCATACATGTGGAGCACAGATTGCATGAATTTAATTTACTCTAAATATTTGTAAAAACATTCCCTGCTCACAAAAGCAAACTTGGTTTTTCTCTTGTCACTCTCCAGGCCAGTTTTTCTGCGGGAAGCAGCCAGCCAGGACCTGGTTAGTGGTGTTACTGCATAAAGACATCAGGACCAGCTGCTTTATTTCTGTTTAGATTTGCAGTAAATGAAAATGAAAATCTGAGAATTTATTTTTGTCTATTCCTATTTAATGTATGAAATTTAAAATAAATATACGCCAGAAATCTAAATGTTTTTATTTTTTCCAAAAGCATCTGCTGTTTCTCCTGACCTAGTTACTGATTTCCCAACATCATTCACAGTTAGTGAGATAACTATGCTGTCCATTTTTAAGGTTTTCCTTTGTATATGTTATGTAATTACATTATCTCTTTTTTACACTTCTGTGAAAAATGGATTTGCATTAAGGGTTTACTTGAATTCACATTGAATTTCTAATATTTTCTTATAAAGTGCTTTGAAATCTGTGTGCTTATATTTTAATTCCCAGTGTCTTAATGCCTTTTAGATAATCCTTGTGTGGGGAAAGAGGAGTATTGTTTTTAGGGTTTTTTAAATTTTGTTCTTTCATTATTTCGGATGAGAAGTTCTACTAATAAGAATATCTTGCCTTTCTATCTGATCAAGGTCTTTTCAGTTTGGCTTCCATGACATTTAACACAGACCGTGGTAGAACTTTTGATGTTATATTTTGTTTGAAAATATGGGCTTCCTCTTTTGCAAGTTAAGTCCCCCAAAAATTAAGTGCCAGGAGATCATTTTGAAAATGTGACTATTTGTCCATCATACCACTGAATGAGTTTGCATGTTTTCTGGCATAGTTCCTACAGACAGGCTCCTATATGGACGGACAGGACCTCTATTTTTCTTGAAATTGTTGGAGTGAAAGGGACACCTTAGATTCCATGCCAGTTTCATTAAATTTATGCTCTGCTCATACTAAAAAGCTACGAATCAGAATAGATGATAATGATTATGAATTACCCTGCATGGTATAGCATGGTTTTATTTTCAGAGTAATAACTGTGATTAAGGAGTTAAAGCCAGGTTTCATTTTCGCTCAATGTCTTTGTTAGCACCTGCAGAAATTGCCCCTTAAGGCAAGTCTTTTATCAGAAAAATGAATAGACAAGATTTACAGATATTAACATTCTCTACAGAAAGAACATTACAGTAATAACAGAACATTTTAAATATGATGACTCTATTCATGTTAGGTTTGTATTTTTTTCATACTTTATTGAACTAACTCCAGCCACATAACTCACAGAACAATTTCCACAGTGAAAATGAGTGCATAACAACACTATTTTGCTACTTAGAACTGGAAGGAATATTTCATTTAGAAACTAGAAAGAATATTTCAGGCAGAAATGACTGAATTCGAACCTTAACTATTTTAAAGAACCTACTATAGGACGCCTGCAAAGGCAGGTAACTGTGAGAATTTTTTTTCTGCACTGGCAGCAAACCAGTGATAATTGAACCACTTCCATGATTTGGATAATTAAACCATTTCTATGTTCCTTTTCATACCATTCCAATCATGTTTCACGTCCACCCACCCAAAATGGAGTCATGGAGCGCATTCTTCAGGAAAAGTACTGTTCATCACAGGACACAATTAAATAAGCCTTTTGCTATCATTAGCCCAAAGGAGGTTTTTAGGCAAGCGTGAAAACAAAGGGTTACAACTACACTCTCAACTCTCAAAATACAACATTTGAAAATTTGTAAGGAAAATAAATACCTAAGTACTCTAAAGCGCTCTCTCTATCAAAGATATATTTCATATTTGCTCACATAACTCACTCTCTCTGAGATGTGCTTTAATGAACAGCTTAGCTAGAGTTATAAAATATTTTCCATGCAACTTACTTTTCCCTGGTATAAGACAGATAAGGAAATAAATAGATTCACTCTCCCAGAATAGCATAATTTAAGTCAGTTGATTCACTCCAAAGCAATTTCCTTTAATATACGTAATACTTTATCCAGAAAAGAAAAACAAAGGAGCCTCACTTGAAAATTAATAAAGATTTCCCTTTAGTTTCCATTCTAATTCCATTCTAATTAATCACACAATCAATAATGAAATATTTCTAAACTCATTTGTAACATAGCATAGATCTAATTACTGTACTTAAAATAGAATATTTTTCATCTCAGAAAATTTTAAAACACATATGCATAAAGTCAATCTAATAGAAGCGTTTCAAAACAGTCCCGATTCCATGTGGGAAATATAACTTTGCCCAAACTGCTCTTCTTTTCAACATTGTATGGTGTCAAGTGATTTACAGAGTGAAAGATAATCAATCTATAAATAAATGAAAGGTAATTGAAGATAAATTTTCAGCAGCAAGAAGGCTCCGTATCTTATAATTTGCAACTATATAGTTGTCCCTGCTCATCTGTCTCCTTCTTGGAATAGTTTTCTTGATTTTCACATACAGTCTCAGTTTGGGAGATCCATGGCAGTTTTGCCTTCTTACCTCTTCCATTAATTATGTCAGTTCAGGATGCTTATCTGGAGCCTTACCTAATCATGTCACTCTTTCAGGCTTAACGCTAGACCAGATCAGCTTCCCAAACTCGCTCCCTGACCAGTCTCATAGGTCTCTATTTCCAGGCAACCTGTTCTGGTGTTCAGACACACTTACTGTAAAAAAAAGTTTCTCTTTTGCTTAAATGGTATTTCTTGTGTTTCATTTTGTACCCACTGCCTCATGTTCTGTCAGTGGGTACTACAGAGAAGAGTCTGGCTCTGTCTTCTTTATGCCCTCCTCTTCTTCAGGCTAAGCAGTTCCGGCTCTCTCCGCTTCTCCTTGCGTGAGAGGCTCCAATCCCTTCATCTTTTCCGTGGCCATTCTCTGAACTTTCACCAATAGTTACATATCTCACATGTACTGGGGAGCCCAGAATTGGACCTGCCAATTTCTCCACCCTCTTAACGTCTTTCTGAATGGCAGCACAATGAGCCCACACATCAGTCACTCCTCCTAGTTTGGACCACCTGCCAACATGCTGAAGGTGCACTCTGCCCTACCATCTAGGTCAATAGTGACGATGTTAAATGGCACTGGCCCTAGTATCGACTCGGACGGATATCACACGAGTGGCCACTGGGTGGGTTTCCTGATCAAAACCCTCTGAGCAGCCAGTTTTCAAACCACATCACTGTCCACTTATCTAGTCCATACTTCATCAACTTGTCTATGAAGATGCATTGGAAGGCAGTGTCAAAAGGCTTGCTAAAGTCAACATAAGCAACATTAGATACCCTCTCCTGTTTCCTAAGATAGTCATTTCATCATAGAAGGCTGTCAGGTTGATGATGAATGAATTCATAAATCCATGCTGACTACTCCCTTGTGTCACTTTCTTCTCCCTAGTATGTTTGGCAATGACTTCCGAGATGATTTGTTCCATCATCTTTTCGGGGACTGATGGAAGGCTGATCGGCCTGTAGCTCCCCAAATGCTTCTTCTTGCCTTTCTTGAACATAGCAGTGACATCTGCTTTCTTCCAATCCTCAGGAACCTCTCCCAATTGTCATGGCCTTTCAAAGACCGTTGAGAGTGGCCCTGAAGTCCAGACTTAGCAGTGTAGCAAAAAGGCAATGAATGCTTTGGCTTTTTCAGCATTTACCCAGTAGCAGGACACATTTTGCTGCTTATATACCTGTAGAAGCTTTTCTTATTGGCCTTCACATCCCTCCCCAGATTCAATCCCTGACAGCCTTTGGCTTTCCCAACTTGTCTGCATCTCTGTGTTCCTCCAGGGTCACCAAAAATATGATGCTTTGTCCAAAGTTCAGCTTAATTCCTGAGTTGCAGGTATGTTCTGTGTGTAAGTGCGTGTGTGTGTGTATTCATTCTGTAATTTGGAGGTTAGCACTATTTTTCCTAATGTTAAAAACTCTTGTGTTTGCAAATCCACCCTCTTGACTGTTATGCATATCTAAAAAAATAATAATTGCAAAATTCATAGCTCATTATAAGTACCAAGTTAATTCTAACTACAAAGCAAAATGTCTCACTGCCAAATCATGGTTTTCCTTCATCCAATATAATCATTTGATTAGACATTCTGTTCCATATTTCCCTAATGATTTTAATTTTTTCCTCTGGAGATTGAATTTTCAGTCTTGCATTTGAGATGAGTGTCACAGCTCATAAAGAATCAACCTCTAGCTTGTTCACAGATACTGATAATAAAATGGGGGAAACATCAAGGATGATTTATTATACCATATCAAACCATGAAGAAAAAAAAAATAACCTTGTCAATTGTGCTTGCTTCTTTTTATTTAAATGAATGTGATAATGCCCTCCTTCTCCATTTTTTCCAAAGTAATGTTTATTCGTGGCTGATTTCTCAACAATATTGCATCATATGAAGGGATAAAAAGGCAACTCTGCATGCAGAGCTGGTAGACTGAAAATTGCAGCTGTCTTGGTGTTGCGGCATTTTAAATTGGTCTTAAAACATCCGCCTGTTGTAATCCTAGACACTACTGATAGGCACTAGACACTCTTTATGCACTTTTCAAAGCGCAATATGCACCATTAGCAGAAGGTAAATTGGTGTGTCTGGATAGGTAGTAACGGTGTGCGTGTCTGCAGGAGCACCCATCAGCTCTGCGGGGAGCAATGCTCCACCACACGACTCCTTCTTCAGTCAAGCGAGATGCTTTCAGCACCTACCCTTGCTGTGATTCTCACGATGTGCACAGCAAACATGCTCAGAATTTCTCCTGACCCTCGTGGACCACTGCATCCTCGTTCTTTTCCTTTGGGCACAACATTTTGCTGCACTGACCGAGGCAGGATTTGTAGTCCAGTTGTTGCACAGAAAAAAAGAAAATGGATCTAATTGCCGTTCTCACAGCTGCAATGACTCTGTAGGTCTCAGAAGAGTTAGAAACTATTCAAAAGGGACCCCAGAAATGATTATTTTTTCTTTACTAAATTCAGCCAGTGTGAGCTGGCAGTACTTACAGAAATACTTTTCACAATAGATTCACGCTTTAACAATGAATCCTATTTATTTCAGTTTTGCTTCATTTTAGCCAAAAAAAAAAAAAAAAAGGATGTATAAATTATCTTTACATTTCTCAAGGAAAGTAGATTACCAAAGGCCATTTTTATTTGTGACAACACACTCTAGTGACATCTCAGACAAAAGCAAAGCACAAGCCTGTATTTCAGTTCATGGCCCTTCCTGCCCTGCCATTCAGAAATATCACTTTTAGAAGCAAAGCCATTTGTGGTACTTCATGGTAATTCCAAAGTGCTCGTCATACCTGAAGATGAGCTGCAGCCCTCCCTCCTCAGGTTTTTAGCAGATTTTTGGAGAGGGAAGTGGAAGAACAAGGAGCAGCTGTAGCCTTTTGCCAGGCTTGAAAGCTCTCTGTGCCTGAATTGTCATTGATGTAGCAGGATATCAACAGCCTACAATGAACACAATAGAATATTCTCTATTTTTTAGAGATGAAATAGCAAAACTGTGAGTCCCTTGTGCCTCTTTGTGCAAAGTGAGAAAAAGAGAAGCTTTATTTAGAAGCAGTACATATGCACTTACATGTTTAGTGCTACTAGGATCTTTCACATTCACAACATTTAAAAAACAAGTTAAGACCTTTTTTCTTAGATGCTTTCCTTCCAAATTATTAAGCCTGACTGTCCTTGATGAAGTGAACTATGTGCTACGTGGTAAGAAGACTATGGCTTTAGTGGGGTTAGGTGAACAATACAAACTCAAGAACAGTATAATTGATTAATTAGACATTTGACAAAATTCCAACAGAATTGCAGAATAAATTTACAAAGGCCATAGGGAAATATCAATCTTTAACTTGTACATTGCAAAGATTCTTATTTTAGCTTACACACAGAATGGGTACAGCGTATCTGTCTACAAGAGAGACAAGTATTTCAGACTCTCTAAGATGTGATATTAGACTGGTCAATGCAAAAAGTTCTCCACTTATGAAATTTCTATTGCAACCTATAGGAAACCAATAGGCAAAATGTTTACAGGTTCAAGATTGAGCTTTGGGATCTAAATCTATAGATTAAGGAAGACTTGAAGTTGTTTTAATATCTGAAAAGATAAGGATTCAGAATCAAAACTTAAGTACTCATCTTTGAAAACTGGTCCTCTTTTACCAAGTTTTGAATAGGAAGACAAAACTATATTGGTGGATCTCCTACATATAAAAAAGATGATTTAAAAGAATATTAAGGGATGGAGCTTGCCCCTGTTACTTTGAGGAACACTTTACTATACACAGAGTCCAATAGAAACTGATATGTCAATTTGCAGATTAGATGAGGGATTCCTTTTATCTAATTTTATCCACAGAAATGCTAGATGTCAAGTCTAAGCAAATCACCTACACTGCACTGTGAAATAAGGCAGGAACCTCCATAGGGCAGTATATTCTACTGTCTTTTAATACTTACCCTCTGGAAGCACCTAGCTCTTTCTGCTGAATCCTAGAAAAGCCTAGGCAACTATCTCAGATTTATAGGTTAGCTGATTATTGTGCCTTATTTGTGAAGTACTTTTGATCCAGCTTGGGAAAGACAAAAATATGTTTCCAACTTTGTTGACTAATTTATCTGAAGCTTTATTTATTTGTTTGTTTGATTGTATGTTTATTTTGAGGATTCAGAGAGGAATCAGATACTCTCAGCTTCACTCTATTCCCAAAATAAGCACATCCCAGAGACTTTTCAGACATCTTCGATATGTATATATATAGAAGCACAGTGATGTTCCTATTCTACTTTGCAGTTGTACAAATGCTTGAAAAGATACACAATGACATGCTGTGATTTTAAAAAATGTTTAACTATTTAATATTTCAGACACAAGACAGGTGCTTTTGGGAACCTTCTGAGGTATGTTCATTTAACTGGGTGCTCAAATACCATCAAAATTACTTTTAAAGATTTTTTAAAATCTGGACTATTCAAAAGTCAGGGATTACACAGTCATCTAAATCTGTCTTGTACGTTTTTATATTCTCCAGCACCAAAATATTTGAATGATTCATGTAAGTCAACAAGAAGTTCTGACATCACTAGAACGAATAAAACATGATTTCCTAGAGAAGTGTCTTGTGACTGATTGACCTTGATGTCCAATTGAAACATTTATATATCCGAGGAAATCTAATTATTTAATTAGAGTTCTCTGCTTCTGTCACATTCAGTTAAAATATGACAACAAGCTCAATGTTTTTAGAGGGAACACTCAGAGGCAGTGTAGTTCAGTAATCCCAGCTTCCCCAGCAAGTGATTATATAACTTGAAAAAAAAAAAGGCTCTCACAAACCTGCAGAAACTTTGAGCCATTCAATCTAATATTTAAATCAACCTTCAGAATTAAAAAAGAACCAGTATGAAATGAATGCAGACACCTGAAACAAGTCTCTTCACCTTTCTTTGCACTTTAGAGGTAAAGGTCATAGCAGAAGAGTGGAGCTCCAGACACATTAGACTAATGCAAATAAAAATGCAAAAGCAAAAAAAGGCCATAGCTGCAGAAAGGGTCTTCTCTGCGAATCCTACGAGTAAAGGTACTACTCTCTCCCGGCTGTAGCAGTTATGTCAACTTAATCAATTGTGAAAGAGGGTGAAGAAAAGTAAATACAGATGTCAAAATAAAATCCTATTAGGGAAAATATTTTTCTCATATATCATTGCACTGAATAAATCACGAAAGGGACAAATTTCTCTCACTTGCAAGGTCAGTGACTCTTCCAAGAATAAAGATAGCTCAAATAACAGCTTATTTGTCCTGCTTCATCTGAAGAAGTACCTCACCTACCCGTACAAACAGAAGAAAACAGATGATGTCAAATTCAAATGAACTTAGAAATGGCCAGTAAAAGGGCATCTAGATTCTTTCTCAGAATCCCTCCTTAGGAGCACCTTTGAAGAGAGCTTCCCCGCAGTGTGGGTAACAAAGTGTGTGAGAGCATCCTGCTGCAGTGTCCCCAGATTCAGTATTTTCGGGTGTCACAGGCAGGCATTAATGAACACTCTCCTCAGTATTTCTCAGGTCAAGCACTAAAATAAATCACAGGTGGTCCATGCAGTATCATTCTATGTACTTTTCCAATAAATATAGACTTCACAGGTAATATCTGGGCAGAAAAATCCCCAGAGTAAAACTGTATGAGAGTAATTGGTATGAAAGTGATGTATGGTTGCGAAACTGTGAGGGAAAGCTTCTCAGTACCTGCTGTGCCTGTTGTACCATCATAAATGGGGCCTATAGATCTATCTCAACTGCAGTCTCAACTGTAGCAAGCTCCTAAAATGCTACACTAATAGGCAAGACAAAATTTTGATAGGAAGGGCATGAGAAGGTAACAAACCTCTGGGTGAACACAGGCATAAAGGACAGACCGTGAAATCCAAGGACTGTTAGGATCTTAATCAATAAATCAGAATAAACAACATTTGAAATATGTGCACTAAATGATGGATATTGGAAACAGAGCTTAAGGTTGAAGAAAATAAATGTCAGTCTTTCTCACACTCTTTTCCTTCCTTTTTCCTGCCCCACCCTAGTTTTCATTAAAAAAAAAAAAAAGAGACGTACGGGTTCCTAGGGTAATCCTTTGCCAAACACCAGTAAATCCCTGCTACAGCCCAAAAACTCATCCCTTGCTAGTGAACTCTGATCACCGGGAGCTCATCTAAACAAGCAGAGCATGAGGATTTCTGATTTTTATCAGTGAACCAATAAAGGCCCATCTGGCACGCGGAGATTTTGCTCTGCTTTCTCTTTAGTCTCTCCATGGTCGTGTTCTTCCTCTCCCTACCTATCTCTGCCCGGTGATCCTGAGGCCTTGCTGCCCTTCACAGCACTAGCATTACAGACTGAGGCAGCTCCCTTGGGGAAGCAAAGAGGTGACTTCTTCATGGTGTCCCAAACCACAAAACAAACCAAAATTAAGATAGGTGGTTGCTGAGGACGGATTGCACAAGTTGCTGATGACAGTTGTGAGTACCACATTAGAGTGCCTGCCTGTCCCTGACATAGCCATTAATACTGAGAATATATCCTGCACTTTCTGTTACACTTTGCTTTGACAATATTCCGTTATTCCAAGAAACCATTATTCACCCTGTCTACTCAAAGTTAAGTGACAGGGCTGACCTATTTTTATGTATTTTATTTAACAAAAAATTCTAATCAATGATATTGGTTATATCCCTGTATCTAATTCTAACCAATGTCTTTAACCTGAAAGAGTGATTTTAACAAATTTTGCATTAATTTATTTTGCATATGCATTCTGGTCTGAATAAAAAGTAATACTATTTTTTCTTTCATCCTGTATAAGTTTGGCATGGAATAACTTGAATAAAATCTCTCTTCTTAAGCTCAGAAAATATATAAATGTTTAATTCTGTATTTTGAGGAGGGGTTAAACTCTACTGTCATATTTCTATTGTATTTGGTGGAGAAATACTACAGATATGATAAACATGGTCTTAGCAAAATAAATTCATGCCTTTGGCTTCTGTATCCAAACAAATAAAATGATCAACTAGGAACTTGATCAGCATTTTACATGCATTGTACATAAAAATGAAGTGGAACTTCCATGAGTTAGTGCAATGATCTGTAAGAATAAAATAATGTGTTTATGCAGCTCCTCTATATCCATAACATCTGTGAATTGTAAACATACATATTTCTCTCTGAACACCAAGTCATGTTACAACATTTGTAAGTATTTAGAAAAAAATAATCAGCAGACAAGGTTTATTATTAATACGCAGGAAATAAATGATGACTTTCACACTGGCCTATGAGATGCAAATGATAATAGAGTAAGAAAGCAAGAATTAAAAAAAAAACAGAACGGAAAGGGTCACATTATCTGAGTGCATCTTACTTGGCTCCCTGAGTGCTGCTAGACTGCTTTGCCGCACAGTGTTTGAAATATAACTCTATAGGAAATGGGATCAGTATAAAATCAAATTAGAGATCCTGGTGAGTAACACACCTATCTAACTGCGGTCTAAATGTATTACATTACCACCAAAAATACACAATTAACCAAAGATGGCTACACTGCTTAAATCTGAAACTAAATTAAATGAAAACAACCACTGATCATTCAAATCATCAGACTGAAAAGCTTAAGTAGGGTTTCACTTTGTATTTACTTTTTATCATATGATAGCAATGACACTCTTGAATAAAAAAAAAACCTTTAATTCAAGTCAATACATTTTCAACAAGTCTTTTCGTTACTGGAAGAAAAAAAAAGGACCCCTATCTACATGAGAGTTTGAAAGGAGCTGGTTTTCCCAATTTATAAAAATCCTAAGTGGAGAATAACCTCAGTGAGTGCTCACGGCAAGAATTGTTTTCACTGTTTAAGTAAATTAGATTTTAAATATCATTCAGTTTTTCATTTAAAGCTTGGGAATGCTAGCTAAATTAACAACCACTTTTTAGAGATATTTAATTGTACTCCAAATGGTCAAATAATTAAGGACTTAATGTTGTAATATAGTTTATTTTTGACTTAAACCATGAACCTATTATCTGTTCACTCAGAAAGAAAATAGAATAGACAAAGGCATTCTGCCACTTCTGCTCTACATTAGAAACTGCAGTGCTTACACTAGTTTTGTATCTTAATTACCAGAGATATCATTAGCTTTGCACATTGGGACACTTTTCTTTTACTGCTACTGTAATTTTATTTGTCAAGCCCTGGTTTTATTTGCAGGATAAACCGCTCTGTATTTTAAAATTTTGTCTTTAGTGACTTGCTCCATTAAATCTTTTTCCTTTTCTCACTTATAAGGCTAAAAGCGATTAGAGTTCACAGCATTTTCTGATGAGATTTCGGGGAGGTCAGGCACAGCTGTGACAGCCTTCCCAGAGTGGGGTTTTGGGCAGGACTGCACCAGTCTCCTCAGGCCTGTTTCTAGGGTACTAACTCATACAAAGAGCTCATATTGAGGTGCTCCTTTCTGTCTCTGTCTAGGAGAATATGAGGGAAGGTTACAGGGCTAATTATGCTCGTTTACTAATTGACCACTGGAATTTTTTTTGCTCTGTGTAACTCAGAAATTTCAAAAAAGATGGAAAATAAGAGAGGAGAGCATCAAGGACTCGGGAAACTCTTCAAAGGCTGCCAATCCATCGTTAGAGCCATCTCCAGAGACCGCCTGTGAGGTATGATGTCAGGAGAGAGACCGTTTTGAGTCAGTTCATCTTCTGCCTGTGGCCAAATGACACTTGAAGGTTGCACAAACTTTGTTAATGTGACTTTTTTCATGTTTCAGAGGTGACATTTCCTATCAAATCAGAAGCCAAATAAACCTTGCTTCTGCAGTCA
The DNA here is from genome assembly GCA_034781795.1 of Crypturellus tataupa. Lineage (NCBI taxonomy): Eukaryota > Metazoa > Chordata > Aves > Tinamiformes > Tinamidae > Crypturellus > Crypturellus tataupa. The sequence goes on along the minus strand of JAWLRI010000001.1, from coordinate 6,181,869 downwards.
TCCTATAGGGAGAAGGCTGCCTCCAATGCAAGAATCCAGTCCCACCACACAAAGATGGTTGATTCTTGGCTGCGATTTATCCATCTCATTCTTTAAGTCCTTGAAAAGGTTAGCTCCTGGGCACACAGCACCACCCTGGTGCCTTGACTGTGCGATAATGATGCATTTAGCGTTCAGCAGGTTCAAATTTAAATTTAAGTAGACTACTTATCCAACTGGATTCAATATTCTTAAATAAATATATATATATAAATTTAAATTTAAACTCACATGTGTGAATAGTCAAAGAAAAAAGAATTATGATTCAAACAGTTCCTCTATTATGTCATAAGCACGGTCAAAGATCAGACCCTGAAAAAAAAACTTTAATTCAGTTAGGAAGCACATAAGACTTCAAAGTTTATATAGACTGAGGAAAATAAAAAGAGAAAAATGACGACTAAGCTGTGCCACTACTCTCACTCTCTTGTTTTCATACTGGCAACGAGCACAGCTGCTAGGGCATCTCTTTTGACTCCTTGGCATCACCTCCCAGTTTCCATCATGGATCGACTCACCCACCTACCACTTGCTCAACCCTGTTTTCACTATATTTTGCTTCTTTTTTTATGTCCCACTGGATCTTTTTCATCACTCCCAGAATCACTCATCCTCAGCTCAATACCTTGTAAACCACCAGTCCATCACTGTTCACTATGTCTTTATCACATCCAACCTCATTTTTCGCATTTTCTCCTCTAGAATCACATTTTCTTTTGTCAACAATGTAATAAATGATCTTTATTCCATTAATCTTCCTGCAACCAAATTCTCGATTTCTCTTTCAAAAATTAGAACAGTGCTAAAATTCTCGTGATCTTATGAAGTTTTTTCACACTGCGTCTTGTCCCTCAGTTCCACTATCCTTTTGGATAAGCAGCCTTTACGTTTGATTCCTGATATTGACAAAACAAAATCAAAGATGACATTTTAGATTTTTTTTTCTGTATGACTAAAGAGCAATGTTTGAATGCTATACACATGTAGAAGAACACAAAATGTAGGTAAACCTAACTTGGATTATGCAGAGATGCATTAGAAGTAAGTATATATTCCAGCCTCCTTAACGAATCTATGAAGATGTTATGTGATGAAGCACTTAATCACCGAGAAGGTTTTTTTTTTCCCCTAAATGTCTAATAAAGTAAGAACACTATACAGCCTAGCCTGAAGGATGTATTGCTGGTAGTCCTGCACTTGTCTACAATTATTCATTCCTGTCTGCTGCTACATGACATTTTTTAGCTAATGTTTTGGTCATTTGTCCATACTGTAAAGCATCATGTTTGTGCAGATCTGTAAGTCTGCCTTAATAACAGTATGTTTTTCATAATATTGAGGTAATGTTTATGAAACACTTCAGGGCCAATACAAACATTTTCATATATTTCTGCTTGCACACAGTTTATTTATTTAGGATAAATTTAAATCTTGTCACTTTAAGACTTCATTCAACTCAGTGTATTCTGGAACAAAAATCTGTTATATGTCAAAGAATTTCTGTTTACAAATACCAGATTTTCAGAAGTTATATATGAACCCAACTTGTGTGAATAATACAAAACATATGCTTGTTCCTATTTGTGATATAGGAATATAATTCAGTCTATGCATGAAATGTAATGTGTAGAACCCTAAAGGTTCATCTCTGATAGTTACAATATCATTAGGACATGCAATGGAGGCTGTGGAACTACTGCATCTCACGTATTCAACCATATGAAAACATAAAAGCTCATGTGGTGGCTGCATGGGGAAAACTGAAATACTAACCTGTGGATAGAGTATGTTCTCTTAAGTAGTGCACCTTTGCACTGCAATTTTCTTTTCCGTGAATATGTACCAGATATAGCTGGTCACCTACGCATGATCAGCCAACCAGCTGCTTCTCACAATTGGGACCACAAAATGAGAAAAAGGCTATAATGCTGAGCTATAAATGCAGGAGAAAGGGTGCAATTATAGGATTTTGGAAACTGGTTGCTCACACAGTGCTTGACATTTCAGTTGTATGAATAGCCTTCTGTACTATTGCAAATCCTGTCCAGAGCTTCCCTCCAAAATCCAGGTGCTACGTGCAAGATTATGGACAAGTCAGCAGTAAGATTTTTGTCCATCATAAGGGTTTGATTTCAGATAATATGAAAAACAAATGCCTTAGCAAGTGAGCTAATTTTACAATCATGGCACATCTCAAAAATAATCATTTTGACCTCTGGCTGAATCACTGTCCTTTCCTCCTCAAAATACTTGAGTGTAGGGCATATTTCATATGTATCAGTACATATATTTCTCCCTAGCTGTGACAGGGTTTTGGATATGGGAAAATATGTCTGGGAAGCCACATCCTGAGCCATAGTTAGGCAGAATGCTACCATCTTAATCTTTAGTCTTTATTTTTTAATGCTTTCTAGGTACATCATCTATCTAAAGCTACTTATTCGGATATAACATAATAAGCATCTTGCTAAAGTGCTAGCCTAACAAAAACATAGCAGAAATAACATTAAAAAGATGGAAAACTCAATGTATGAGATTTATTCTGTCACTTCTGCACACCATAGACTATTAGCACAGTTAGCTATTCATCCAATAAGCAGAATTCATCTAATGTGTGTTTCTGCTTTCAGTGGTCACCTCGTAAGGTCTGTTACAGGTCATCTGAGCAATGAAGAGCTGATTCAGTGGCCCCTGTCTGACAGTCTAGGATACTTGTATGGCTTAGATGAGGTTTGAAGACACCCCAGGTGCCCTCCCGGCCTCCAAAAGCACAGGGATGTAAGGGCCATCATTCAGCTATCTATAGAAGCAGACATAAGAAATTTATGACTTGCTCAAGATCACACTACGTGTCTGGCATTAGAGAGTCAGAGCTGCATTAGATTAGGAGTTAAGAGCTAATGTAAACCTCGGGTGGCCAAGACCATTTGACCTCATATTTTTACATCCTCACTCCTCTTCTTTTACCACTTGACAAGCACTCTATCAAGAAAATATTGTTTTTCTGCTTTTTCTTTCTTCCTTTTTTTTTTTTTTACACAGCATGCTGTTACTAACTGAATATTAGGACTTTTCAAGGGGGCCTGAAGTAGGTCATCAGCTCCTATCAAAAACTAACACGAGTAGGGTGCTGAATTCAGTGTTGCTGCATCCACACAAATTAGTTATTGCACAAAAAGATAGGAATATGAGAGGTACATTGTTCTGATAATAATAAATTTTGGCATTTTTCCTTTTTATCTGTATATACTTTTCCTTCCAGAAAATTGTCTCTCTCTGTCTCCAAGCTTCCCTTCATCTTGTAATCAACATTTTGTCCTTTCAGTGATCACAGCTGTCCAAAATAGTGCAAAAACAGACACAAAAAAGCAACAGAAAGTGATGAAAAACACAATGTTCTCTATGTCCAGATGCACTTGTTAAGCAATAGAAACTGAGAAGAAGAAAAACGTATTGTTACATTCATTAAATATAACCCAGGCCTGTTTATGTGTACTCTTCTTGAAAGTCAAAAGCGAGCCAAGGAAGAAAAGGACTCTTCTATCTTTCAAGCACCCTTCATCGTAAAAGAGAGCGGCTGCTGCTGTTTCTCTAAACACTTCAGACTTCCTTACACAGGCCTGGTAATCATGTAGATCTTCTAAGATAGTTACATCTATTTTTATCTTCTTTGCCAATCTAATGGACCAAAAAAGTCTGCAGTGTCTATAACCAGTCTGTGTGTGTGATATACTCCCTACTACATGCTTGCTCCACAACGGTAAATGCACACAGCAAAATACAGTCTCACTGGTCCAAACTGAGCTTCCTTGATTATCTGAATGAGCATCCCTATACCCTCCACTGCATTTGCCTGGATAAGTGAGGCTTGCTGCACAGCAGAATGTATTAGTATAGGCAAAAGGCCATGCTCATATAGCTATATCTTTTCTAGCACTTCAATTAGCAACAATATTTTTACTCTGAATTGTATTTTGGCACAATCTCCAAAAATCCTCATTTGAAAATTATTTAGGGATAGCAGAAATACTTGCAAGAATTTTCTTCCCCATAAAAATAATCCCTAGAGAACTGATTCCTTCTTCAGCAAAATTTATGAGCGGGATTTTCTTCTTCTTTACTTTGCTTTTATACAAATTCATACGAGTTGTCGTAAGGAATCACACCAATTATCCATCTAATCCAGTATTCCATCCTTGACAGAGGCCACCACCCCACATTTCAAATGAAGGTGAAAGGAACTCTGCAACTGACAATTATGAAGCCATCCACCCATAGGCAAAAAAATGCCACGAGTCAATGCTCTGACCTAAACTCAGAAATCCATGGGTTTGTATTCAGTCTAAAAAGAACATGTTTTAGCTGATAAGACTATGGGTAACATCATAGTCATATGTACTTCTTGGCTGTTTTTAAATATTTCTAAATTTTTAAGTCTTTACTCATAGATAAGTTCAACACTTAGCATAGTAAATGATAATACAGAATAGTTGAATACCTTGTTATTCCATGTTAGTGACTGCTCTGTTTTGTATAAAGACTAAGGATACAGTAGGGGATCTCATTTCCTTATTTACATTACCAGTGTGTCTAAAGTTTTACATATTACTTGAATATGTGCAAATTGGTATTAGACTTTTCAAGCTATCTTCATTCCTTCCAAGGTCTCTTTCTCTTCTATTTATTTTTCTTTCCATTAAATTCCAATTCCTTCACATATCTTTTCTTAAACGAGCTGATTAAAATTTTATACACAGTATTTAAGTTGATAAGATAATATTGAACTCTTTCCATATTATTTTCTATCAGGTTTTTGATGTGCCTTAACATCATTGTCTATTTGAAAGCTGCTGTGCATTTATCAGAGTTATCAAAAAAAAAAAAAAAAAAAAGAAATGCTACCCTGATCTGCAGCAGGAATAATGTCAATACTTTTAGGTCCAGTAAGATATATGAGTAATTCAAGCAAATATTTTAATATACTTTTTATTTTACACTGGTCGGTTTCAAATCTATTTGGTTACCATGCTATATGTAAAATAAACATTTCATCCCTCACAAGCCAAGCATGCTCAATACTTAACTATCGCGATACAGTTTGCAAACCTTTGCTGCCCTTCCCCTTTTCTGGAGGCTTTATGAAAAATTCTGCTAAAGGAATATGACAGAAATTGTCAAATCAGACCAAATCCTTGCATCCATAGCTTCCTGATGCAGAAGCTGCATGGCTGTGAAGCAGCCCAGGCTCAGCCCTACAACGTGGCTCCTGGCGTGTGGACCAATCATGGGCAGAGCAACAAACTCACTCATTGCATGTAAAGATACACAAATGCTAGAGCACAAGCAGTGTGATTATTCCTCATCTGCAGTATATCAACGTAGGTGTCAGGGCATCTACTACAGTGTAAGCACCTGATCAAAGAACTATTGCAATGTCACTTTAGTTTTGATTAAAAATATATATATTTCTTGTGTCAAATAGTTTTCTGTCAGAAAATGAACTTGTATACCTTCAAAGTCTTGAGAGAAAGGGAAAATCCAAGGCCCTCATGCAAAGCAAAAGGAATGGTATTTTAAAAAACCTATTTGGATGCATACTAGTGTTTCAGGAGTATGGATTTGATCCAAAATTCACTGATGCTGAGGTCAGTCCCCCCTGAACTTTGTGAGCTTTGTGCCAAGATCCTAGCATAGTTTTTTCCAGGTATTTTTCTTCTATCATATTTTTGCAGAATTGAAATCTGCAGTTAGTTAAAAGGAGGCACATTTACATTTTCTCAGCAGAGCCATCCATTAAGATTAATATGCAAACTTCAATAATAACCTTTCAATATTAGAAATTCACATTATCAGTATTGAAAGTTTTAAACCCAGAAAAGAAGAAACAAAGTAAAAAATATCACCCCTTCAGTTGTCAGTTCCAATGGGCCTTAGTGTTTGCAAAACAGTCCCTGATGTAATTCCTAGGCAATAATGTCAACTGAAAACTAAAGGCAGAGAAAGGGGTTTTTTTTGTCTTTTTTTTCTCCCTCAGAAAGACAGCTGGCAAAGGAATTCAAGTAGCTGTAGAAAATGCTGAACAAATACTACCTTCTCATAATGACCAAAATGTATTTCCATTTCCACTTCATTTTGTATGTTTAATACACTATGATTTTTAATCTACTGCTCATGCGTTCTAATCATGTCAGATGTGTGGGCGTCCTGTAATTCTTTATGAATAATAAGGAATGCAAATAGTGCTATCTTCACACTCACAGTTGACTGCACTCTGTTGGCTCCCCATCAGCACCTAATTTATCAGCTACTAATTTTCAGAGAGATAATGTTTAATGCTAGAGGAATATCTTTTTGCAGATAATATTACTCTGCTGAGGGAGAGCGTTAGAGGCACCTGACCAATTACATGTGCTCCAAAACAGTCTTCCTTGGTAGACTTGGAGTTAATTGTCTAAATTTCACTCATCTTATTTATTAATACTGTTTATTAAATGTCAACTGAAACTAATAATATTTTTTTTGCAACCTCACAAAACATTCAGTTATCTGCCAGCTAATACAGAAATTCTTTCATTGAAGCAATTACATATTCAAGTGCCAATGGCAATGGACCATTGTTAAATGAAGATTACAAAAATAAATGCTTAATATAACCTGAAATTATTATTAACCCGTGCATGAATCTCACATGAAAACAAATCATAAAATTACTGGTAGCATCATCAAGCAATGCTTGAATGAATGAAACAAAATATTGCATAGTTCAATATCTTCTATTTCCTTGCTTACATAGCTAATCTAGACATTTCTGCAGAGTTAAGTAGGAATCTGAAATTACCTCCTCTGAGAAAAGTGGTTTAAAAATCTTTGTACAATATAAGTAAATGTTTATATTTGCAGTTTCTGAGATTTGAGAATAGATGAAAAATAACATAATGAAATATAAGCTTCATATTGTCAATATGCTTCCATGTCTGTTTATAAGCATTTTTCCAGCCAACTTGTATAAGTAGCATTTCCTTGCAAAAAGTAAATTTTGAAACAACTCAGGGAGTTACATAGCCTAACCACTCAGGTTGTATTAGCTGGTTTCCATGTTCAAAGATGTAGGCCACAGAGAAAATCTGATATACAATCCAGCACTATATTAATTTTGTTGTATGTCATATCCTAAGTCACTACTTCTATTTCATTGAATTTCTTATTAGAAATTAGCTTTTCAGGGTAGGAGTTTTCGGAACTTGGACAGCAAACAGCAAAAGAGATCCTTAAACCTCAATACGACTTTCAGATAACTATCACTCCTTAAACGTTTAGTTATTAATACTTGTTGCAGTTGTGCTGTCAAGAATGAAGCTTTAAAATTGCCACTCTGTGAACAGTACAAAGCCTTCTCTAACATTAAGTCCTTCTAAAATTGATGATACATTTGCATATATAATTTCCGATACAGAGGCATATACACACTATTTTGACATTTAACTTACAAGATGCAAGCTTTTTAATGACATGCCAGAAATCCTCACTTCTTATGAAAAAGTATGGAGCTCCTGGAGTCTCAGAAATTGCATTGACATTGCTTTCCCAACGATACATATATCTATATTTGGAGGTAAAGAGTATTTAAATACTGAGCGAAGCAACCTGGTCTGTGTATCATGTCTGTTAGCTTTCTGTGTGACTGTAGGAAAATTATGTGACTTATTTTATTACTGAGTTCACATTTCTACAAGGATATCCAGTTGTACAGAGAAAGTATTATATAAACATGAAAAAGGCATTTAAAAAGCTGAAGAAATTTTGGGATAAAAAACAAAAAAATCTGATACTAAAAGTGGCTACGTATTATTTCTGTTATTTCTGTTCTTCTAGACACCCTTTTTCACTACAGTAGTAGCTCGTGAACTGAAACATATTAGAAGAAAATAGGACCTCAGATGATACTCATCACTATATGCTATTGATAATTCACAGAATATGTGTATCAGCATATTATACGAAGATTCATTTGAACAGCATTCTTGCCAATAGAGTGCGATACAAAAAAATGACTTAATATTTAGGGAAAGTGCATATGGGGATAGCATTTTGTAACGGGATGAATCTTTCCCATTATCTGAAAACATCTCAGTGACACCCTGCAGTATAGCAAGACCCGCTGATTACTAGTTTGTTTCAGTTTAAGAGTATTTCATGGAGCCCAGCTGTTCGTCATGAGATCTCTTCTATTGCGGTCAAAGAGAGGGTGATATTTCCCTTCACTCTTCGATGTCAGGACTCAATTATGCGCTTGTCTAAACTCTGCCTGGTTGCTGCCAATCCATGTGCTGTTATTCGTGAGGTTTTCTGCTAGAATCACATCTGTAATAAGAACCCCATCCTCCATGTAACGGATCTACAAAGAAATCTTTCAGCGCCTATGGTACCTTTTTCTAATGATTCCAGCCCTAAGCTTTTCCTGAGAAAAGCATGCCAATTCTGTCTGTAATAGTTTTGTTATATAAACCAAAGCACCGACAAAATTTGATGTCAAATTCAATTCACTGGAGATTCTTTATGGCCAAAAGATCAGAATGATTTTTAACCAGTTTTGTCAGGACTGAGTACAGGGCATAGAGTTATGCTGGGTTCAGGACCATGATTTCACAATATTAAAATTCCAAAGGTATTTCCTTCCAAAAAGTACCAGTAGTACTAGCATTTTAATTTTATACACCATACAACAAAATAAAGAGAGATTTTAATACGGGACCACCAAAGAATAACTTATATTACTTTATCCTTTAATGACACAATAGAAGTACTTTTAATTCTGTATTAAATCATGAGAGAAAGCATTAACTTCAAATCTATAGTGCCAAAATGATATCACACCAGTTTACATATCTTCGTGTTCATATGTAACAGTCTCTTATGCCAAGAAATACATTACAGAATAATGAAATTGTAAGAAAGGCAGACTGAAGAGAAAGGGTTTTTGGTGTGTTGTTTTTTTGTCTGCATGCCTCATCTGTAGAACACACTAATTAAACAGATCTAATTATTGGGCAAAATGTCATTAATCTTTGAAAAAAGTTATTGTTTATTCTCCGCTGAGAATATGCAGATAATAAAATGCAAGCAGTAAAAACTCAGTAGCTACAGTTTAATGATCCATACAGATAGTTCTGAAACATCATTGTCTTGGCTCTTCAGCTCTACTTCTTATTTGTTCTATTTATTTATTTATTTATTTATTCATTTATTTAGCTTCACTGAAAGACACTGAATGGATTATTCAAGTATTATAGCAACAGATTTACTACTTCAGAGATGATAATAAAGATAAACTAATGAAAATATTGGCAGAAGCAGGATAGTGAGATATGTCTGCATACCTGTGGCAGATAATAAACTCCAGAAGAGATCATGACTGAATGGATATCAGCACTTCTTTTGCTATCGTACTCACGCACATACGTGCATTTGTCTGGTGGTTCTGCTCTCTTCCAGGTGGGTTTGTAAAGTTGGGACAGACTTTACAATGATCTCCAAAATCCATGGCTAATGTTTTCATCCAATTCAGATGTTATTTTAAAAGTGGGAGGCTAACTTCATGCAGCTGTTTTTTTAGGGAGCATGTGCAAGTGTGTGAACGTGCAGAAGTAAATTATGCCTACACCCATATACACAGTCTGATGCAGCCATGTCCTTCAAGTGTATTATAGGATATATTTCTCCTGGACTCTTCCAGTCTTTATAGAAAGAAAATATGCATCATGAATATGAACTCATTGATTTAAAGTGTTTTAAAATATTATTTTAAAATGTCAAAACACCTAACAAAAAATTTATGGAAATAAATGGTTGTTTCCCGTTAGCTTCCATATTTAGAGTCCATACTTGCTCATAATGTAATTTGTTAGTAATGATAATGAGAATTATGACATTGAGACGTATCTATTATGACACTGAGACATCTCATATGACATATGAGATGACACTTCTTGTCATCTCTCAATTCAGTTATTCAATTTTATTCTAGGACTAATTTTCTAATTGGAAAAATTTATTGCTTTCTGTGAAACCTGGTTAGTGAAAGACATTAAATTTTAACAAAAACAAGGTTGATATTTTTTACTAATATTGAGAAATGCAAAAATATGTAAAGTTATCACACTAAGATTTTGTTCTTACTTATATGACAGACTAATTTCAATTTCTGAGATGTAAGTTCATCTGTCATAATATCCTGTATTTAGAAATTCTTAATTCAGAAGAAAGAGAGCACTTTCAGATAATGTAGCTGCTTTTCCTAACAGTGGATATAATTCCTTTAGCACAACAATCTATGGCTGACTCAAAAAGCACTGACGACTTCAAAAGATTCTGAAGGTTTTCGAATAGGCCCCTTAGTGGCTTTTCCAGTCTAATTTTTAACGCCCCAAGCAATAAGACTCCCTCTAGTATTCTTTAATTAGCTCACAGAGTAATTTTGTGAATTATTTTAAATACAGAATCTTTTTTACATCCTTACTGATTTCACAGTTACTTGTATAAAGCCTCTCTGTTCTCGCACTCCGAGAGCTTCATCACACCATGAGTCAGCTCAGAATGCCTTTTCTTCCAGATGTAATCGCTATTTCCACAATCACATTGATAGTCTTATATAACCTGGGAAGCCCTTTGATGTATATTTGTGTGAATCTGTTATACCCATAGACATCTAGACCATTAATATTTAATTTGACTTAGATACACAGGACTTTAAAGCATCTTGGAAATAGTTTTTTCTTCTTTTTCTGTCAAAAAAAAAAAGCGAATGCTTTCTAGTAGGTGTTTTCAGTGCTTCTTTTAGAAACCAAACCAAACCAAACAAAAACAAAACAAAATAAACAAAAACTCCAAACTCATTTTTCAAAACAGTTTATTGAAGTTGTGATTAGTGCTGATGTACTGTTGACATAGCCATGTTACTTCTTCCCTGTATGGAGTATTGCAAAAAGAGCAATAAAGACATCACCACACAAAATCTAAATGCAGTCATTTCTCCCTACAGTCTAATTTTCATTAAATTTCAATTCATATTCAGAGACACTGATCGAAACAGGATATATCAAGTGCATTGATCCCAGTAGTGCTTTGTAACCCTTTCAATAATGGCATGCTAACTTTTATATTCAGCCCTATAAATATGTCCAAAAATATATTTTTTACAATGCAAAATCAGATATAAGAAAAGGATTTAATTCCTTTCCAAGATGCAATACTAAATGTTGCTATTCAAAACACCGCAAAGGCATTTCATCATCTTAGGATGATAGAATGGAGATTTTTTATGGCCATTTAATGACGGTGTCTCTATTATAGTGCATCACAAATTCAGCACGAAGTAAACTGAACTGACAATCTGTGCTTTAAGGACTACTAGATTCTTTCTGGCTACGAATGACAAATTCTCTCATACAACTAAACAGGTTTTCTTCAACATCCTTGTTCCAAGCTATTGTTGATGGTGATGGCAGAAAAAAAAAACTAGGATGAGTTCTGCCTCCCATAGTATCCCACCCTTAGTGCACAAATATGGAGAATGGCTCACACAGGCACATCCTTTCACGTCTGGAGTATTTTATTGTTTCACTCATTCCAACTTTTGTGCTAAGATTTCAGACACATGACATCTATCACACACACTAACATGCCAAGATTTAGTGAGTCTTCTGTGGTGCAGCTGTTGCTTTTCAAGGGTCATGGTTTTCTTACAGTAGTTTAATATTGGACTTTTGAAGCCACTTTTGATTTTCTCATAAAGAAGTCTATGTAGACAGACATAAGGTCTTCTATAGTGTCTATTCAAGAAATACGGAAAATAACTTAAAAATCATAGAACTTTGTTTTCTTGATGTCCTTGAGAAAAACAAATCATAGCAGAATAAATCATAAATCAATAATGTAAATATTATTTTCTTAAAAACACTGAAAAGAACCCCAAAAGTTATCATGCTGTGTCAAAATGTAATTTGATTTGAAATGAACTGCTTTAAATGGGAAATTTTCATGACTTATGGATCAATTTCTCGAAAAGACAGATGCAATTCTGAAAACAAATCCTCAAGATTTTCCTCCTTTTTATACGGTCAAGATAGCTTCTCTGTCTTCCTCTAGTACTGATAATATTTTCAAATATATGCCATATAATTTACTTGATAATACTTTTCCCTGAATTGGAGATTTTTGCATTTGCAATTCTTTCATCACCTAAAAATTTCTCTAAAACTATATAAACTCACCTACAACCTGGAGGAACTTTATGGTCATTCAAGTAAGCGCCTTCTGGTTCATGAAAAAAAAGTATCACCTTTTGACTCAGTTTTATTAAAATATCTTGGAAATACCTGATTGGATACTTTATGGATTGATACAGTTGGGTCAGTATGTTACGTATAATTGATGGTGGTTAGGAGGAAGACTGTGGAAAGGATAAAAATACTATGCAGAAAAAAAAGATTCATTTTTTACTCATCAAATCTTCTTAAGAAACTTCCTGAGCTTCTGACTTTTTTGACGTTATCGACTTTTCCCCAAACGACTGACAAGTGCAGTCCAATGAGAGGCTGAAAAGCACTCTTGATTGGTACTCTGAATGTGTTCTTTATGTGTTCTTTAGTATCACTTTATATGAAATACTGAATGTCTGTATCTATTTTAGATATAGGTCAGGTTCTACCTCAGAAGAAAATATTACCTGAAGTCACATCCAAAACAAGAGAAGTTAAAAAAAAAATAATTTTAAAACACCTAGAGTCTCTGGCATTCATCACAAACTATGACTGTTTTCTGAGATAAATAGTCTACTACTTTTGTACTGCTCTCTAATCAGAAGCGTTGATTTCTTATTTAGTTTCTATTTTTATTTATTTATTTTATTGATACAGAATAGAGAACTAGAAACTCTTCATCTACTAAGCTCATTCTTCTGAAACAGAAATGGGGAACCTGACATAGGTAAAGTTCCAGGTATACTCTATCCATTGAAAACAGCTTCTCAATCATTATTCATTCCCTCTTCATTTCTTTCATCATACAAACTTGCAAGACAGGTTATGCCAAGATTTTTGTGAGTCAGAAAATTGGAATTGTTCTTGTGTTCTTTATTTACAGATATTTTATTTGAGATGCTGAATTTAATTTTAAAATCTACAATTTAATTATTTTCTTTAAAAATATAAATTTAATATCTAAAATCTAATCTTAAAAGCTAAGTTAAAAGCTATGTTCCTCAGAAACAACACCTCTGTGGATACAGTTAAAAATATGACAGTCAGAAACAATTCTCCATCACCTTCCTTTACTGAAGCCCACACAGCTAGAGAGCTGCCCATACTGCCATTTGGCCTGCAAACCATAATCTCAAAACTACAGCACAGCCGCTGGCACTCAGTCAAAATATTATGATGCTATTTCGTGTCCTTGACATCTTTGACATCAGAATGACGCGCTATATAGAAGCTTTGCTAACAGTGGCTCATATTTTTTAAGATCTATAGTAAACACTACAACAAAATTCTAAAGAAAAGAATAAACAAGCTAATATTCCTTTTATCAGGAATCTAAAATTCCAAAGCAGTAAAAAATGAGATTAATGTCATATAACAAAATGGCATGCAGGTGATAAAAGCAGCTCTTTAACAGGTAATTATATACAGTTCCACAACTGTATGTGCTGTGCACTACAGCTTGCTGGCAGTTTGTAAAAGCCTGTCTGCTACACTGGAATAGATTCACTCCTCTGGCACCCCAAATATTTACTTAAAACAACTGGGATGATGAAATTAAACATTTCACAACAGCAAGCCCCAAACATTCAAAGGAACATACATCATTGTGCATATTTTATGGAAATACCATATTTTGATCCAGATGCAAGAACTCTCCCACATAAAACTGGGAAAATGCCCAGAAGATGAACACAACATATATGTGAGAAGTACAGAACCCAGTTACATAAACGACAGCTATTGGCAAACTCCTAACTAAGGATGCTGCATAAAATACACAAAACTATCATTAGGGGAAAGCAAAGAACAAGCAGCCTGTACTCCACTATCAAAGTACATCTATAGAGTTAACGTGCTGTGTTACATCTCATTTTTTTCGTTGTTCTATTTTTGGAAAATTTTCAAAAACATATGAAGACTTTGCTAAGAAATCATATTATACTCCTCAATGGAGCACATGAAATACAGAATTTCCATTTGTATCCCTTAAAAACAATACATCATACCTGACATGTCTAAAACTCTTTGCAAATTTCTGCTAATTAACCTTGGAAATGCAGGCCAGCAGCAGCACTAGGTAACAGTGAGGACACGAAGGCAGAGCAAGTGGATGATTTATGAGTTAATCCATGTCTCAATTACTAACAGGCTATAACTCACACTCTCTGAAAAATAACCGAAAACATTACTTGATAGTAGACCTTCCTTCATGTGACAAAGGATGGATCTGATTTGCCATAATTTAAGGTTCTAAAATTTAAATCTGTTATTTGAAGCCAGTATACTAGCACTATGGGTGATCCTCATCATCCTCAAAGAGAAAAAAGCACCTCCAGAAGACAAAACCTTTCATTCTATAATAGGTTCTCTAGTAGGGCAGATTATTCATCTTTTGGATATGCCTATCTTCTCCATTTACATTTTCTCTGTGACTAGCATGCAGTTAAACATCTCACTTTAAGAGGACTGGTGTTACATAAAATTAAACTTGAGTGAAATATATATCTTTCATTTTAAGACTGGCATAGGATTATGTGCATTTTAAATATTTGTATTTACATCTCTAAGGGCTTTAAGACAGTGGTTGGATACCTCATTGCACTCTATATAGTAATGGCCCAGCTTTGAGAATGGTCTACAGTCTTTATTCCTAAAACTCCTGTGGGAAGTAAGATCTTATTCCTCCAAAAGAAAAATCTGCAGAACACTAAGTGAGACCAGGCTGGCAAGTTTATACTGTCTCCATAGAACTGATGTGCAAAAGTGGTCATAAAACACAAAAACATTCATAGAAATCATGTACCATAGTTTCCTGCACTGCTGAACAATTTGTTTGATTCTTTTTTAAAGGCTAATATTTCTTTACTGATTTTCTGCAAAACTCAATCTTATTACTTTTCCCCATATCTATCTTTTCCTTCCTTCTGTACTTGCTCTAGAATTTTTCTCCCTTTTTCTTCTTCGTTTTCCAATTTAATCACTTTTGTTTTCCTAGCACTGTCCTCAGACTTTCTGCTTCCCCTCTCTGACTTAGCCTTTCCTAAGATTGAGTCATTCCTCTAACTCCTGCTACACTACACAACCTATTCATAACCTGTGCCAACAGCACCAGGTAGAAGCTAATCTTATGCTAACCCCCCCAGGCTTTCTCGTTCAGGAGGTCACCTACAACACTCTGCTATCCTCTCCTCTTTTTCTGTCTTTTTTCCTTTTTTGTTGTTGAGTCCTTCTCCCAGCAAACCAACTACTCTACCCCGAGAGTTTCCCACACAGTAACTGCATACAGTGCCTGTCTAAGCCGTGTATTAAAGGTGTGTTCAGACACCCATCATCCTCAGTACAAGGCAGTAGGATGGCAGGATGTCATCCAGGACGAGCGCTCCTGGTGATGTCTGCTCCGCAGCGAGCAGCGCGGCGGGAGGGGAGCCACGCGCTCTCGGAGCGCTCGCAGGGCCTGGCAGCTGCCGAAGGAGAACGGAACGCACACCCAGCGCCTGCTTCCAGCTCTCTGGGGTCGGCCAGTCACACAGTATTTCCATCTCTCTCCATTTCCACCCACAATTAAGTTTTCTGTGGGCAGAATAATTTCTGCAATGAAAGGATGCATTTAACTAATTTTCATGTGATGTCTTACAGCCTGTTCAGGTCTCCTACCTCTAATGTAGAAAACCAACTCAGAGTGGAAAGAAAAAGCACTGGCAGTTGGATTTCTCTTGCTCCAACTTGATCCAGTGCAGCCTGGGCATTTGTGGAGGCAAAACACCATCTGATGCTCAAAATTATATTCATTGATTTGTCAAATGAAGAAAACTACCTGAGGAAGAACTGCCTTCATTCAACCTGGCTTTGAAAAGGGCAAAACCCATTAGTTTTCTAAATTTTTATATAGCAGAAAAACACCTGTCTTTTGTTTGTTTATTTGTTTGCTTTTAAAGACCCTGCTGTATAACATTTCAAGGGCAGATAATGTTCTTCATGGCCATATTAGTCATTTAAAGCTAATTGTACCTTTAAAATGTACAGTACAAGGCCAGACTGACATCTAAATGAAAACATAGATCACTGGTCTTGCAGAAAGATGACTCCTCTGGTGAATGGGTTAAACTGTTGCTGTCAGTTTGAATACAATTAGTACAACTGATATGCAAAGAATTGCTCTGTCAGGAAATGTCACTGTCATTGAGCACTGTTCCCACTCGGCATTCAATTTTCTGTCTGGCTCAGAAAATTTTAATAACAGGTCAGAATTCAAATGTAAAAATGTAACCAAAGTATATAACTCCTCCCTACCTTACATTTCAATTTTCATTTTAGATTTGTTCTTCACATAATTTCTGGTTACCAAGAAACTATTCTTATTTGCCCATTTTCTTCCTTCCTTAACCATTCCTTCCCTGTTTTCCTTAACTGAACCTAACAGATTTTAACAGTTAATGTTTTTATTATTATGTAACCTAGTCCCTTGAATATTTTTTAAATAACTCAAAAAAAAAGAAACAACAAAATAAGACAACATTGAGTAGACAAACAGAAATAATTAGTGTTTATAGAACACTATCAAATATCTATTCATCTATTCTTATTCATTCTACATATCTATTCATTATAGTGCCCACACACACCCTGTGGTCCTTTCTTTTCCTACCCTTTCTTTGTTAGAGCTTCTGCTTGGTGCTAATCTTTTCCTTCTACTCAGTGCATTTTCCTACTCAGTGCATTTTAGGGATTTCAGGTCTATGTAAAAAACTCAGTGAGTGATTTTGCACCCTCATAAGGAATGTTTGGTGGCTGGGCAATAATGCTCTGGGGAGCTAAAGTACTCTCAGGCAATTGGGGGTGCTCATGGAGAACATGGGAAATGCTCCTTGTGAAAGTCAGAAACTTTTAAGACTCAAAGACCAGGGCAGAGAGGACTGCTGCTAAGACGGTGAATAAGTCCCAGGACACGCACTGGTGTGGGCTTGCAGCTTGCCCTCCCTGGCAAGTACCTTTGGGGAACTAGTGTAGGGCAGTACCAGAAAACAAGCCGTGAGCTTCTCTTCCCCTGCGAGCCTGAGCCTCCTAAAAAGTGTGTTTTTCTACCTGTGGTATTGTTCCTCACCCCCACAGGAGCATTGGAAAGGTGCTGACTTGCAGCTGGCTTGCAGCTTCCCCACCCGCTGCCCTTGCAGATGGGAAGCGCAATTGCCACCTTTGCTGTCAGCCTAATGGGAGGTTTGATGATCTACCTGGGCTGCAGCAGCGTGCAGCAGGGCTGCCTGTCAGTCAAGATGGTGACACCTGACAGTCTTATTTCTCCTTCTGCCTTGACGTATCCTTATATAACCATTCAGAAAACTGAACCTGTCATTTCTCATCTCTTCCTTTCTCCTATCACTGCTAGCAAAGACGCTTTCCTCTTATGTGTTTTAAGCCCATAAGTTTACCACTGTCTTGAAATCCTCTCATTTCAAATTCAAGCCCATGACAAACTATTGCCAGTTTGCTCCTAAGATACAGACTTTGACCCTTCTGACAAAATATTGCTTCAGGTATGGACTAAATTTCCCTCTCTTTTGGAAAATGCTGTGGACTAACTCCACTGCTGCTCCCACCACCTGGTATGCTGATGCATATCTCTGTGCAAGCAATTCTAGCTGAGGATAAAGCGTCTTCAATATTCAGCCTAACTCATTCTTCTAATCCTCAACGGAGTAAGTAGTTTTGGAACACTGACTTCTTCCCCAAAAGTGATTAACTTTATTTCAGCACATATTTCTGTGTATAGCAGTTCTGAGGAGTCTCTCTCTTCTCTTTCCAGTTGCTAAAACTACTCATTCACCCCTTAGTTCTCATCATTCTCACCTGTTCAAAACTCTTCTTTCTGCTTTTCCTTACGACATTCAAACTTCTGTTCTTCAGGTGCTCCATGACCATTAGTTACTCTTATTTAGCAGACCTTTATATTCCATGAAGCACAGCACGCCAAACAGTTCCATTTGCTAAAATACAAATCTGTCTGCAAAGGTAGCACGCAACATGTGGACACACAGGTTCAGGGGCAAGAGAACTGTCCTACTCATTTCAGTGAAACTTCAGCTCCGAACTGATACTTCTGCTGTTGCTCACTCCAGCACCACACATCATTTCAGCAGACGGATACAACCTATCTGCTGCTATCCTGTAAGCGGATGTAATGGCAGATAATGGGGCATGTCCTAGGAAAACTAGTTGCTGTCAAAATCCTCAGGAGCTGGGGAATGAGATAATCACTCTTCAGAATAAAAAACTGCCTTCCTCTTTCTCAAGATGGGAAAGGAAAGAAAATTTGTTCTTTTCTCAATACTAACCTCTAGATGTGTGAAATACACATACTTCATGCCAAAAGCCCCAGCTGTCCACTAATCCCTTGCTCATATCTCTTTTTAAAATATACTGTCATACTCATATGGCAAGTGTTAGAAAGTCAATATAACATGCTATACATGATATATATAATTACATACTCTAGGCTAATTATAATGAAATAAGCTACCAGCCCATCTCTTTTTATTATGTTTTCCTTTATTCTACATTTCACCATAAGAATGTTCATAGGAAACAATGAAATCTGAACTAAATCAGATAGCTAATTATGTGGGATGAGGGATACATACAACTCATCATTTCTATACAATATTTCCTAAAGAATAGGAAAGTGAACCTGTCAAATTCACTTTTCTTGTTCAGATTCAGAACTTTAGGTAGTTGTCAACAGAGAAAATAAAATACCACCAAATTTAAAAGAAGGTATATACTTTTTTTTCTCAGCTTAGTGTTGGATAAGAAAACTCTTTAGTTCTATTCATCATTCAGCCAGTGATGGGCAAGTTGTGACCGACCTGCTCCTTCCCCAGCTCAACCTGACTTCTCACAGGTGTTAACTACCACAATATCTGATCCTGGTCGTTGCCTCCCTGATTTCTTCCCCTACTTGGACATTGAAGGCCGTATCCTGATGGGGAGATAAGGCTATTTGTGTGTACACCAACCAGCCAATAGACATTTCTGAATTGAAAGAATGACCATAAGTCAGTCATCTCACCAGGTCGAGAGCCCATTGAGCTCTCCTTGCAA
>JAWLRI010000001.1:6131287-6162378 GCA_034781795.1 Crypturellus tataupa | reverse complement strand
AGACATTTCTGAATTGAAAGAATGACCATAAGTCAGTCATCTCACCAGGTCGAGAGCCCATTGAGCTCTCCTTGCAAGGCAGCGGGCTGCACGCCAGGATCTCCCCTTGAGCAGGGAGCCTCTCAAGGACACTCCTCAGGGTTAAGAGATCCTTCCCACTACAGATTCGTGGCAAGTGACTATAGCACCCTCTCTTTTTGAACTTGTAAATTTTACTTTGTAACTGTGCACAAATTCCTTAGTCATAAAC
This sequence comes from Crypturellus tataupa, assembly GCA_034781795.1. Classification (NCBI taxonomy): domain Eukaryota; kingdom Metazoa; phylum Chordata; class Aves; order Tinamiformes; family Tinamidae; genus Crypturellus; species Crypturellus tataupa. Next base: position 6,162,128 of record JAWLRI010000001.1, on the reverse strand, counting down.
CGTTGACCAGGTCTGGGACTAGGGCTGGATCCAGCTGCACCCAGATTCCTCTCAGAAGGGGTTTGGAAAGCAAGGGGGGCCAGTCTGAGCCTCATGACCCAACGGGAGGGTGTCCTTGGTAATTCTGTGTGTATCTTGAACCTCCATGCAGTAACTACTTGCCAGAGAATCTCGTGAAACCATTGGCATTATCAATAAAACCTGTAAATACTTCTTTTCCACGAGTGAAGTGCATTATGTCACTTGCCCCCACCCCCACTCGTTCCATGATACAAGTAAATAAAGAGGAGTCATATGCTCATAATTTTATTTTCTCTATCAAACTAGAGGTTTTGATGTCTTCTCAAGATGAAAGTCCTTGGAGTAAGTAAAAAGCTAAAGCAAAAGTTAATGTTGCTGCATCAACTACTTTCTAGATAATTATTCTTGCAAATATTAAAGATTAAATACTAAAAGGCAATTGAGTTCATGGAAGTTATATCTCCAGTTTTCAAACAACTTCACCAAATAACATAATTAATTCTACATGTTCTGAATGTCTCCTTATTTTTCTATAATCCAGTTCTATGTATTTTTATGTATTTAGCTGCCCAGAGGCTTTTCCTAATGGATTGCTAAAATCAAACCACCATATTAAAATGGTCTGATTTTCAGGACAATCATCTAAGATCATAAACAAGTTTTTCTTTCTTTTTTAAAAAAGAATATAATTACTCCATAAATGCAGTTTCAATCTTCTTTATAAACTTACTTTTTTTTATGCTAATTTCCTTGTAGATAATTTAAAACCTGCAGATTGATTTGTTTAAGTGCAACAACCACTCCAGCCTAGGACAAAGAAAATATGATTGCTTTAAATCTCATACATGCAGCTTCCCATGGGAGTGGAATACAGATGAGCTGCAAATGAAACACTCTCATCACCACCCTGCCCAAAGCAATTTTCCAGCATGCCCCCTCCCCTCAGGACATATTTTACTCCACCTTTACTATGTTTATAACATGATTTACATGCTAATGAGAAGTGACAGGGACTAAGTAATTAGGAAGCAAGACTGTAGCTTGTCATGCATTTTAAATACTGTAAACTGTAATTCCGGAATAAATATTCAGTCCTTTTCTTCTTTTTTTTTCCCCCTTAATTAGAAAACACAATTAATTCATTCTTTATAATTTCCATAGGCAACTAATAGAAAAGAAATATACTGTTACAATGTGTAGTGCATGTTTGATGAGCTCCAGTCCTCTTATATTGGTTCACTCTTACTATTATATTCTGCTTATTAAGCTTTGACATTGTAGCAAGAGCAGTATCAGTCCGAGAGAAGAAGCTGTCCTTTCACAGAGCCTGTGACCATGACTATGTAGAGCTTGCTTGGATAAATTGGTGGACTATGCATCTCTGTTATGACTGTGAAGAACAACCCTACCATGGAGTTATCAAGACCCTACAATAAGGTCTTTTGGAGAGAATGGAGGTTAACTCCAGGCCTCTGAGATCAGGAGAGGTTTAGGAGGCAAAGTGAAGGAATCTAGCACTGACCATAACCCTCGAGTGTGAAGGGAGATGGTGCGTACTGTGTAAAAGTACAAGTATTAGCATGTTGTACAGCAAGCTGTACCCAGTAACCAAAATATCTTTTGCTTCTGCCAGCCTATTCCACAACACTGCTCTTCGGGCAGTGAATTGTCTCTTTCCAAGATGTCTCTTTCCTAGACGAGTACTCAGTAAGGTTTTCAGGTTTCATTCCTGAAAACAGCTGTTTTGGGTGTACAGATTTCTTGGTAAAGAAGCAACCAAAATGGACACCACATGAACAAGGAAATGTGGAAGTGCCATGAGTTACATGGTGATAGGAACAGTACTCGTTCTCTGATTGAGAAATACGTGGTGTCACCAATTTTCACAGTTCATGTCTGCTTGGCAAACTCTGTTAAAGTACTCAGAGATTATCATTACATATGCAAAATAACAAATGTAAATATTTTACCTACATGTACCTTTCCAAAGCAATGCAGTGTTTACATCCTGGCGCTCAGTAAGACAACCTGTATTATCATCATACATTTGAATGTCCAATCATTAAAATAAAGATAACCATTAATATCAATTTGAGATCTACTAAAAGGTAAACATAATATGTCACTGATTAATTGGTTTTACGTTAACAATTTTCATTGGGATATAAACTAAATATCTTTGCTGGAGATATTGTCTCTATCTTTTTTGTTATTTTGTTATTTAAAAATACACAGAATATTTAATTCAAAAGATATAACCAAGCCATGTCCAGTCCCATACTACTTATACCAAATACGCAGGGAAATAAACAGTCAGGATTTAGCAATGATAACTAACTAGTAGAGAATTTTCTAATACTTTCCTCTGAACTTGACTAGTCAGATAAGCATAAATTGCAATCTAGATAGCCATTTAATAAGGGATGATAAAAGATGAATTATTCCTTTGAACTTATCTTTGATAGCTGAAGTACTGACAGTAATACAAGAGAGCCATTCTTATCCTTTGTTTAAAAAAAAAAATAATAAGCCAACTTGACCATATATATCTACTGCTGAACCTGAAGAAGGAATGTGAAGTCGTCTGAGGCAAGCTGGAAAAAAAATCCTTTGGAGTATTCTGTTTACTAAATCACATTCTCAAGAATGAAGGAATAGGGCCTTGAAATGGGGCAAAATAAGATAGTTGTAAGAGCTTGAAGCTTTTGTAAGTAAGTTCAACAAAAAGGTAGATTTGCTCAGCATTTATGAGAAAGCATTTCTATAAATTAACCCAAGGCCTGTGTCTCATAATTCACTTGACAGTTTACCAGCCCTGAAAATGAATTCAGGCAATTTAGATGAGGGATGAAAGCACAGGCTTCACAGCTCTCCTAGGCAGCTCAGAAATACTCCTTGAGCTAAAGCTCTTTGTGCTCTAAAGGTTAATAGTCCCCAATCATGCCTTCCACTTGGTTTTATTAGTGAAAGAAAGCACTCTGGCAGTCTGCTCTGGGTGCAGGGTAAGAAAGGTAAATAGTATGAAAGATAGTTGTTTTCAAATCAAATTATCCTGTTATGTTTGGCTAAGAAAGGATGGGTTTATGACTTTTCAAAGTCACCCTGTGGAACAAATAGGACTACTGGAAAAAAACCCACACATTTTAGGTGAGCTTTTATTACTCTTTGCTGCTACTATCAATATCAATATCAAATTTAGAACAAGACTTTTAAAACACAAAGTAAATATTAATGTGTCTTCTAAACACTCTTTAATACTGATTTTAGCATATTGTTGAAAATATATTTTCAGATATTAAGCTTAGGCTTGAATTTCTACACAGATATTTGGAAGATTTGGAGACAGAGACCACAATAAATCCTTTGCAAATGCAGCATCTCCATGGACATGGTAGCATAATTTTTCATATACATGAAAACTCAGAAGGTGATTCTTCAAATTTTATGTCATATTTCTCTAGATTTAACGGGATAGATATCATCTTTTAAGACATAAAATTCTGTCAGCTAAAGATAGGTTTGCGACCTCTAGGCAAAGCTGGCACAATTATTTTTTGTAGTTCCCTTCAGATTATAAAAAAGACTTTCCCAAACAAGAAACACAGATCGAACAGCCTGATAAACCTAGGAATGATGGTAAGCAACATGACTTGGGTTGACACATAAAATTCTTAATTATTTGTAACAACCTGGCTTTTCCTGTTCTCCATCCCTTCCTCTGCTGCCTCTCCTATCCTCCCAGCCCCCCCCCCCCTTTTTTTTTTTGGGTCGTGGAGTTTTTGCATAATTTTGTACTTAATAGTAAAATTCAATTTAGAATTTCAGATGCTTATGGTAGTCATTATTTCCATTCCCAAATGGTTGCATAGTATTGCTGTGTCCTATTAAACATCTTCGAGCCCTGCTGAGAGACCCCATGAAGTGATTTCTGTGTTCCCGCGGGTGAAAAGATGTAGCACTACAAGCATGCAGCGTGGGAAGTGTCACCACACGCTTCAGTCATGCACAGTCACAGGAGTTTATGCATTTTATCTTACTGGTTATTCTTCTCAGCCCATCAGCTCCATCCAACTTTGGGGAAAAGCTCTCCACACGCCGTGCTGAACAGTTATGTTGGAGAGAGCTACTGCCAGCAGCCAGGATAATCCCTCACTGCCTTGGCCTAAGAGTCAGGCACAGACTTTCCTCTGAGACCCCAGAAAAGATTATCTATCCCTGGCTTGCAAGAGCCTGTACCACAAGATTGGTGCTGCCACAGCGTAGCAAGAGAAATCTTAACAAATTAGGCTTATGTCTAGACTCACCATTACTAATTCTTATGGGAGTAAAATGATTTACAAGATCCTACCTGTTTGTTACCGTTCTTGAGGAGCGCAGCAGTAATAATGCTAATATGATTAAAAGCTCTTTGCTTTAGTGCAGCTTCATCTATTATCTATGGTAAAAAAATGCAGCAAAAAGAATCTGAAATAGACAGAAATGGCAAGTTTTCTGTGAATTTCAGACAGATGAAAAAGTTAATGGATCTTAACTTTCTAGAAATATGTAGACATATACCTATAGCTGTATACCTAATATATAATACAGCTACAATGCAGGAGAGAAATGTTGAATGCTTTGACTTTAATCAGAATTTGTATTTTAAGGCAGCCATCTGAGAAGTTTCCTGATAACTAAAACACACAACAGAACAGAACACTCTGAAGCAGTACTTCAACCACACACCCATCCTCCTTCTTGTACAATTAGACAATTAAACTTGCCATTAAACTCCTGGTCTAGCACTTGAGTATTCACATCTAATTGGCGAGCTAAATAACAGATCTACCATTTCCAAACTCTTAAGTTTCATCATCTTCTGAGGTTCTCTGTAATGTTTTGTGATAAGAATTTTTGACAATTTTTTTCTTTTTTCAGACTTTGTACCCTAAATAAATACTAGTAATTTCACAGTAGACAGCAGAGGTTATTGCTTGAGGATGTTTTTCTTCCTGCTGTAAAAACATGTTATGTAAATGATTAAAGAACATTACAATGGTTCTATTTTCTTTACAAATGAGAAAGAACATATTGAATTAATGCAAAACTGATGAAACGATTCACTTTTACTCTCCTAAGACAGAATAAACAAAATTCAAAGAGATTAATATATATGATATGTCATAAGTGAAAAGAGAGCTGCAATTTCTCTAACTTTATTAGAAATAAAAAACCCATGCAATACTTTTGCAGCACTAAAATAATCCCCATCTTTTCATTTCTTCACAGAAACTGCTACTAGTTATTTAGTCATAGATTTTTCTATGGCCCAAGGGAACCATTGTGATCTGCTAGCCTGACCTCCTCTATAATCTTTTCAACAAATTTTCCGTCCTAGGAAATTTATGTAAAGAATTACACAGAATATATTTCTTTTTTAAAGTCTGTTTCATACCCAAGGTATCTCAAAGCACTTTACATAGTAAATCAAAAACTGATCATGCAGGCGCTTGGCAGACAAAGTCCGCTGGCGTTCCAATGGAGCATCAACCTTTAATGCTCCACTGGAGGGAACTGCACATCTCGGTGATAGAGATGATCCAGAATTTAGAAAAGAGGAAAGGTAAACATATTGGCAAACTGTAAAATTTAGCAATCATTTGCTCTCTGATATATTTTAAAGTCCTGTAGGAAATACATCTAAAATACATTTTTTCCTTATTTCATTTTTTTTAGAATAATCCATATTTCTTACACAACACTTCATTAGTTACACTTCACTGACATTATTACTATTTTTAATACTGCAAAGAACTTACTTAAATGCACCACATGAATTTTGTTAAGTTATTACATGCATGCTGAGATTACCAAACAAGAAAAGAGTGAAAAACAAAGAAGTTCACTTCAAAATAGTTAAAAGAAAATAATACTTTGTTGCATCCAGGTGTAGCCAAACAGGTATATCATCATATTAACATGAAAGTACATGCAGCATTATTTCTGAAGTACAAATATATAATTCAGTGATTTTTTAGCATTTTAAAACCAAGCATGTGCCACAACTTTCATTTTTCATGTAGAATCTTAATATTTTTTTAATGAAAAATATATAAATGTGGTTGATTTCTTTATTATTTTAAACTTTACTATTTATTAACTTTTTTTCCTTAAAAGATTTTTTGCTGATTAAAACAATAGATTGGTAATTCTGGAGAGTGATAGATGCTAAACTCTAGCAGAGAGGCATCTTGAACACTTCTAATTAGAGACCCTCTTGCTGGGTTTGCCTTGGGTCCAAACACCCAGGACTGTAAACAGGACATTGGATCATCGTATGGCTTTTATCTCATCTTGCGTGATCCTATAGCACTCAGGACTACAAGCTGGTCCTAAATGTCACCTTGTACATCCTCAGTACCTGTTAATTACTTTTAATTACCTAAGAGTAGTTAATTACTTTTATGAGCAACAGAAATCTGTAGAGTCTATTCAACTGAATAATCCACCAAGTATCTTCTCTACCGTGCATGGAACAGCTATTCGGGGTCCGCAGTCTATCTGGTTCTGCACCCAGATGTAGAATTTGTTACGTCTTTTTAAAGTAAAAATTTTTGCTTTTTACATTCAGAAGCTTGTCCTCCCGTAAGTATGTAATTGCATGAGCTCTTCATTTCTCATTTGCTCCACTAAACACACATATTTGGATTTCATTGCAGATTTTCTAGAAATTCCATTGATCTTATTTTTTTTTTTTCTGAATACTTTCCAGGGTACATGATTTTACTGAACAGATCACATCTTTTACTTCTGTCATGAAATTTCTTTTCTCTCAGACTAGTGAAAGCTCAAACTGAAGCTTTCTACGTATCTCCAGCTGCTCTAGCTGACACCTATCACAGGCTTTAAGAAAAGTGTAATAGCATAAAAAAGAAGCACAATTAAGTCTTCTGTCTGTCTCACTAGCTTATAAACCTCATGAAATTATTTTTCCTTTCCATACTCAAGACAGCAAAATTGCACATACATAGCTAGCTATATACACCGTCACTTTCAACAATTTCAACAATTTTGTATTCATTCATTAAATAGTTTAAGAGATCATCTAGGGTAAGTATTTAATTTGAATAACTACAGCAAAATCAAATCAAAACTTAATTGCAGTCTCAGTATTTAGTGATTTACTACCTACACAGATATTTGGGAGTCTGTAGTAGAACTTTTTCAGCTAAAAATTTCAACTAACTCATTCTACTTCTTCTTTTCTCCAGACATGAGTCTTAAATTCCCCAGATGACAACTGGTTAATTTCAAATTAGATGAACCATTTGTTAGATTGAGTAAAATAGGTCACATAGGCTATTGGTCTGCTGACAGGTTTCTCAGCACTACTGAATTTTCATGAGATGACAAGGAAGAATAAAAAGAGAGGAATAAAAGAAGAGCGACTTTCACTGAGCTGCAATTTTAGAATGTTTCACTGCTTTGAGCTGAGGAATGTAAAAAAGAGGCTCATGTAGCTAATGGAACTATTTAGTTAGTATGGAAAATAAATAATTCATGCAAGCTGTTCATTTGGCTCAAACACAAAAACATGAAAGGTAATAAATTATAATAGTTGAAGAGGTTACTAAGAGGAATCCATGAAACAATATTAAATCAAGTTAGGTCAAAATAGCACAAATCTTATAAATCAAGCTTTTGGTAAATGTAGCTAATGTTTCGAGGAAAGCTCTTTAAAGTTTTTGTGTGGTGGTTGATTAAATTTTATGTTAGAAGAAGAAATGCAAAATTCAACATTGAAAAAAAAATGTTCATGCTCCATTGCCTCACTGCATATCATCTGCTTTCTTCCAGTTCTCAGTCCAAGGTTTTGCAGTTGAAAGATAAAAGGGAAAAAGCTACAAAAACCTGTAAGCACGTATTTTTTTCATAGCAAAGCACTGATTAATGAAATAGATATCTATACTTTTTTTTTCTGCCTAGAATCTGATTGTATTTTCTGCCACGAAAAGTATCACTTCACAGTGAAGTCAAGAAAAGAAATTGGCCAGCACCACTTCAGAAGAGATTTACTATGTGATTTCCCATTGTCCTACTTAGAACACATCCATGTAATAACCATGTGTTTCTCATTAACTACACATGCACGCAGATTTCATTTGTGGACATCTTGCGATTCAAAGTAGGTCAGCCAGAAGAGCGATAAGCATTTTGTAAAATATTTGCTGTTACTTAATGGAACAAAAGATATTTTCTATAAGTGCACAAATAATGCTAAGTAGATACAGAAAATCACTCCCCCAACCCCAAATTACAAAAGTAGGAAAGCAAAAAGCTCAGAAAAAGTGAACATTCAACGGGATGTCTCTGGCTCTCAAGAATAGAAGAATGCTGCTGTAGGCATTTTCATCCTCCTCATCCGTCAAATTCACCAAGTACATCTAATCAGATCTCTCTTTCTCTCTGATGGCACAGTGGCTATATAATCTTTGACCAAATGGATGTCATTGAGATGTCCTGACTAGTCTTCTTGCCCAAATTCAGCTGAACCATTTTTACGTTTTGCTCCTGGGACTTTTATCTTCCAGTCACATAAAGTATCGTTATCATATTATCCTATCAGATCAGTGAGCACAGGTAACTTGACAGCTCTAATGAGTTATGTACACACAATCTTGAATTCGATAGTACCTCAATTTTAATTCATACAAAGAAAAGGTCAGTTCAGATTCTTTGTCACACTGCCATATGGTATACAGGCCATAATGACAAAAGGGCTATTTCATTCACTCATTAAACGCATACCATTTGTGTCATTGCAAAATCTACAGTTGGAAAATATAGTTAAGACCATTTTTCTTTGACAAAAATAGGTTTTGTCTTTACTAGGACACCAGTAAAATTCCTGGAGTGTTGAAGGCACAGAACTTTCAGACACAGAGCCTGTACCGATATCCAGACCAAAAAATATATCTCAATATATTTTCTCGTCCTATAAACCTAAATTTGAGAAGGGGCAATATTTCTTCTTTTCTACTTAGAGAATTTATTCAGAGACATAGTTTTCTCACTAAATATGCCGGAGATGGTGAACTGGAATTTAGTGATTTTGAAAACATGGAAAGGAGGTTAGTGACGTGTATTCATAAACTGGCATTTATCCCTGTAAGGGTACCATTATTCGGTGGCATCATTGACAAGTCTGAATTCTGAAGGTGTTATGAAGTATTGACATATTTTACAGGGCAATTTCTAATTAAATTGACATATCTCAAAGCGTTACAGAACAGAGTGACAGATGGAAATGAACCCAGTGGCTGTATGGTAAAGAAAATGTTTTATAGCATGGCTGTTCAGGATTGAATACTGCACAGGGACAGAGCTACATGGAGAGGCTATCCCAGAGTATTTGGAGCTAAGTCAGTAATATTAATACCTTCGTTTCATGTTTTCTAAATATTCTATTCCAGTACTCCAAATAAAGAAAAAAGAAAAATCTTACATTTTCATAGCTAGTGCTGCACAAAGACGACATTCAAAACCAAGTTATGTGAAAAGCATATTTCAGTAAATGGTTAGAGTAGTACTTTAAGAACAAAACAAAATTGGTAAACAAAAGTGTTGTGAAACACAGAACAGAAAAAAATGCTAAATCCACCATGGGTTATCATGTAAACCTTCAGTGTCCTCTCCATAGGTTTGCGAAAAGGGAAAATGTCACTATAAAGTGACCTTTTCCTGAGGCACTTACTAAAACTTCACAAATGTCAAAACAACATTCCAATGAAGACAGCATCATCAGGAAGGAAAACTCCAAGCGTAGTTCAGCAGAAATTTAAAAAATAAAATATCTCTTTTGTTTTTTAAATTTGTATTTTGTTCATTTAACAAAATGAAGGGGTACTTTCTGTTTAGACCTCCTTGTAAGTCCCCCTTCAAACTAATCGGTCATCTAGCCACAAATGAGAGTAAATCACAGGCAAGATATTTTTCAGCTTGCAGTTCTCAGTATCTTCCCTAGTATTAAATGCTATAAAAAGCAAACTAATGAGAAGACGTAATTGCCACTGAATAATATGAATCACCAAATGACACAATGAAATTTCAGGGTAGGCAGACAATAACACACATTGTCCAGGTTCTTTCTCCGTTTTCTTATCTTTTACTGTAAAACCTTTTGCTGTTTGTATCAGAGTCAGTATTAATATATTTCCCTGTCACCACAGTAAATGAATCCTCATTTTGTTTTTGAATAGGTATTCACCATGCATCAGGAAGACTTGCCTGTTGAAGTGGAAGGCTGAGCGAAATAGAAATGCGTAGAAATACAAACTATTTTTTTATCCAATCTTGTTTTCTCAAATTGGCGTGACCGTAGAATGATGACTAAGATTATAAGTTTCTTCTATTTAACTATCAAAATGTCAGGCAGCTAGAGTGGAGAGCAATATAACTGTATTTGAACTTAACAAAAATGCCATTGCCTTTGGGATTACTTGGGAACTTAGTCAGAAGAACTGTCACGAGAGATCCTTAGAAATGCTTTTGATTGAATCAAACAAAACAAAGCAAAAACCATCTGTGTTAATCCTAACTTCATTCTTTTAGGTACTTGTCCGTATTAGCTGTCAGGTCCCAGGCCCTCATCAAACGTTACAATTGTGTTCTTCAGAGGGAGCCCTGAAAATAAATTAATCCAACCTCCTTCATGAAAGCCTTTAAAATCACTGGGGTTGATCAATTCATTTATGAAGCAGGAGTAAACAAGACTAATGAAAGCCAAGCAAGCAGAAAAGTCAAAGTGACTGTAGTTTTCAGGGCAGCAGTAGCCTCAGAATTATTAATTCTAAAATTAGTAAGTGGAAGCACATATATGCAATTTTTTTTTCTGCAATTTGAAAAAGATACTATTTAAAAGCATTGAACATAGCATTATCCCCAAATATTCTATTTTCATTTAATACAGAAATATAACTACCAAAATAAAATATCAAATACTTGAACCATTACTTTATGAGTCTGCATTTTTGAGGATCAGTAAGGGTATAATTGGACACGCAAGGGATATCAGTGAAGATCATAAGACAATGATAGATGTGCATCTGCTGATTTTTTTTTCTATTAATTCTACAAAGGAAAATATTTTCCACAAAATGTTTACATGTTCCATAATTTTACCCATGTGTCTTTTCACTTGGTCATAAAACTTTTTACTAAATTCAGTTCTTTCTCTCAGTCAAACTTACTGAAATTGCGGGATTGAAAAAATGTTGGAGAAAGCGAAGTGTGGCCTCCAAGCTAATGGACATCATGAAACTAATTCATTTCTTGTTATGAAAATGTAGAGGGTAGAGCTGATAAAACACAGACTGAGAGATGAAAGATCCTTGCAGTACGGCATAAAGATATCGAGGCTAATAAATGAATGCATCTTATTAGAAATATATCTTCTAGAAAAGTGTGAGGCTGTAGAAATCTGTAGAGAATCAGACAGAGCAGGATAATCAAGAAACACACTAGCTGCTACACCCTGCTTGAAGAATTATGCTTGCTGCACAGTTTTATGGCTGTCTAGAAGCCATTAAAGCACATTTAGCTGGAAGTGAAACAATATTTTTCAGTGTTCAAACGTGGCAGTTTGGAGTGTGAAACAAGAGACAATTTAGGAACCTCTGAAACACTCGCTGGGATAACGGCCGCAATCCATCCTCCCTCGAGCAGGCCCTGGTGCTTTGCTTCCCTCCTGCACCCCAGAGGAGCTGGTGTCACCCTGGGTGTGCGGGTGGCCTGGGCAGCCGCATCTCGCTTCCTTGGGCTCTCCTGGTGCTCACCTCTGCCGTTCAAGACTTGTCCCCTCCATGCATGTGTGATAAGGCATTTCCTCTGCCTCCTAATGAAGCAGGAGCTTGTTTCCATAGCGACGACAAAATCCTGGACCTGCTCCTCTTCCCAGGGAAGTCAGGACAAAGTCCTTGTTTCCTGGCTTGGGAAGAAGGACCTGTAATGTCCCTCCACTGAGCGTAGGTGAGGCCATCCCATAGCCAGAGCAGGTTGAACTCTCACAGTTTGTATTTGAAGCACAAACTGATTCATAAACTCATCTTGCCATTCCTATGTTTATCGGGATGTAAAGCACAAATTTCGTACTGCATAATTAAGCCCATCATCATAATACAGCTTTTCGTCCCAAGTAATGTTTTAATATCCCTGCACTTTATTCAGAATTGGAACCATTAACATTGCACAAAAAGCAATTTTATTTGGGCAAATTATAACATTATTCAGTAATGGCCAGTCAAGTTCAAAATTCAGCATAAGAAAGCAAATATTTAAAAAAAAAGAAGTGTCAAAGCAACCAAGTTGCCATTTTATATAGTAGCTGACCTAAATATAAGCAACAGTCATTTTTGTATCTCCATTTACTTTTCTTTTTTTTTCCTTCCTCTGTCCCTACTCTATACAGATCAAATATTAATTTTTGTTTGTTTTAGTTTCATTAGTGTTGCAATACAGCACATTTCTGAACACTTTAACTCTATGAAATCCTCAATATTTGGTATTTATTTCACATGGCAATTTACTAAGATTACAGGCCTGAATAAAGTTCTTACTTCAAGTCTCTAATATGTAAAATATTTAGTAATTAGTGAAACTTTATTTATTTATGTATTTTAATGATAAAAACAAAGACAAGCATCTACCTCAGTCCAAACTCTGGGTTCTACCTGGCCCTTTTCCTTTTGCACTCAATAAGCGTGTGCATCTTTTTTTCATAAGACAGGCAGAAAATAATTTGTACAGCTGTACAACAATGACAGTTGCATTCATTAGAAGCACAGATTTTCACAAATTGCTCACCATAAAATGGCCTGAGAAAACATACAAGGAGAGGAAGAGGGAAATTCTTAAGCTTTGAATATGCAAGACTACAAAGTGAAGTCTGCAAATTCCGTATTTTTCTTTATTTTTACATAATATGTATTTTTGTAAATATTACAAGAGCACTAAGCTCATTTTTAGAATGTACTAATGCAGCATAGTTCCTGATCTCCTGCCTCTTGATGTTAACCCTTCACTACATTTTTTTGTAGTTCTAACAATATAATACTTATTCTCTCTTTATTTTTTTCAGTATTTTCCTTGAGATTAATACTCTTTCATTTCTATTCACTGTTACTATAACTTATTCTTAACTCACTATATTGTCTGTTCTGTTGAGAACTGTTTCTCTCAGTTTACACTGCTTATTACTCACCTGAGTGGTTTCATTGACTTTGAGGGGACAAAGAAATTATTCATAATTAATGAGCATGCAACACAAATACCAGGTGCAGACGCTTACTAGCATTTTCAGCCTTTTCCCTTTTCATGCTTTTTAAAAATTTCCTGAACTCTTAAGAGTTGTCTTTTTTAGATTCCTTACAGAGGGGGAAATAAAAGATAGTCTGAGACAGAAACAGGTCACATTTCAACAACTCTAAGCCTTAGAACTTGAACTAAGACTCAGAAATAAAAATGGGATGCAAAGAAAGAATTCTGTTTTTTTTTTTTAAGGCTCAGAATTCTGCTTTTTTTTAAGGCTCAAATGAATGAAAAGGTACTTGAATCAAAAGCTCATTGTTGAATCATACATTCTTTGAGTCACTCTACAAGACTAACCTGGACTAAGTTATAAATCTTGACAAACTAGAGGTTTCTCAGTGATACTTCTGGGCACACGATTCATCACCTTGGGTAACTTAAGGGCCCTCATGAAATATAGCAAAGTCTCTTGTCTCAAGACTTCACATATCATCTGAAAAAAAGATGCCAAAAAAGGTTGGCATCACCTTCAGCAGATTGCCCAACAAGGCAGGAGCACGAAAAATGCGAAATCTACCTGACTATCCCAGTTACATAGCTTCTGCTCTTAAACCAAACCAACACAAAACAAAACAACAACTTCTACTCCAGGAAGGAGAAAGCACTGCAGGTGCTACAGATTCCACTTTTAATCAAGTTAATCTTGCTGAAAGTGTCTTTCTCTCCAAGGGCCAGAACAGGAGCCTAGGGGCTAGTTCAGTTGTAGAATCTGCATTACGAACATATAAAGGTAGATGATGGGAATCAAATTCTTCATCAGAGATCTGACCAGATGGACTGGATATGAAAGATTTTGCTCTATAAAGGCAGCAGAAAATAACAAATTACTTCAAAACACATTACAAAACTAGCAAAAATACTTTGAAACACACCAGACCTACTAAGCATTATCTCCTAATGATTTCTTAATGCTGTGCTTAAATTTGTTATCAAAATAATAGGACCAACTGTACTTTCCTTCTTGCAAACAGGCTGGAATTTTACACAATAAAAATTGTGAAGTCTCCAGATAACATGATCATTTCATAATATAAGTATCTGGAATAGATTTTGTATCTACTCCAGACTGGATATGGTAGTGTTGGGTAATGGATAGCCTCACAAGTGAGTGAAAAAAAAATTGTATTTTCCCTTTCTGCTAAGGACTGAGTCTGCTATATAGTTTGTATATATACGTTTACAATTTCTTTTGTAGATTTATCTTCTTCTTCCACCAAGCAAACATTTGGGACTGAACAGATTGGAATATAAGTTAAATGGAATTGCAGCTATTTTCATCCACACCTTTTTAGCCTTTGAAATTAATTAATTAGATGTTGATTTTCCTCTTCATATTTTATGTAAGTTTGTACATTCCTTTACACCACTGGGTTGAACCAGTTAGCAGAGGTTAAAGATTACTGAATTCTATTTCTAATCTGTTATTCAAAATAATTGTGAAAAGTAATCCCATTTCACATGGCAAAAAAATAAACATTTTATTATGCTTACACTGAAGCTTAAAGACATATACTTAATATTAGCTAGAGTTTCTGGAACATCATGCTAATGCCCATTAGTGACACTTGCAAGAGTCACAGACCTGCCTATTCATGAGGCTGTGGTGGCTGAATCAATTTGGTTGTTTGAAGGTTTGTAGGGAGCCGACGCATTCCGGTTTTTCCACTTGAGCGCGTACGTGGCTCAGGGCACTGTAGCTGCTACCAGTCTATCTTGCAGTCTTAGTGCATCCTGCTGTCTCAGATTGCTTAGGGGATTATCCACAGAACGAAGTGAAGACTAAGAATGCCTGGGAAGAGGTGCCAGGAGCCAAGAGCTCTTGAGATACCAGTTGGAGCCACCAGTCTAAACTCTCTAAGTAGGGTCAGAAACCACAGGACAAACCGTTTTACACCTAATTCAGAAAATGAGGTAAGTGACATTTACACGCCACAATTCTGAAGGGTAATATACCATGTGAGATGAACATTTAGTTTCTCCCTTGATTTGGACTTCAAAAAAGGCAAGATCTCTAGACCTACTCTTTGTTCAGAGTGTCAGCATATCTTCTGATACAAAACAGCCAGTGTATACTATATTACAGGTATGAATGTAGAAAACAAAAACCCAAGTTCATAATTATATAATTTATATAGAATTATACTGTTGATTAATACATAGAATTTAACCTGTGCTTCAGTGAATAACAAATCAAATCATATGCTATGAGTAGCAGCTTTAAAAATGCCTATTGTATATTTTCCAACAGATCAGATTCAGCCATTCAGTCATCTGTATCACTGACATGAACCACCTATTAGGTATAGTATAATCTACCAATTAGTAACACTTCAAACAAATCAAGTTAGTAAAAATTTTATCAAAACCTCAAAGTTTTCTTCAAAAATGACATACTGACATTCTGAAAAGATGCAGTAAATCTATCATTCTTGAAATCCAATGCTACTCCTGTAAATCATGGCAGTAACAACCAGAGGAAAAAAAAAAAGATTTTAGCATCTTTCCTCCTTTATCTGTCTATTTATATATGGATGTATTGGTTGTATAAACACCAACCCTCATTTCAACATAGAAAATATAAAATGTTCCATATATAGATCAGGAGAGAATCCACTCAGCCATGTGAAATCATTAATACAAATCCATTAATCAAATGTACAAAGCTTCACCTGGCTGCTTATCATTAGTTCCCACTTGAATGGCAATGTGCTGTAAATAATTTAGCAGTGATCAAATTACCTGTCTGACTTGTACATGTGGCCCTTTACACATATCCTTTAATATTGTATGATGTACTTTTACTTTAGGAAATTATTAACCTTTCCATCTTTTGAAGTAACACAGTACCAATACAGATCAATTGCAAAATATGTTAAGTTAGAAATATTTTAGATGTCAGCAGGAGCAAAATCACTAGCTAAAAAACCTGACAATCCATATGTGCGAACACATCTTGTTCTGTATATACAAAAAACTTTGTAGCACAAGAAATGTAAAAGTTTCCTTTCCAATTGGTCACAATGCTGACAGAAGGGAACTGCACTCCAGGAAAAATGCAAGGTCAGAGAAGCAATCTTGCATCATTACAACACTCCTCCCATGACGAACATTGGTGAACAATTCACGAGAATAAGTCCTTACACATTTTCTGCTGCTTTTTCCCCATCCATCTCTTGTCAATACCAATTTAGTTGATAGTGCATAACATCTTGAGGATTCACTGAGTTCAATACAACATGAAGTCCTTTATTGCAGAACAAACCTGCATCAATATAGGGGTTATTTGATCAAAAGGATGCAATGGGACTGCCTGATAGTTGCCTCTAGTTGTCCCCAGATACATATTAAAAAAAATCAGTGCAAGGTATCTTGGAAACCTTTAGTGGAGATTTTTACTAAGTGAAACTTTTGTTCTGTTTTACAACACTGCACAGAGTCTGAAATGCTGACACTGGAAACAGTAAAATACAAAATGTGCAAGGAAGTTTGTCCTTTTGATGGGAACACGTACTCTTTAAAATAATGTAAGAACCCAATCTCCCATGAGATCTTCATACTGAATATCCCAACCTAGCTTTGCAGAAGCTTTAAAAATTTTTCATTTATGTCACAAGGTTTTGGTTTTTTAACTTTTTATCTCCCACAGAAGCCTAAGGAATGCACCAAGGTAAAGACCTAACAAAGTGTCTCACTGCAGTGTAGAGCAGAACTAAGGCTATCTGGTAGTGACAGATCTTGGATAGGTGTTGCAACAAGAAATGTTACAGCTGCTTCATGCATATGCTTACTTCTAACATTTCAGATGAAACAAGAAAGTACTCCTCTAAGAAACCTATTTAGTGATCAACCTGCATGGTGACATGTGACATTTCATCTAGCTAACAATTACCCTAAGTATCTTCAGGTGACAAGGGCTCAAAAGAAAAAAATCTACCCCCTCAAAAAAACCTGCATGAGTTCCATTCTTTTGTACTCTCCCCTTATATAGAATGGAAACTTCAAACTTCTTTTTGGTGACTGTTCTCCCTTTGGGTTGCAAAGTGGTCCTCTATCCTCCCCAGGACCTGCCACTGGCTCTGAGAGAGATTTCTGTCTTGCCATAGTTGGGACATCTTACACAAAAGCCACAAAATTCTTATTTTTTACTCTGGCCATATTGCAACTACATGATCAATGGTACTTGATTTGCAATATTTATGAATTAAAAAAATCTTAGGATATTATTGTTGGTAACCCTTAAATTAGGCAGACATATGTGAACTGTAACGTGAACTGTAACTAGAGGACACAAGGAAAATGAAAGGCAAGGAAATAAGCCAATGAGTACATGCTCACTAAATCAATAAACAGGATGGACAAGTACTTTGCTTTACAAATGATATAGGTCAAATAAGCATTTTTACCATTTGCATTGTCTAGCGACACTGGCTACCCTGCTCCGGAATCATAGTCTTCTGCCATGTACTGTATTAGAGTTCCCTCTACTGGCTGAGCTACTGAACCCTTGTAATCTGCTTATGGAGTTGAAGTTCTTACATTGCAACTCTCTTGATGACACGTTACACCAGACAACCAACAGACATGTACACAGCAGCACAGTTCCCAGGAGAATTATCTTGGAAGAAATATTCATGAGTGTTTTGTTCAGATCACTAATAATGAAGTGTTCAATTCAAATCTGTGGGAATGGGGAACACATTTTTTCCACAACAGAAGGTTAGGAAGATCCAAGAATCTGAAAGTGTGAGGATTAAAATGGGAATGATAATATCTTTAATGTCAGTGAATTACAGGCTGCACAGATAATTGCTTAGTTAACAATTCAGAAAGTAGTATACGTTTTTTAGTCATTGCATAATAATTCATTGAATTTTGCTAGTTCCAGAAGCTTCCTCAAAGAATTCTGCAAGTTCAGCTAGAGATAGTCAAGACCTTCACTGCAATCTAATAGCAAGATAATTTCTAGGCTATGGTAATTTGCAGATACCATTTACAGCTTCAGAACCTCTGTTACCGTTTATCTCTTTAATCTGGCAATTCGATATGTTCAGAGCATATTGTGACAATAACTTTTTAGAACTCAAAACTGAGTGAACAAGATTACTGTTCATAAACTTTTCAGGACTCATGACTTTCTGAGTCACAGTTGATTATGCCTGAAGATAGTGTGTGAGTTATTAAAATTATTGTAATTTCACCTGGTACCTGAATGTTCACGGAACAGAAGTACATGAACATGCTTATAATTTTTGAAGAAAGTAACAAAAGAAGCATCCTGTTTTGAATATTAATTATTAGAAAATGATCAAATGACAAGCAGTCATAAGGTCCTTTCTAATTTCATTCAAATGGCAATTTATCATACAGCACCGAAATTTCCAGTGAAGCCTCAGCTAGACTGGAGTTCTCTTTCATATGCTAGTTACAATCTACTGCATGTTGTTTGGGAGCTTGAATATCATGCCTTAAATTAAGGACCTTATGTATTTCATGTCCAAATCCTCCATACAACACACAGTCTGAATGTCAAATGTCTATCTGAAGAAATGGAGGTGAGAAGGAACTGCCAAAAAATTATACAGCAGCTAAGAAATGGTCCCAAAGCATCAATGAGGCTGTGTATTTCCCACTGCCCTAAAGGTTAGAGCAGTATAATTGCACATATTAAGATTTTTCCCCAGCTTGAATTTGTCTTCAAATGAAACACTTCCTCTTTAGGGTGTTAAAACAGATAAAGTATTCATTGGATTTGTATAGAAGTAAATTGCACTTGCTCCCAAGGCCATGTGAGATGTGTGTTCAGACAATGTCTATTTAATACACTGGTATCTGCAACTGATCCGTTCTCTCGCTGACTCTGACTGGTTATATCATGGCCGAGAGTCCACACCACAAAGATGTTGAAGGGTGATATTCTATAGAACTTAACATTTAAAGATTTTAAATTCAATCCATGCTGACAGCATGGTGACTCTAGGCCTTAGACATGACTGGGTGTTCTTCTACCCATAGATAGACCACATGAGCACTTATCCTTGAAAACCATTAAGGAACATTCTGCATGTATCTGTGTGTGGTTTAACTGGTGACAATAGGACAACTCAGATTTAAAGCTAAACATTCACTTAAGAGCTTCTGCTAGGTCAGGGTCTTAACTGGCTTGTAAAGAAAGGATTGACTTAATTCAGTGGTGTCAATTCATTACATTTGCACAGATTAAATTGTATTTGTAAGTAAGTAACCATGTAGTTTCATAAAAATCTTTTTAAATCAATACAAAAATAATGTGGCATTACATGCATTAAAACAAATCTGACTTGGCTTGTGCTGTAAGAACCTAGGCAAGAACCTAGTCCTTCATGACCTACGTCTTGTAGATAGGTAGAGGGCTCAGAACATTTTATTGTGGAATAGAAATAAAAAGGATACAGTAAAAAGAAGTATGAGGACAAAGACAGTCAGGCTAGGGATAAAATTAGTAAAAACGTCAATAAAGTACTCATTCTACATACTAGTTTTTTGCTGTAGTAATTACTGATGGTACCAGATGATCCAGCTGATCTGTGAGGAAAATGAAACGTCCAGCAGATTGGAATGGCCTACATGTTAGCTAAACTTTTTGCGTTTTTTCTAGAAAATGGAGATTTTCAAAACTGAGATTTTCAATAAGTAATATTGAAATATTTATTACGATTGTAATCAAAAATGATTCTTTCAATAAATAAATATCTGCATCTTGGGATTCCTGCTCCTTACCATTTGTAAATGTGAGAAATGTAATGTTTTATCTAAATGAACGGAATAAATGAAAGATAGGCAGCCAGATAACAGCACTAAACAACTGTCTTCTGTGAAACTGCTGATTTGGACCTCCAGTAACATGACTTAGATCAAAATAAAAAGGAGCTATATGCATTGTGGAAGAAAGATGATGGTAGGAAGTTAGTGATATCAAGGACTGGAGAATGAAGGACCACAAACATGTTATAATATCATTGGGAAAATATGAGCAGCTTTGTCTCGATTGACCTTAACATCAGCATAGCGTGATATGAATTAAACAACTCAGTGTTAATTTTGCCTGCTGTAATTTTGTTCGCATACGACTGTCCTTGCAGGTAGATTTGAATTGACACAGTTCTCCAAGGAAGCAATCATTTTAACGTTAAAACCAAAAGGCCTTATGCCTAATTCATTCGAGGTTTCTCAAATGAAAACACTGCCTAAAGCTAATGTTTGCTGTAAGTGATAATAGAAGAACAAAAAGAAAAAAAAAAAAAAAAAAAAAAAAGGAGGGAAAAAAAAGGCAGGCATAAATATGCTGCATCTTCTTCTGTTTTTTCCTGTATAACCTACGGTAGTAAGCGCATAGCTCTGCCATGGGATGCAGACAGGGACTGTGGGAGAGGGGATTGCTGCTGCTGGGAAGACCTTCTATCTCCTGGGCAAGCTGTCTGTCTGTCTTTACAGCTACAGTGTAAATACACCAAAACAAAATTTTAGTGCTGTTAACAAATGTGATGATGTTTTAGATCCATTTCTCAAACAAGCAGAGATATATGGCTTTCTGCAGTATCAGAGTGACTTTCCACCTCCTAAATTAAATACTTCCTAGTCCTCAAAAAGCTATTCTTCTTCAGTATGCATTTCTAGAGGACCATTATAATGCATGATATATTGGGTTTCAATTAGATAGAGATGTGTTAATAAAGAACTGCATTATCATTTCATAGAATAACCAGGTTTTGCTAATTTGTTTCACACCAAACTGCCTAGCTTTAATTAGCAAGAAGAAAATATCCATTCAATCTGATTGAAGATCCCCAGGTACACTCATGTCCGTCTGAGGAGGTTCTTGTGAAGATTATGATAATGAGTAATTACCTTCAGCTAAAAGCTGTTTTAATTCCATTGTCTAGAATGAAGAGCTTGGACTGATTCCTCTCAGGAAAGAAAAAAGAGGATGAAATATTTAATTATATTTAAATTCTGCTTGGATAGTAAAATTTAACTATGTTTTTTTCTCTACTTTTTTTTTCTTTTATTCTCTGCTGTGACATATGTTCTTACTCATTTATGAAGATGGCAGCACCTCTGTCCTCAAGACTGACAGGATGACTTCACTGAAGTCATAAGGGATGGCTTCATATGCTGTGAGACTCTCTTTTTTTTTCACATTAACAGGCTACATCTCTTTGATGTACTACTGATATTTCTGACCAAGATTTAAAAGAAAAGAAAATACAAGTTCACACTTAAATACTTTGGAAACATGAATACATTTCTCAGATGCAAATTTTAGTGGCTCTGAGCTCCTATGCTAAGCCAGATGCTTGGTTTAAGGTTCCACATGACCTAGAAGTAGAAGTACAAAGAGGAACTTTCTGGTGACCCGACTTTTTTACATCAAGAATTTGAATGCCTCCTTTTCTGTGAATGAAAAGATTAAAAGCCCCCTCACAGAAGGGACGACACTTGGCACCCAACAAAACGTGCTGGGGAAAGGGCAAACTGCACAGAGCAAAGATTGGTCGTGCGGCTTGGAGGACGACTGGACAGCCTGGTGCGCCCCACTGCTCACCTTGTGCCCCACTGCACGGCCCCCATCTCTTTTACCGACTTGGGCTCCTGACTGCAAAATCTACATTGGAGAAGGGCCTGGTGGCTGCCTGGGCCTTCCCCTCTTGCGGTATTTTGCCAGGAGCAGATGTCCACCTAGATTTAGAGGCCAGAATTTGTTGCTGCTCCACCGCTCCAGATATAGCCAGAGTGGCTCTCCTAATCCTGTCTTTGACTTTAAAAGGAAATAATCTGCTCCAGCCTCTTTGTAGTGGTGGCCAGGATGCTGGAGTGTGTGTATGGATGCATGTGTGTGTGCGTACATATAACCAGACTGAAAGTGCAGAGGAAAGGTGATTATCCAAATGCTCTTCCTGTTGCAATTCCCTATAGTGGGAGAAAAAGTTATTCCATAGCATTGACACTAGTCTGGACTCACCTCATAAGCTGTTCCATGATTTCTTATTACCACAGAAAATTGGATCAGGACGCACCCTTAAGGAAAACAGTGCTCACAAGTGCTCTAAGCGAAAATAAGGTCCGTGGACAACACTGCCCTATTCATTTTTAATGATTTTTGCATATCATGCCGACTTAATTATGCCTGGATGCACAGCATGTGTTAGGTAGCAGGGAAAGAGTGGGATGAGAGGAAGTGGGAAAGAATTCAATCTTTAAAATACACGCTTCCAGGCATTGCAACCCTTTGAAACTGTAAAATACATCTGAAGTGTTTAAGGAGTCATCAAAAGCATGTATCTACTCTCCCTCAGTTGCAGTGTGTACACATTATATACATGTGTCCATGTATGTACAAAATTTTAAGCAATCCGCCTTCCACTAGATAGATGGAAGCAAAATACTTATGGACAGTTCCGTCTTTATTTCTCTTGGTTCTGCATTTACTTCTGCTTTAAAGGGTTAAATGGTCTTTCAGTATTACCAGGTTGCTACCAATGCCACCTAGTTTTGTTTTATGATAAAAATCGTTCATTATGGAAATGTCTGTTTCTCCAAATGATAATTTCCCCCCTGTAGAGATCTCCTGCTGTGATTACTTTTCTTGTGAGATGAGAAGCTGCTAAAAAAGGCTGTTAAGGTTGTTCTAGCCACAAAGGCCCTCTGGAGCATCAATAGCCAAGCCCTTGTTCGTGGGGCCAATTTATTTGATCATAAATAAGCACCCATGGCAACCTAGCTGCAGGGTTCAGAATGGCTTCGAGACTCAGTACCAAAAGCCTTCTGTGGAAGAGCATTTTTAATGAGCTCTCATTACGATAGGATTTTAATTTTCCTGAGGTGGAATGCTGGTATATCGGCTTCAATGAAGCTGACATCTGTGGCTATTCTGATGCATTTGGAGTGGACTCATGTCAGTGTTTGCCAAAATCCACAGCTGTTTTGCCCTAACTAAAACCTCCTGCAGAAGACTGGCATTTGCAGGTCCAGTTATGCAGTCAAGTGGAGATGGGCCTTTTAAAAGTCTTTCAGGCAGATAAACAGAGAAAAAACAAAAAGCTATGCACGCAGAGAGTCAGTGACACACAGAAAGCTAACATATGCACAATGAACGTGTCAGCAGAATCACTCTTTCTGTACAAAACCTCACATGCTAATTGGTTTTCTTCTGATGTGAAGGTCTCCTATTGTGGGTTACTATCCCTTATCAATCAGACACACCTCCTAAATAAAAACATTGCAGGGAAAAACTTTTGGAGGCACAGACAAAACTCTGAAAGAAACTCAATTTTTCCCACTTATTGTGGTGAAGATGAGGGATGAGAAAAGATCTGAGGAAAGACATTATGTCAAAATAGCTATGTAGGAAGCACCTCCCAACTCTTTAAAGTGACTTTCTCTGCCTGCTGATACCTGCCTTTGATATCTGTTCTTTACTAGTTATCACTCCACTGATGACACTGGCATTGACAGGTCTCTTAGATTTGGCTATTGTTATTTATTTATTTATTTTTCTATTTTTGGAAAGTTTTTCTTCTGTTAGCATAGTTATTTTGTGCATCTCTGGGTTCATTGCATAAACTATAAGGGCAGAGAATGCTAGTTAATTGAGGTTGGTGCTTGTAAATTTTCTTAAAAGCCATATAACAGTTGAGTAGAATTTCCTGATTGCACCAACTGTTTTTTTGCTGTTTTTCTTGACTTGACTTTAGCATCTCATTTGGAAAAAAAAAAGGAATTGGTAACTGCCAAGACAATAATCTCCTCCCATTCAAGCTGTTAGGAACTGCAAGATAACTATCCCCTTCCTGGCTTGCAGGAAAGGTTCATCTCCAGTAGGAAGATTCATTTGTATCTATTGAATTTTAAGGCTCTTTAAGATTCTTTATCTCTAAATGCCTTTATTGAGTAAAGTGGTTCCCTGGACAGAGAATGGCGGTAGTTTCAGCAGGACACTTTCCTTCAACTCACTGGAGGTAATTAGAAACCTACTGAGATAAACAGGTACCTACCACGTAAGATGGAATAGGAACCTCATTTAAAAAAGCTTTATGTAAAATAAGGTGCCTAATTATAACACTGAAATAATGACGATGAAAACAACAAAAAAAGACACAAAAAAGAGAAAAGTGCTTAAGCCTCAGATAATCACCCACAGACTTCTCATGTTATCCCCTCCTCTTTGGCCTAGTACCTTTTTGGATTAGGGACAGTCATTTACTTGTACAGACAATGCACAGACACAAATATGTCCCAAGCCCGCTTGGACTACCAAGTACTACTTTAAAATAACAGTGTAATCTTTTTCTTGATATTCTAAATAGCAGTTTAAGGACCTATCCTGATTTTAGTGAACCAACCATGTATGGCCTGACCTGAGTTTCTGTGCCTTCTGCAGAAGGGCATCAGCGCTGGTGGCCTTGTATGGTTGAAGAGCAAATGTTAAAGAGTCCATGGTCTGCATTTCCAATCCAGCGTTCAGACCTGTGTGTGCTGCTGTATTGCATTGCTATGTGGACTAGCCTAGGCAAAAAACCCAGCTTTCAACTGTCTTCCAGATCCACTGGTAGACAACTACACGTTCTCCTTGATATATTCTCAGACTGCTTGAATTTTGACAAATGATGTAAAGAAAACTGTTACAAATTAAGCTTATATCTACATCATCCTTCAGTAAGGCCAGAGGAGAACAGTTATTTAAAAATTTGCATAGAGTTTTTTTTTTTTTCTCTCTCTCTTTTAAGAATTGGTACTTTTTGATTCTTTCACCCATTTTTACAAAGTACCAGTTTCAGAAAAATAGTCTGTGTGGATAGTTTGGCAGGGCACTGGTGAAACAGGATCATCAGGAACAAATCTAAGTCTTTAGACAGCCAATATTCGCCTATTATATCATTACCTTGACTGACATATAGCTTTAATAAGACATTTTTGTTAAGTTGCTCTTCTTCTTTTTTTTTTTTTTTTTTTTTTTTAAAATAATAATGTACTTATTCCTCTGGTCTGGGATTTTCTGAAAAGACTCAAAGTGTAAAGTTGCCCTGTATACAAGAGGAAAAATAGAGAGGAGCAAAAAACCCTTCTTAGCCTGATAAGCCCATTAATGGTTATTAGGACATTATGTGTGAAGGCAGGTTAAGCAAGGAAATGTCTTCCATATAAACTACATGCATAAGGTAACAGATACTTGGCTTTGAACGGGGTCTAAAGCAGGTTGTCATACATCACTGTTTTCTCACAAAATAGATTTTTTTTCACAGTTCTAAAAATGGTTATTCTTTTGCATTGAGAAAAGATCAAATTGCAAATAAACTATGAATTAACTACCAGAAGGCATTGCAGCAGTCATGAGGAAATGTTTTCTGCAGGAAATAGTTGTTCTATAATTTTCCAACTCTAGTAGACCAATTGGGTATGCAAAAAACTTCATTAAAATTAGCAATAATTCCTTAGGCTATTTCCTCTAAGTAAATATTCTGCATATTTTCAAATTCCTACATGATCTACTCTGACAGTTTTGGAAGGATTGTCCTTTATAACAGATTGCAGTGTAACCCCCAAATAAACATTTAATAAAAGAATAGCTCATTTCATCATCTAGTAGAACCTACTAAAATGAGATTCACTTTGAAAACAAATAAAAGGGATATTATTGAACTGTTCACTTTAGGAATTAGGATTTTATATATTTTTTTTTTCCAAAATATCTTATCTGTCACTACCCCTTATGCCTTATCCTATACTTATTCCACTGGCTTTAACTCAAGATGTACATTCAAATGTATTCAGAATGAAGTATTGTTAGTACAAAAATAATTTTCTTCCCACTGCTCACAAATTTCATTCTTCTTTTTATAGATTATTTCTCTGCATGACTTCACACACAGTCAGTATGGCAGTAAAGGATCTGGAGTTTTCTTAAAACTCGTAAGCACCAGCCTGCATTCCTTATATCACTATTTGGGTACTGAAAGCCTTGAGGGTTAGAAACAGGCTTTTGGCACTAGTATCATGATGTTTTAGGAGGAAAAAGGGGAATGTATTGATATTTGGTATCCTTACAGAGCAACTGGCCATTC
The DNA here is from genome assembly GCA_034781795.1 of Crypturellus tataupa. Lineage (NCBI taxonomy): Eukaryota > Metazoa > Chordata > Aves > Tinamiformes > Tinamidae > Crypturellus > Crypturellus tataupa. The sequence continues at coordinate 6,135,666 of JAWLRI010000001.1, read as the reverse complement.
AATATCTCTCTAGCTCAATCTAACTTCACAGTAATCACGGGACAATTTTTGCAACTGAAACACTTAAAGAAAAACATTTAAAAGGAGAATAAAATCTGTTCTTCATTCTGTAATTCCACGTCAGAAATTTCTGGAAAAGAGTGACTTTAAAAACAATTTTCCTAAAAATAGAGTTGGAACAAATACTATTCTTATGTATTGCTTTTAGGTTTTGTGATGTTGGCTATTGAGGAATTTCTCAGAAAAGAAGAGACAGATGTGTCATGTGTAATTGCACCTCAGAACAGGGCTTTATCAGGATAACTGAAAGAAGAATTTGAACTGTTAAAAGTTCTCTGGAAATGTTAGAGACATACACAAAAAAAGCAAAAAGGCAAAATATTCTCTAAGGGGCACCATGGCTTTCTGCAGAGAAAAAGAAACATTCTAAATTGTGTGAGTACACACGGAGAGGATATAGACATTGCAACCTCCCTTGTTTGGTGGGACTAAGGCAGATTGAAATGTGCGCCGCTGCGCTTAGGAAAAGAATCCTGCTCAGCCCAGCACACCTTCAAGAAAGTCTTGAGAATGTAATTCAATGCCATGCTGTGCATGCTGGAAGTGTAGGAAATTATAAACAAAAAAATAGTGCATCATATAGTTTTGTTTAAGTAGCCAAAAGCTTTGCAAAGCACACGCACACCAATCAACATCTTAAGCAATGAGCCATTTTAGTATCTTAATGCTTTCAACCAATTAATTTGACATTTTTTTCCTAAGGGCAGTATCTAAAAAAAGATAAGTGACTCAGTATAGCTATTTTTAGAGCTTATTTAAATTCTCTCAAATTAAAACAATGTAAATAGTGCCCTAGCCCAAAACAGTGTCTTGCTTTCCAGAGGCTGATTTCTGCTCTTGTCTTTCTGTGCTCATTCATTCAGGAGTCTGCCCACTTGTGATGTCTCTATCAGTAATGATTAACTAACCTCCATGCTGAATCCTTATACTCAGAGCAATTTTTAATACTTCCCCCATGTTCTTGACAACCATATTTTTAAAAATGAGATGACAGAAAATAGTTTTCCCAAAATTCATCATAAAAAGATGTTAATTAATTTATAGATACTGTTCCTCATAATTATTATTTAATGGCCCAAAGCCTTTATTTTTATTAGCACTAAGTCAGTATTAATTTTGCTTCTGATGTATACTAGGAATCAGATGTTATAAGACACTTAAGACAATAATAATTGCTTCTGACCTTGGAACTGTGCTGCCAGACCTGGACAACTGAAACTGCTCATTATTCAGCCCAGTCACTCTTGGATCTGCAACACTGCACATTTGGTACCCTTCCTCTGGCTAAAGGCTGGCAGAGCCTCCTGATTTTCAATTTTTACACATATATGCGCAGCTGCTGAAGTCCCTGCACTAAGGAATTTTATTTCTTTAGGACACAGTGACTCTTAGTCTCTTTTATTTGCTCTTTTACCCCAACGATTTAATCTGTCTCTGCTGTTCACTTGCTAGTCAATGGTTATGTCACACATTTAGCTTTCTCTCTAAACACTCTGCAGAAATGCTCATTGCATCCTGATCTTCCACTGCCATCCATCCAGCTCACCTGCTTTGCTTAACATCTAGCTGAAGCACTTGTGGACAGACAAGAAACGATGTACCGCTGTACCACAAGGACCAACAGAGCTGTTTAACTTGAAGTTATCTCAGAGAAAGCCTTAATCACATTTCTAAGCTGCTTTATCTCTCAAATAGATTAACATTTTTGAGTTTTTGCAATTAGCTTGCAACTCTCCCATTGCCCACTTCGTTTATATTCAGTTTTCTCTTGCTGATGACAGGATTATCTTTCTTTTCCTGACATGTCCAGTAGACATCTTTCTCTGACCTGGAACAGCCACAGTTGCTGTCAAATCCATCCAGCTCCTCACTGAAATAAGCCCCGCAACGGTGCCAGGTTTCTCTGCCAGGAGTTCTGCTTCACTTGAGCTAAGGCTTAAAGCAGAAAGCAGAATACTTTTCTTTCAATTACTTTTGAGGTCAATAATGGGGTCATCAGTAATTAACATCTAGAATATTTCTGACCATTTGTACTTTTATTAACACAGGAAGATCTGACAGGCTTCTGCTTCAGGGTGGGCTACATGTTCTAATACATTAAAAATCAAGAGACTAACACCCACTACTTTCAAACTAGGTGGAAATTAGTTAATATTAACTTTTGCTTTTAAAATGAGAGCCATTGCTTACTGCCTTTCATCCTCTCAGTATCCTGGAAAGAAAATGACAGTAGCACATTCTTCATTTCTGCCTGATGGAAAAAAATTAATTGAAGTTGAAATTAAAGTGAATTATAATGAATTTTAAAAAATGTGTGAACTATAATAAGAGTACTTCATAACAGGAAATGTTAAACAGGTTCAGTTTGTTGATAATATCTGCTTTATCCCTTTCTGAACACACAAAAAAAGACAGACAGACACCAAAAGATACTTCTCATCCTTCTCAAACTCAGGCCACTCTTAGTGATTCAGGTTGGGACCACATTTTTGCCACTTAGACCAGAACAGTGAATCTCAGTTATTATACTCAAACGTCTATTCACACAAAAGTTCAGCAAATAATTCACTTCTAAAGACAAAGAATTATTCTTTGTGAAATTAAATTCAACATTCAAATGCTTCCAAGTTTCCACGGAAGACTCTGGCTAAAGTTGAATTTCTTACTTTCTCTCATCATTTTCTCTAACCATAAGCAATCAGCTGCAAACTGTCCTCACTGTTAAGACCTGGCAGCTTATTTCCAGTATGAGTATTTCGCATTTCCATTTCCAGCAGTTGGATCTTGAACTATTCTTTTTCCCTCAGAAAACAAGATTGGTTTTTCAGACATGTTCAAGAGTAAAAGAAAACTAATTAGTGCTATTACTGACTTGGAAATGCTCGTGTGGAACACAGATGCCAGCCGCCACACTAAACCATGACCAATCATCTTTTTATTTTCTTCCTTGGAAACAGTAAAAATTATTGAGAAAAGGGAATGTTGTTGTTAAGTTATTGTTGTTAAGACATTATTTTGAAATTACTCCTAAATGGAAATCATAACCAGGAGTAATTTGAGATTGCTTTGATTGTGCTACAAAGGAATCCAAATCGGGCTAAATTCACATCTTTCAGGTTCAGAGATTGAAAGAATGGGCCTCTCCACGGGGTTACGTTTTCCCCGTATTACACGGGGACTGGGGTTGACGATGGCGTCATTCCCTCCGCGCTGTTATTACACTGCGACCTGTTGAGCAGTTATCCCTGGCAGACACACGAAGCAGAAAGATCACACCCCTCCCCACTCCCAATGCTGGTGCCATTATGAAAAATAAAATTAAAACATATTAGAGCACAGGGACAGGACAGAAACAATAAGGCACCAGGTTGTAATTCACTCAGAGATATTTTCTAGCTGGCTCTAACTCACATTTTTTTAAGGCTCAGTGAAACATTGTTGAATTAAAGGCATTCTCAATAGATTCCTTTGCCATGACAACAGCTTGGAAGAGGTTTTTTTCCAAACAATTTTACAGTACAATTTGTGTGCTGTGCCATATTATTTTCATGCCATTGTGGCGCATGCTGCAAGAAAAATGTTAAAGTGCTTGCATCCTTATGGCATAGTGTGGCAATAGCAATCATCTGTTTTTGTGTTGCTCTCTGTTGCCTGCTATAAGTGATCTAGATTTTGCTCTATAGTCTTTGATTTCAAATACTTAACTCCTATCATGGCCAATTAGCTGACAGTAAAAAGCTCACAGTAGATCCAATTACTTAAATGCCCTTAAAAAATTTCATACAAAAATTGTACCCTTGTATGTTTTATGTATTTGAAAAAATGACCAAAATGCTATATATATTTATCTTATGCCTCCACCACAATATATCTTCAGCAAATTCTTCAAGAACTGTCATGTAAACTTATTTGTAGCATTGTCTGGGCTCACATTCATTAGAGGAAGGCACAGTTCATCCTCCTGGAAAACATACCAAGAAAATATTAGGAAAAGAAAGCAAAGGTTTCTTTTTTTCTTTTTTTTCTTTCTTTTTTTTTTCTTTTTTTTACTACCAACTCTACTCAATGTTATAGATTAATGGAATATCAGTATGTTTGACAGTGAAAGAAAAATTATGAAATTATGTTCTAGGATTTTTTATTATGAGCACATTTCATCAATATTTTATTTGTGGCTCCCAGTAAACTAATTCTTCCTTAGAGCGTGCCACCTTTTAGAATGATCAGAAATACTATCAAGCCGTCAAGTGCGGGAGATCATCAGCTGCTGGATCTGAGGCAACTGTTAAGTCATTATTTGGTGAGTATCCTTGTTGTAC
>JAWLRI010000001.1:6091069-6127521 GCA_034781795.1 Crypturellus tataupa | reverse complement strand
TTGACCCTGAGGTGGATGGCCTCAGTATTCCCTCTATAACCACGGGCAACCACCACGGGTTAATAGCGAATCCGACAAGCAATGACTTTGTACGACGATAAAGACTTCTGAAAAATATTAACAACTCAAATTAGTGTTTTTGTTGTCAGAAGCCAGCATAAATATGAACTAAGCTGTATAGACACGCTTGTTTTATAAATATAATTGGCGAGGTTTATAATTTTAGATAACTAGAAACAGAATTATAGAGATGGAAATGAACAAGTTTTACTACAGGCCATTCCCCATAGTCAAGAAAAATAATTATGTTGGATTATATATACTCCATGGATGATTGCTACTCAGTAACTTAAAGAGCCTTAAAACAGAGCATCACTCTGTCAGTACTTCCTAAAGAGAATCACTACCTGCACCTTAAATTTGTTAACTTTAGAATTCTGCATCTGAAGCACCAGGAGTAGGCATCTAGCTCAACATTTACAATGAATTTTTCCTTATTTTTCTTGAATTCTCTGTTTAAAAAAAGTTTCTATTTAAAACAACAACAAGTACATGCTATTAACTATTTGGGTAATTATCTTCTTATTGTGTAATTACATTGAAATATTTTCCATTTTTGGCAATGACAATCTTTGTGCAAATTATGCTTTTGAAGACCTAAGGACATTTATGCAATTTACTTGATGACTGAAACCACATTCACTTTTATTATACATGATTGCTTTAAAAGAGTCCATGTTTGAAACTACTTCTGTTTTGCAAAATGCCTCTCACCTTCAGAGACTTCCTGTATTATGTGGGTGACCATTTGCACTTTATTGCTAAGATGAGACAGCACAATAGAAGCAATGCTCAGTGTGTTTGTCAGTATTCAGTTCTCATAAACACATTTAATTAGCTTTTACAGTTACATTCTGAATTTACTTTTTTGAGGGGGTCAAGCGGATAGGGGAGTAAACAGTTTCTCTCTGATATCAGAGATACCACCACTCACCACTCATTTTTCTTGGCACCAAACTATCCTATACAAACTACTCTCCAAATCTGAACTGACACATATTTATCTTGATCTCTAAAGGTCATTCTTCACTTCATCTGAAACAGGTGGTGGAGGAAATAAAAGGTCTTCCTGCTCATGGAGATGCCCTCATTCTGCAAAAAATTGGATCATCTTTTTGGAACATGAGCACGCAGAATTGTACTCACTATTTCAGAGGAGGTCTCACCAATCTTACACAGCAGCTTTGCTCCTTTCCATCTCCCCATACCAACCATGGCAAGGAATTGATGACACCGTTCATTTCCTCTGCTGATAAGATCAATCATTTCATCAAACAAATAGCAGGTCAGTCTGACATTTTTAACCTTGTAGGTAAGTAAGTCTTGTGTTTTCTCTTACTCGCTCTATGACTTTCTTTAGCATTGCCTCAGAATTATTTCAAAGTTTTGCTCTCTATGGACTTGAGCAAAAAATAATCCATAGATTCTAGAAAGGTATTTTTCTCGTCAAAGGGGCTACATTTGAGGACCGTGCGTAGTACACAGTACCATTAGCAATATTATAAAGTTGCTAAACATCCTTATTATAAAATGTGCTATTTTGTACTTCAATTTTTCCAGTATTCTGGGATGGAGCTAATCTGCTCCCCACCATCCTCAGCCTAGTTCTTGGTTTTGCTTGAACCTCAAATGCAGTCATTTGCTGTTTTTTTAACACACTTTTTCATTAGTCATTCTGCCTCTGCATTCTGAGTGATCACTGTGGAAAATACTATTAGTATTAACGCATCTTTGCCTCCCTCTGCCCAACCAAATCCACTTCTTTGTTCCCTCCTTTCTTTCTATTTACTTGACAAAACAAAACTTTCTGATTTGGTTCTCTGAAAGGTCTAATCATCTTTACTTTTCTCACTTTAATCGCACACTTTCCAGGCTCTAAGGTAGAGCTTGCTTTCTTGGTTGATAAATGCCTTTTTTACTTCATTCCCTGTAGACTCTTCCCATAGTCCTAGTATACTAGTTAAAAATTAATTCTTTGTTTTTTTGTTGCCTGGGAAGAAAATCTTGGTTTTATATTTTTAGCTTACAGAGGTTCCAACCTCCTGGCCATAGAAGTTCCCAGATTAAGTGATTTAGGCTAAATCCATATTTTTTTCAAAAATAACATATTTGAATTAAAATGTGTTTTGATGCTTATTTGCTAACCTATCCTTAAATTTTTCTTCTTGCTTACGTCATACACTAGCTATCTTTCATTATCTAATGAAAAAATATAAAGTAAACTTTCTTCATGGAAGAAAGACATTTTTCTTACCACATTATCAGAACAGATTTATTTTATTGAATGCAAAGGTATGAATCATTATCTCTCAGTGGATTTTTGCAGATTACTTCACATATGTATGATACAACATTGAAATGATGCTTAGCATTTTTCTTAGCAGTTACTTTCTGCTATAGAAATGTCTATGGTGCAAGTGTGTGATTGAGGGCCTTTGATATCTATGTTATCACTATCTCATCTGTAATGGCTTTTGTGCCGTAGTCCAACGGGGTATGTTACTATCTGCAGAATAAAAATTATTCTTCAACACTGACTATTGAAAACCAACTGGACTGTTTCTTGATTGAAAATGTTGTGGTTGAATGTGCAAGTGACAATAAACAGATTCTTAATAAAATGGTTCTCCACAGTTATCAGCACAGTAGACTCTAACACATATATTTTTATCAATCCTTGCTTATATATTTAAAATATTGAAAAAATATATTCAGTAAATAGCAATATGAATTTCAGTAGGAATGGAGTAAGCCCTATAGTGAATTTCCCAAAATCAAGTTCAATAGCAAAGCTTTAACTAAGAATTGAGCTAGTGAGATAAGAATTGATCTTCTGGACTAAAAAACTTAGACTAAGATACTGCAGAATGTCCATGTAATCGAATTCCTATTAGCTGAAACTAATACTGAGATAGATCATTCATGGACCTGTATCTTTATTTAAGTGCTATCTTTGGAAAGCCAGTTTGCCTTTTTTAATACTTTTTTGGTCTTTTATTACTACTCTTTCAAGGAAAATATTCAAAATCAGCTAATTTGTACAGGCCTAAAACAACTTCTCCACTAAGACTAAATTTTAATCAAACACAAGGTACCATGAATTTAAAGAGATTACTCATACAAAGAATGTTTTGCATTTTGGGGGGAAAATGTTCTCCTCATTTAAAGATATGAAATCATTTATTTATGAAAATGAAACCATGAAAATGAAAAACATATCCTTAGAGAAAAAGAATAAAAATCCAAGCCCTGTGGAATCTAACATAATATTATGAAATCTTACAATATTCATGGCTTAACTAAAGGCACTAGGAGCGAAGTATGTTTTGTGACTTATACTAAAATAAACACAGCGGAATTCTTGTGGGGAGGAAGTGGAAATAAAACCTAAAAGGGGTGCTTGCAGTAATATATGATTATTTGAATTCCAGTTCAGATTTTTTTCTGTTTGATTTTGAAAACACTGAGTTTAACTAAATTGGAATCACCTTGCACTTGGCATTATATTTCATAATATGAAAGTCTCTTATGAATCTTCATTAGTCTGCCTTCACAGGAATTCTATGAATTATTATTATTAGTACTTTTTACATATGAATAAAATGAATCGAAAGCATGTGTTAAGTAACCTTGTTAGGATCATACAAGAAGCCGGAGATGTTGTCAAATAAAGCAGATGATATATTTTTCTCACCACACTTCTTCTAATCACAGCTTGACTTTTATCTCTTATAGCACTGGGGTCAGATCCAGCATAAAGCCTTGTGAAGCATGAACAACTTCATACTTCATCTCGGGCATCTGAGGTCATCAAATCTCAATCTGTTTATGTTTCAACTATCTTTCTTGCAAGAGAAATTGATGTTCGCATCTTGCAAATGAAAGAAATCTTCCAATTCACGACTCCTTACTGGTCTTGTGCCCCAAATAAGAATCATTTAAATAAGAATCATTTCACTACCCACTTACTTGCATACCTTTGGTATGGTAGGAACTATTCTGAGATTAAAAAATGCCTTTTTGAAAACTTTCTTCTGGGTGTTCTGATGGATTACTAGCAGGAAACCCCTCCAGCTTGTGACTATGCAGGTGTGATTAAAAATTCTGTATTTGTTGCACAAAGCCCTTAAGAATTAATAAAAAACTATTCACATGTGTACTTGTTTTATTCTGCTCAAAATGCTAATATGTGGAAGTAAGAAAAATAGAGGGAAACATAATAAGACCAAAGGTGAATGCAGAGTAATAAATAAGATTCAGTGTTGAATTTGTTGTAAATATTCAGCTAGACGAGAAAGACCAAAGATAAAATCTCTCAGATGGAGATTCTTTTACCAGCAGAGGGTAAGTTTCTCCTTTACTAAAAGCATTTGGTCAGAAACATCACTATGTTCTACCAAGGGACCTCAATTTCCCTCCCGGGGCACACGAGGGGATGTTGTTTGCAGACTATTTTGAAGCTGCATTGCGGAGTCTCTCTTGCCTTCCCTTGCAGAGACTTTCCTTGTCAGCTCTTTTAGGCCTCTCCATTCACTTCTGCGAAGCGGGTATAAGGCTGTCAAAGACATTTCACTTCTCTAGACACAATAGACTATAGTCAGGATCTTTCACTATCTCCATTCTTTGAAACCTTGGTAAAAATTAGCCTGGCTGTACTTTTTCTGTGCCAAATGTTTTCATTCAGTCTCTGTGTTAGTTACTTTGCCCCTGCCCTACTGATCTACTCTAATTTAATACCTGTTTCCAACCCCAATACGGACATTTACCCTTTGTCACTTTTCTTCCCCAAAAATATTTTCTCTATTTTTTTTTTTTTTTTGCTTTTCAGTCTCCAATGAATCCCTTCTACCATCGTGTTTTATAATTTTTTCTTAACTCGTCATCACCAGTTCTCACAAATGACAGGGCATCAGTTAACACACTTTTCTGCATTGGTGGATTATCTCCAAAGTTCCCCCCATTTCCCCATGTGGTTTGTGGAGCCATTCCTGACTCCTCCCGAGAGACCTACTGAACCCCTTTATATAGAAGTGCTTCTTTTTGCAAGAGACTCCATGGAAGTTTACTGGTAAAGAATACTAAGGGAATATCATTGTGCTGAAAGGACTTAACGGGTCAGTTCACACCACCATTTAGACAAAAAATAATCTTATTTTAAACAGGGTATCATTGCAATGTATATCTGAGTTTCCTCTGTACCCATAATACATTTAAATGGATGAAATGTTTATTTTACAAGAAACCCCAGAAAAATGTTTGGATAAAAAAGCATGATGTACTTTAATTGACAGCAGAAAATAATAATTATTGCTATTTTTCTTAATTCCAATGCATTTTTCTAAAAGTGCTACTGGTTCACCCAGAGGATATATGAGCGTGTAGTGGGGACAAAGTTCATGAGCAAATTTTCTCACATTTTATTAAATATTTTGTGGATCATATAGACCTTACATCAGCCATGCTAAATAAACAACATTAAACTTGGTTTTCTGACCACTGGGCTCTAAGCAACTGAAGCTTTATTTTTTTTCTGAATCTTTCTTTCTTTTCTGATCACTCCAGACTTTTAGTTCCAACCCCCAATGTCATCTTTTTTTATCGTTATTTCTTCTAACAATATCAAAGTGATGGTACAAAACCTATAATGTCAGAGATTTAAAAAAAAAAGAAAAAGTGTCCAGAAAGACTTCTAGGTAGGCCTGAGTAAAATTGAGATTTAATATTTGAAATGAAACTGGATTCTACTTATATATTTTTTTCATTGTTCAAATTAATGATATCTATAGCTACTTCGCATTAAAGAAAGTTTGAAGACTATTTTTTTCCCAGAGAAACATTAAGGAAAATAATATTGTTTGTCAGAAGTGTAAACAGGAACAAAGCAAGATACCAATCTAAATTTCTTCTCTGTCCTAAAAATATTGTTGTGATGTTTTTTCTTCCTCCATGCCCTGTAAGTCATGACTGAGGAACATAATTACACTTGCAAACTATAGCACTCAAAAATTAGAAAATATCATACTTTAGAGTTATTTTAATTCATCTCCTTTTGGATTGCTATTATAATGTAATCTTGAACAATACAGTCACTCAGTATTTTCTCCACAGGATTGCCACTTCAATCAGTCTTGTAAAAATTACAGCCTCTTTTTCTCCTTTTCACTTATTAACCAGAACCTCATATCCTCCTCCACCCATCCTCTTGCCACCTCTGAACACTGAATCAGTGACCACAAAGTCCCATGACCTTCTCTCCTCTTCCCCTCATTCCCAGCTCTCATGACACATAAACGAGCACAAGGCACAAGCACACTCAAAATTAATACAGCTGCAGTTTGGCAGGAATCTGTACAGCAGTGTCAGCATGAGACCAGACCTAATACACCAGCTGAAGAGGACGTAGTACTTCTGGCCAGAGACCATCCTAAAGGTGTAACTTCCCAAACTGACTCATCCATCCAGCTTTTCCAGAAGAAGCTCCGTCTGACAGCACCTCTCAACACACCTGCAAGTGTTCCGGCAGTTGGCATCCCTCAACAAAGCTTCTCATTTTCTTACAGTCCCTGCCCTGCACTGGCTGGGGATGTCTGTCACCTTCTCTGTTCTTTCTGTTTTGAACTCTGCCCTTCTTCTGTCCTGCTCGCCTGATCTTCTCACAGTCTTCACTCCTCCCGCTGCTCCCTTGCTGCTGTCATTTACAGCTGAGCCAAAGGTCAGCTCCATAGAGTGGACTGCAGCTCCCAGTTCTCCCTTCTGAGCTTCACACGCTGTCACGTTCATCTTGCTCACTGCAACATTCACGCTGTAATATTTTCATAATATTTTCTACCTTGTCATGTTCTTTTTCACCTTAGAAGTATAATTCAACCTTTCCACTGACCAAATTGCTGTTTACATGACTTTTGACTCCTCAGAAAGGGGTCAGATCATAGTGGTTGAAGCTCCTCTCCACTCATCTCATCAGCTATCACTGACAACTATTTTTTTCATTCTGCTTTTCCCCATCTCTGTCCCTTACTAGGTCACTCACACCTGTTTTTTGACCCTGTCTGTGCTGTGGTGAAAACCCCAGGAAGAGCTTGAATTCCTTTTCTACAAAAGTAATTCCTAGTCTTGAAACTCAGCACACAAGTAATTGAATACTATGACTTCTTATATTTGCTTCTCAAAACCTCTTGCTTATCATCGATTTCTTCACAAGAATGATAAGAAACAATAAGATCTTTTTCCTCTTGTCACATAAAATTACTGTCCCAATTCCACACATGCTGTTCTCTTCTTTTCTTTCAAGGTAATATTTTTGCCTAGGTGAAGAGTCCTAGCCCATGGTCTTATTCCTCTGCCTCTGCAGCGTGTGTGGCCTAAAATAATTATGCCAAATCAAAGTGATATTTATGAAAATGAAGAAATACAGAATTACAGTTTCTCACCCTGTTTTAAACTGAAATTGGTGCATCTGGATATAGCTGTGGAATTTATGCCTGCAGCAATTTTATAAAGGAAGGAGTAAGTAGATGCCCAACTACAGCTGCATTCAGGCTTGCATTTGCTTGTAATAGTGTTTAAGCTACAACAGGACATCAAGACTCAAGAAAAAAAAATGAGAGGAAGTGATAAAAGTGATCTTTGAAAAGGCATCCCTACACAGGCAGTAATTTTGACAATAAGCTCTTCACAAAGCACCAGTGCTATAAAATTAGCCTACAAACCCAAACCTTTTTAAAAACATAAATATAAATGAAAAGTGTTCTTTATTTGAACTTTGTTTTTCACTATATTTGAATGTTGTTTTTCACTATATAACTAAAATAACAAAATATTATTTAAAGATAACAATAAAAATGTTTTTCACACTGACAACCTTCTAATTTTTTTATTAAATTTTTACTTTCTTTTGTAATTCTGGAAAATAAAACTAATTGCAACTCTACAGAAAAATGCTGCAAAATTACCAATTTAATTAGCTATTTCAGTAATGTATTTAGCTCAGCAACGATAGAAGATGATTTGTGCCAATCTTTATCAGTAAAATCAAGAAAACTGATAGTACTCAATATTCATTTGGAAATGGGACTTGATGTTTCCTGGCTGTAATTACAAGGTTAAGTCTGAGACAGTGTTAATTTTTTGAACTTGCCAGCAGTAATGAAATTACATTGATTGACAAGAGCTGAGAATTGTTTTTGTGGTATATATTTAGAATAAAGGAAACAATTATAGTACAAACTTAAAAGTCTTCTGTGTCCCCTGTTCCACCAAAGTCCTTGTGAGTGCTAGACTGAGGACGTATGGACCTTTCCAAACAGCCGCGGGGACACTGTGCTCCCTCTACTGCCTGAACTGCAATAACTTCAGACACCATGAATAGGCAATCACATGCATCGTAATTAATGTAACATTTACATGTATTCCAATATCAGTGGATAACCAGGAAATTCAGCTTTCTCATAAAGACGGAGTTGTGATGCTTTAACTGTCCTGCACTGATTTTTCATTTGAATAATATAATAAAGGAAAAAAGGAAGATTTGATGAGAATGAAAACAAAATTAAGATACTCAAAAGTGGTGTTTATTCAGTCGCCAACCCTTTTCTTTGTATTCATGTAAAATAGGCTGTTTCCTAAAATGAGCAAACAACTCTAACAACAATTATATTTGCTTTTATGGTGTTGCTCATGTGAAATAACTTGTAGATTCCTAATTCATCTTTCAAACGTCCAGCATGAACAATATGGAATGGGGTACAATGACATTCTCAGCAGTGCCCACCGGAGCAGCTTCCATTCGAACTGGGTAAAGCGGAACATCAAAACCACACGGCACATACGACACGACGCAAACAACACGTACCGGAAAACTGCAAGAAAGTGGGCAGACTCTGTGAGAAGGGGGACATAAAAGGACTACGTATTGCTCCCCCGGTGGGCATGGTCTTCTTCCCCTGGGAACATCCCCTGCACCGGCAAGCTTGGCCTTCTGCCTGTGAATCATCACCTGCACCGAGATGCCACGGCTTGTTTCCCTGAGCATCACCCGCACCGGTGTGCACATCACCTGCACTGAGGCACCAAGGCACATGTACCTGCGCTGCAGTGGAGCCAAGGACACTTAGCCAGACTGGTGGTGGTGGCAACTATAATCTTGTTGCATCTCACCTACTTACTTGCTTATCTTTCCTTCTTTTTCCCTTCTTCTTCTCTCTGTCCTATCGCGCTTACGAGAATAAAGCTAACAAAGTGGTATGGCATTTGGCCCCGTTTGTGTCTTAATCTCGTTCTTGGGATCATATTGAAACTTCCCCCAACACTGGACTGGAACACCCTGTCATTTAAATTATCCTACACAGAACAAAACAAGACTTCTACAAGTGTGCTATGCGATATATTTTAAAAATACTACAGTTGCACTGATATAATAGCTGCAGAATAATATCTGCCAAGATGACGTGATATTCTTCAACTCCCAGAAGTGAAAATTGGGCTATATTATTCAAGATCAGTTTTCTCACTTATGTCACATTCACAAATGTGACAGCATGTGTCACTGGAAAATAAGCTTGTAAGTACGTTTCTGTGTGAGATTTATGGAGCAGTGAAGACAAAACCTATGGAACATTTAATTTTTAATTTTGATGTCATGTGTTTTTCTATGTGGAAACAAAGAGAGAGAATTCATTTCCTCCAGTCTACAGGACCAGTTTTGTCTATTGACCCTGGCCTCCTTATATTGACCAACTGATTGGTCGTTTAATTGCTCCTGAACAATACGTGAGCATCTTCAAAGGTCACTATTTGGAGTGTCCAAGGAGACCAGGGGTATTGAAGGAGACTGCAGCAACATTTGGAGACACACTGATTTTTCTGTGAGTCTGCGACACGCTGCAGTTCTGCACAGTGCTCCCTGGAAAGGGAGAGTGCGCAACTCGGCATAGCTCGGCACAACACTGCACGTACACGGTCTGAACCAGAGCAGACAGCAATCTGTTTTAAATGTTCCTCTTTCCCTCTTCTCCTTCTCTGATTTTGACAGCACTAAGTTAGATGCACTTTGAGCACAAATTTAACACCTACAGTGAGGTACCCTTGTTCAGTGAGGAAAAACAGACTTTTTCAAGCTGAGGTCATAAACCTGCAAGAGAACCAGAAGGGGAATGGAAGAGCGGGACATTGTGCCACCTCAGAGCATCACAGATGAGGCTCACACAAAAGCTGAGTTGATCTGCTCGGCTTCTTATATACAACACAGTCGCAGGTACTTCAGCAAAACCTTGGGAATACCTTCAGAAAAACCTTGGAAATTTCTCCACATGACTTCTGGAATAATCAGGCTAGGAGTCTAGTTTCCATAATTAGTCATGGTTTTCTTATTTCTGTATAACTCTCATACTTTTTTAGATTTTTTTTTCTGACTAGCAGCATGAAGCGCTCTGTGCTTGTAGTTTAATGGAATGACTATATCGATCTGGGGAAGATTTAACGCCGAAAAGCTGGTAGTCTTGTGCAGACCACACCTTTATATGTGCTACATGGAATCGTATAATGAAAGAAAATAAAGCTGCTATAGACAACACTGTATCATCCAGGAAAGTGATTCATCATTCTACAAGACCCAGAAAGTTAGAGTGCACAGTAATTTAACAAAATTCAACTAGGGACATGAAGAACTAAATTAATTCCCATCAACTCAATGAAAGTTAATTACAATATTTTACTTGAGCAGTAAAAACTGTACTCCAAGGTACAACCACATGTCTCCATATCCTAGGTAACTCGCTTATGTACTCACCTGGTAGGTTATAATCACCACTCATGCAATTCAATTAGTTTTTCAATGTCTAAGCCAGGATAAGGTGGCAGTGTTCCTTCAAAACCTCAAACTATTAATAGGGGAAGCAACACTAATCAAGACTTCATGAAAAGAAACACAAAAAATTCTGTCTTTTGTTTTGAGTGAGCATACAGACTACTCTAAATTTAAGGTGACCTTCAATCTAAAACAGGTATCTCTTTTATGAATTTTTTTAAATAGAGAATATGTTTAGAAAATTTTCAGTGAATTATGTAACTTCAGATGATATCCACATGTTCCATCTAATGGCTTCAGAGACAATTGTCTTGTGGCCTAATCCTTGGCATGTACCCTGAGATATAGGCTGTCCTTATGCTGGGTTGCATGGTGAGAAGTATATTTCTCCATCTCTCCAAAACCAAAATTATTCTCTTAAAACTCAACTTTTGAGTTATCTTAATTACTGGCTATGAATTCAGATGTTTCAAAAGTAGAAGAAAATACCAGTTAGTGTTCCTCAGGTTATAGTCCAGTACATGTGACCCAAAGAATAACTGTGGCACTGTGAGCCTCAGGTAGCTCTTGCTGAAGTAAGGAATAGTTCCACCATCAGGGCCAGCATCTGGCTGCTGCCCATGATAAAGTTAAATGAGTGCAATTAGCAACCTTGTATATCTTTTAAGGCTCAAGAGAAATATACCTTCAGAAGGTATTTTTGCAGTGACTAATGAGCTGTTAAGAATTTTTTATTCTTAAATTAGGAGATATGCTGTACATGAATGCTTACATCTTTCTTATTGAGTTTTATCCATGACCTTGTAAGGTAACTCTGTTTCTAGGATTTCAGGTAATCTTTAAATTTTAAAGTCATTACTACATTAATTGAGCCTCAAGTTACTACGAGAAGTTATCTCAATGCCGCAGTTCTGTGGAGGTCCTGGACCTGTGCACACTGCTCACCGCATGGAGCAGAGTTGGGAAATGACCGTGTCCCTGCCAAGGTCTGTGCAGAGCCAGAGGAAAAAGGGAAAAAGCTGCACTTCAGTTTCACCCACTTCAAGCCTGTATTTCAGACCACATAACATACATATATATCTTAAAAAATATCAAGCCTTTAATCTTTATTTAGAATTAGAATTCTCTTTATAATGGTAATGGAGGATTTTACAAGAACTAATGTTTTCTTGTGTGTATTATTGTTGCTCAAGCCTTTCCCCCTTAATGAAAGGGGCACAAAGAGAGACAGGATAATTGCATCTTGCAGAAGCTTTCTTTCTTTAAGCTCTACTGACTTTTCAGCAAAATGGGAATTACTTAATAGAAATAAATTCTTTAAAGCGTACAACTTGGATACTTTCTCAACTTAGTTGACACAAAGATCTCTGGGAGAGAGAGTGCCTCACAGACTCACAGAATCCTCAGATATCCTGTCCTTTCCTCCACTTCTTTTCTCCATTTTGATATGTGAAGCTCTGCTGACAAGCTAGGCCAGAAATAATCTTGTATCTGAAGATTCAAAAAAGTAAAAATCTCTAAAAAATCCTTTCAGACATATCCGACTTGGGAGATGCAAACTGATGATAATGACAAGAAAGAACTGTATTAATTAAAAGCTTTCTGGAGGAGTTTTTGTAAAGATGCTGAAAGGCAGCATATTCTCTGAAAGTCATGGTTCTATTCTAGCTGATAGAAGAAAAAAAAAAAAAACACTCATAATTATTCCTAAAAATTCTGTAAGCCATGTGGTGTCTTTAAAACAGCTGCAGGAACACAAACCTTCCTTGATTGGAATATTCAGAATTTATTGGAATAGATTCCCCTAAGAGCAAAGGTAACCCAGATATTTACAAAATTGAATTTAGGAAAAAAAAAAGAAAAAGTTTATACACTGCATATTACAATCTATGCTAGGACAGATGCTTAATGTTGATTGAAGTGTATCAAATGTGATCCAGTTTCTCACTTAAATTTGACCAACTACTACTGTTCAGCGAGAACCAAATGCAGAAGGCACAAACCTCCCATTTGTCACCTCTTTTTCCCCTCTCAGCCTGGCTGCCCTTTTTGAAGCACCACAGCTCAGTCCAGTGACACCAGCTCCACATACCAGCTCTGTGCAGATCCTGGCCAGACTATGTGTCTCCTCCGGCTGCAGCCAGTTTGGCCCAAGCCATAGGCACCCAGGGCAGCCAACCGCACTCACGGATCAGACCTTCACTGACAGTAGGGCCGCCCCTCTAGAGCCATTTTCATTTAAATAAGTATCTCAGACTATGGTATTTCAAAGTACAAAAGCAGGATGACAGCTATTCTAAAACAGGCCCCCAAAATCTGGCTTACTAAATTACTTCTGGTTCTAACAAAGTTTTAACTGTGTGTTTAAATGATAGGCAAGATAATGCCCAAATCATTAACGTAAGTACAAATGCACTTGAATTGTAGGTAAAAGTGACTGTGGATCCCATGGCAAGCCTTCAGGCACTGTAGAAACTTACATTATCTTTGAAGAACATGGAAAGATTAAAATAATGTATTTTATAGCCAAACCTCATTCTACATAATGCAAAGTAAAAACCTGCTCTATAGTCTCAAGTAATCAATGAAAAACTTCCCACTATTTCAAATATTCTTTGAATGAAATGACAAAGAGGAGAATGACTCAGTACTCAGCTGTACTAGCTGCTATCTCCTCACTAGACTTAGAAAGAAGAGAGAGAGAAATATAAAACTGATCTGATTTTTATCCTGTGCTTTAGAAGATAGCTGCACTAGGATTACCTGGAGGATATAAAACTCCAAGTATACTTGGGAAGGAGTGTTACTTATGGTATGGACTATAACTACAAAGTTCTCTTACTTAAGCATTAGCTTTGGTGTTAGCTGACTTTTCCAACCAGTCTAAAATTTATAACCCAAACTCAGAAAGCTTCCTCCCTCTACCAAACAGGTGGAGTGAGGCTTGCATGCAAATACTGAACAACCAGCTTGCTGAGGGGGGAGTTGCACAGGGTTTGGTGATACAGAGTCAGCAACATGGGGGTTTTTCTTTCTTCTCTTCACCAGCTCTGTTCTCAAACAAAATCCTTGACTCCTACCATGCTTTGTGTGGTCCCTGAGGAAACCTGAACATTTGGCTTCACAGATTCAGTCCTGACATGAGACAGGACATTTGTGTAAATGTACAGAACAGTGTTCTAAGTGCACAAGAACTTTTACTGTGGAAAACTTAAGCAACTACAAATGTTCTTTCTTCATAAAGTCACATGGCAAATCGGCAGGGATTTTGATGACCACAGTTGTAGGCAAGAAACAGGAGTCTACCTGAATATAACAGTGTTCCCCTGTGAACTCAACCCTGAGATTCTTCACATGAAAGTATAAAGCCACTGGAGTATGAATAAGAATGATGGCTAGGCACCTATGACAGTTTTAGACATATGACAGCTATATCCCATTTCATTCCCTTCAGACACATGAAAACTTGGCAGCATAAGCAGTATATGCTAACAAGATGTTGTTTTAGCTGCAACAATACTAGCAGCTTCTTCACAGTGGTATTCTGCTTGTGTTGGCCACTAATCAAATTTGATGTGCCAACTCAAACACCACTAAAGAATTTTAATGCTGTCAACCTATTTTTAGTTTACTCTGGCACAACCCCTGTTTCAATAATGCGTTCACGTATCTCCTTTCACTGAAGATGCTCTTTGTTGCTCCTACCTCAAATATACCTCTTTGGAAAACCATTTCTGCATTTTTTATTTTTATCTGAAAAGATGTAATTGCAAACTGCATTACTCGAATCTCAGTATTTCTGATTAGATAAAACTATGAGATGAAATTAGCATGCAAATGCTTTACAATTCTTATATCATACAAAATTATTCATAATAAAAAATAGGACACAGATGAGGTACTGGTGTTGTCAACAGGTAGGTACATGGGTTTAATGAGGAATGATAAAACGTGTGCACTCCTCCGCCCTCATGTAACCAAGTACATTCCAATTAGTACAAGACTGATTCTTTGCAAAATGCATAAAATAACTGGAAGGGTCTAAGTCTCCCTACAAGGCTTTAAATACTCTGTGCCCTTGGTATTCAAATGGATGAAGGGAAGAGAGCTCCTATACCAGCAATATAAACCTGGTCAGCAAATTCAGGCAGTGCTGATAACTAAGACAGCAGTAAGCAGAAGCTGAGAAGTATTCAGGAGTTCATGTATTTTAGTGGTCATTTAATGACCTTCACTGAAAAATGTATTACTAAAAATATCTAATTGTAAAGTATATATTTTTAAACCTTTTATGATTTTATGTCCCTACCACTCTTTAAAAATTCAAAATGAGAAAACTTAAGTTGTAGCACTTTTCTGCATTTAAATCCACATTGCTACTTGCATTTGAAATACAATTGCAAGCTTCTGCATTTTTAACCAATATATATTTCTCCCATTTCATTAGTATGAGCATCTCCCTATTCAAAATCAGTGAAATAAATGTGACAGAATGATTTGAGCAATCCGTAATAAACTGATAGGTAGTGAAGAGGTTGATGTGTTAATAACAGTAATGGATTGGAAAATGAAAAGTGTGCTGAGTGGAAGCAAAGTGTGGAGATCCAGGAGAAATCTGAAGTTATGACAAACTGCCATAGGAGAAAAACAGGCCAGTAGCATCGTCGGGATAAAGGGAAATGAAAAGACCTGCAGAAAAGAGCTTTCCCTCAGTAAAATATAAATTAACCTCACCCCACTGATGAAGCCAAAGCTTTGTTCACTCTTCAGATACTTAGAAGCTTCAGACCTGAGTGTCTGTTTCCTCCTTGAAAGGTTTTCTTCCACTCCAGTGGAACCCTTGTACCTAAAACCTGGTTCCACTGGAGGCATTAGTCTATTGACTTTAGCCTGCCACACACAAAGGGTTTGAAATTCCTTGTTTTGTAAAAGTCATAGAAAATAAAAGGAGTAGCTTGTTCTCTGAAAGTGAGAATGTTTGACATGACAAAAATCTCAAAGGTGGAGGCATTTTTAAAGTAGTGTCAGTTATAAAATCTCATTACTTGAATGTAGGCATGACCTTCTCAAAGAAAGGGAGCGATAGCGTGGAGTGTGGGATTACAGCAAAGGAAATACCACCCAGGATCTGTGAGTAGGCTACTGAACTGTGGGTACCTTTCAGAGGGACATTCAGTGCAAACTGAATCGGGTCGAGTGCTTAACGGTTCACAGAAACTGCTCAGTACAAAATGATCCATCATGAGGAAGCCCATCCTCTCTTCCACTGTTGTGATTATAGACCAAAACCCCAGAAGAAAAAAGAAGCAAATGGTGCCAAAATCTATACTAGTCTTTTTTATTCAATTATGCAGATATGGATTTAGTAGCTTAATGTAGGCATTCAGTTCGGAATATTGATCCTTTTACACAGCTGACTTTTTTTTTTCTTGTTGCTATTATTCAGAACTTCCAAAGGCAACTGCTGGTGGTCTTTGCTCCCTGCTCAGGTGTTTTTCAGATGAAAATCACCATCTAAACTAAGGATTATTCATTGTATCAGACATATCTTCTAAGGACAGAGAGAATACAGGTAAGATGAAAAATGGCTTTTGATTATGCTAAGAAAGACAGCAAATCTAGATTTAGGCGATCCAAGGAAAGGAAAAGTTCCAAAATGAAGTCCTCTTTTGAGGCAACTTCAGTCAAATCAGTCTAGCATTCCCAGATGCACAGCATTAACCATGGTTTATTGTAAGACTTGCAAAACCTCGTACTTGCTCCTGCCTTTATAAAGACCCTAAGCTTTCCTTGGGAAAAAAAAAGATATTTGGACTTATTTTTACCACAGATGGGGACATGATAACATAAACCAAATGTATCTTCAGATAGATATATTTTAAATCTATTAAAATCAAGAAGGGAAAAAAAAGGATTACATGGTACATAGTAAAAATGATTTTGAACATATAAGTATGTTCAATAGTGCTGCAGAATTAGTAATTCTGGCAATTTCTGAGATACTTTTGTTATTTCTGGAAAAAGGTCAACAGGACTTCTGAGATCTTCAGGCTGGAAATGCCTACTGTCATAGGGGATATAATCTCCTATGAATACTCGGACTTCAAGCTGCTTTAGGCGAGTCAGGAGCTATGACTTGTATTTGCAAATAACTTAATTGTGGCCTCTCTTATATTTTGCTCTTCTTCTTCTGCAGAGACAAAGTATTTTATCAGATTTATGCTATTGCCCCTCAGTGTTTCGCTCTAGTTCTCAAGTAATCAATAAGATTAGTGCTATCATCAAAATTCCTTTAAAACTGTCACTATCCTTTATCCCTTTGGTATCATGTGAATTAGAGAACTCATTTTGCAAGGCTAGAAAGCCTTCTTAAAGTTAAACTAAAATGGATTGATTCTTTGGGAGGATCAGCACAAATTATGTCAACAAACTTCTAGTTTGGCATTACGCATGTGTTATATCACATACAGATAATTAAATAGAAATATGATTAGCAAGCTAAGCTGATTGCCAAACACATTAATCTTTAAAAAAACATGCTGGTTAACATCACTTAAGGAAGATATATGATGATGCTTTTGTAGAAAAAGTGCTTAAGAAAGATAGGGTTTTGCAATTTCAGAATTTGTTCCTGATTTCATCACTAAAGTCAATGTAAAAACTTTGAAGTGTATTCACTGGTATCCTATGAACCTTCTTGTTGGCAGTGTATTAGGTTGCCTGTTATGCAAATATTTGGCTTTATAATGTACAAAAATGACTGATTTCGGATGATTTGGGAAGAAAAATCAGTGTGAAGGGAATGAAGGTCTGGAAGGGATGGAAAGTGAGAGGATGGAAGTAGCAACCTCCCAGTCTTTCAGAGGCCGTTTGGATGTGGGGATCGCAGAGAAACACAAGCTGCACTGAGCAGCTGAGAGCATCCCCCTTCAATATGAAGAGCCAGGAAATTCCTGAGAAAAAGTGGCAGAAACAGTCTATGTTTTATCTTCCGTGAACTTGTTAGTGGTACAGCATTTTCAGTCAACTTTGCTACTTGTAGGCATAGTTTTGACATCTCTTTACCTCACTGCTTAATTAAGGTAATATCTTAATTCACTTTGTCAGATGAAAAACAAAGCTGGTATTTGCTTGATTTTTTTGCATCCGCTGCTTCCAAGTGTCTGCACCGCAGCACCCACAGCCTGAACACAGCCTGGGCCCGAGCTGTGCTGTGTGTAATTCCACTGAGGGACAGGCAGTGCCACCTTTCGCCACTCTGTTGGCAAACGCACATAAAAAGCCCATAAAATCCCAGGGAATGTGATGATACCAGGACGCATAGAGCAGCCTCTTACAAGCTGGCATTCTCAGGGTCTTTAAGGAAACAGGTCAGTGTATGCGTGCTTTCCCAGGAGGTAATTATGAATCACATTACATGCAGATAGCAGTGGAAAATTAAAAATGATCCACTGGCAAGGGCTTAACCACCCCCTTGTTTCACTCAAGTCAATCCAGATGCTGTCTGTGCTATGGATTCATTTACCAGCCTTTTCTATTCAGTCTGACAGTTCTTTGAAGCAGTGACCTCCTCCTCATCATTGGTACTCATCTCACTTAATTACTCGATTTGTTTTAATTTCGCTTGAGATACAGAGAAGCCTGGAAACACCTGCCAATGACTCTGTTTAAATATGCCATGGAGGTGCTCCACTGTGCAGAGAACAACAAGAACATTTGCTCTGCATTGCCCCGTTCTGAGCCATCAAAGTCAGCTCCAAGCAATAACTAACACTTGTCTGAAAAAATAAAGTACTCATTAAAGTTAGGTACTGTTATTTGCAGTGATGCGGACATTTCTTGGCAGTATGGTACGCGAAGCACAGGTTATTTTATTCTAAGAATAGTTCTACATGACGTCAAACTGGCAGATCTTTTGACTGGCAAAACCTGGCCTTTGTAATTTGTTTATTTTAAGAACAGAGCTGTGCACTGAGTTTTCACTCTTCAAAGATGCTTTTGACACAGAATAAACTTATAAGAAAAACATATGAAACTATTGGCAAGTCTGATTCCCATATTCCTGTATGAATACTTCTGAAAACAGACTTCTCTAGAGGAGGAACAAAGTATTTTACTAAACAATTTTTGAAGCCTAAATGTTTATCCAAATATAGATTAGTCAAATGTATTTCCCATTCTTATCTAGAACAGCTCATCTCAGCTCATGAAGTTTCTCAGTTTGCTATATCCTCACTTGTTTTTTACCACTGGTTCCTTCTCTTAGCCTTAGAGTCAGAATTCAGCTGAGAATCTTGGTATGTAAGTAAGAATTCTTTCAGTATTTACCCTTTACTGTTACTCTCCTTGCTTCAAAGTAATACAAATTAATTTGCTATGTGGCCTCCAACCAAGGGACACAAAGCCTCCTAATTCAATGTACATACACAGCCAGGCTTCCCTTACTTGGTGTCACTGGCACTTGTGATGAAGACTATGACTTCTGACATAGCGCAGCTCTCTATCTGGGAGAAACACTTGACCGGTCTGGAGACAGAGCTTTCTCCAGAGCTGAAACTGTGGAATGAATCCTCCTGAGGCTGAGCGTCCCCACACATTTTGGAGCAATTTCACCTCCAAGTAGAAATTCACTTTTTTTTCATCTCAGTAGCTCAAAAAAAAAAAAAAAAAAAGTTAATGGCAATATGTTTAAGAAAAACAAAAGCGAGTCTGACCAAAGCAAACATTTCATTGCATACATTTTCTCTTCTGGGAAGAGGGCAAGACAAAAGCATTTGGCAATTATAGCTTTTCAACAGTACAAAGAAATACTGCAGCATGTGGGTAAAATATACATAGCCTTGGGTAGAATAGAACAAAATCTTTTTTGAAAATCTGGTACTTATTTAGTAAAAGTTGCTCAGAATGTAATGTAATAATGATCTAGGCATCTAATCATGGAAGCAAGAAACAGAAGATGGATTAAAAAGAAAAAATTGCAGCAGAAAGGAAAGGTAATATTAAGTGTCAATAGGTTACCCATTTGTTCAGTGCGTTCTCTGTACTTGCCTAATGCGGAGCAATCATAGTGCCAATAAGCAAACTGAGCAAAGGAGGGAATTATCGTCACTGTTTTCTGTGTGGGGAACTGCAACACAAAATGACTTGCCCGTGGTCACTCGGATATAGCATAGGGCTGAGTCACACATGGAATCTTTTCCTTTTTTTCTGACAAATGTCTTAAATAAACTGTCCTTCCTCCAAGACCTCTGGATTAACAGTAATAGTTCACTAGCCAGTCCAATAAGTCCACACTGTACCCCCCATTCTCCCCATGCTTTCATACTTATTGCTTGTCTAAGCACAAACACTAGGAAGAAGGAAAGTTCCCCCCAGCAGCACTGCCCTCTTTTACTATCCTGACCAGGATATCTTCCACTCTCATTTCATATTCCCTATCTGGAAGGGCAACATGTAGACTTGTTTTTCAGTGAGCTGTGCTGCTCTGCAAGCTCTGTCAGAGGTGGAGTTTGCAGCTGCTTGGAAGGACATACCCAAGGAGACAGAAGCGACCACCACTGTCACTACCAAAACTGATTTCCTGTCATGTAGGCACCATAAAGCTTTTTTTTTTTTTTTTTTTTTTTGTGATGACACTAAGTTCAAACTGTCCTTCCGTGCAGCAAGGAATGCAGGAAACCTGCTTTCCCACGGGGCAACCACAGTCGCTGACAGCATTATCAAGCACAAAATTGAGCATGACTAAACTGTTGTCCGTCTACAGCATTTACAGTATCAGATATGTCTTCAGGTTTTTCTCCACACCTCTGGACAGCAATGGAGAGTGTTTGACACTGATTATCTGTGTTTATAAGAATCATTTCTTACCAGCAGTATTTTTTAGTCTTGTAACATAGTTCAGTGGTCAGTGGTCCTCCATGCTCACTGCTCCTAACTTAGGAATAAATTTAAGGTACGAAAAATATGCTTAAAAGTCACTCAACAGAAAGAGATGAAAATGTATGACCCAAACTTCAGTCAGGTTTTTTGAATGCGGTGACCTGTGAACCTTGCTTTCCTCCAGAACTGCCTTTTTATCATTTTCTGGTATTTTCTCTGAGTTCCTGAACATGCTTCTTATCTGTATTACTTTTGGATTTCCTACACCTGAAGCTCAGTCTTGCTGCCTGCATGAAGATAAGAGCCATGCCCTGACAGAAGACCACCGCTAGTTCTTGCTTCTGCAGAGTGCATTTTCTTTTATATTATTTGCAACGCTGTGTCTTTAAAAAAGTTTCTTCCTGCTGACCTTGCCTGCTGAAAGCTTTATTGCTTTTCTAAATCAGCTTTAAATTAACAGAACTTTTTCTTCATTTTCTTCTTTGTGTATCAGTTTCATTACTGCTGTCACACGGCTCTGGGGGCAGAGCTAACTGCTGCATCTCTGCAAAAACCATGCAAACCCAGACGCACGTTCTGCCCTGGGATATATGCGTGTAATTCCTGTTGACAACGCCATGAAAATCAATTTTGTATGGTACTAAGAATTGCAACCTCTTATAGTAGGCTGCATATGACTCTGTGGGATAAATGGCCATTTCTAATTTGGTAGAAAGCAGCACTGCGATATTAAAGACAGAGAAATGCAAGGAATGCAAAAAAAAAAAAAAAAAAAATCCAAAACCAGATTGTCTTCATCCTTGTCACAGAGACCACAGTTTCAGAGCATAGAGTTCATCCATTTTCCTCATCTCATGCACTTCTGGATCTTCAACCATCTTCTGCAACAGGCTAAGATATAATGCAGAACTCAAATTCTCACCTGAAACAAACTGCCTTACCTCCTCTGACTACATTTGGCTTATCCTGATTTAAAACAGGTGTGGATTTGGTTCCGCACTTCCTAGTTTCCTGGAGGATACGCATGCATTCAAGTAAGAAGTAAGGGCTTAGCCTGCCTTGACGATGTCCGGCCTGATCGGGAAGGCCGACTGCTGAGAAACAAGCGGTTGAGTCCTTGCATTGCTAAGCTCAGTGTCAGCAGTCTGAACAAAAAGCGAAGAAGAATAAAAATTCAAGGTCAAGGACCCTCTTACAAAGGCTGTCTTGGCTTCAGCGGCAATTACACCTCTGTAACTGAGGAAAGATTGTAGGTGTGTTTGTAAGGGGAAAGAGGCTGCCACCTTTATTTTCTGACCTTTTCTCTTCAGGTTATATCCTTTTCATTGGAAATAATGTTGCCTGCCACTGGTGTTCTCTGAATATTGTCTGCACAGTAATTTGATTAAATATCGTGCTTCTTTTGCTGTGTTGTTTTCCACTGCACATTGCTACTGTGCAGTTACTGCTAAGAGAACTTGTAGGCAATGATATAGTCAGTCAAATACAGCTGCTACATATTAGAGAAATCCTTTCCCTACAAGCTGCGTACTCTGCTGTTTGCGCTAACCATTACTCTTAGCCTTTGTACAGAGCTCCAAGAAAACAACAACCCACAGTAGTAACAGCACCCTCAAGAAGTAAGTTCATTATTCAAAAATTAGTTGAATTAGATGAAAATAAGGAAAGAGCTGAGGAATATTTTCCCTCCAAAACATGAATGCATGACACAGAATAAAACTGCATGAAAAAAAAAAAAGATTATTCTTAAGTATGACTCTTTTGGAGAAAGGGTAGAAATCTGGCTTGCTGTCTGTGTGATGGTGCGCTTCTCTAGTTGAGTGTGGAAGCTTTGGAAAGTAAAATATAACCATGCCTGCAATTGTTAATCCCTCTAAAGATTCACATTTTGGAAAGTCTATATTTA
The DNA here is from genome assembly GCA_034781795.1 of Crypturellus tataupa. NCBI lineage: Eukaryota > Metazoa > Chordata > Aves > Tinamiformes > Tinamidae > Crypturellus > Crypturellus tataupa. Next base: position 6,104,872 of record JAWLRI010000001.1, on the reverse strand, counting down.
TAGCATTTTCAAGAAAATTTTAAAGTAAGTATTCCACTGAGGCCGTTTTTCTTCCCTCCCACCACTAAACCTGTGGAAACTCTCTCCACTATAACTACGATCTTGCCTACTTTCTTAGCAATTCAGCAATTGTCATCCATGCCATTAAACTGTTTTTGAAAACTTAGCTCTTATCCAGCTAAAGCTGCTCAAAATATAATACAATATGACCCAAGAAACTAACTGTGTAAGAAGACACAGAAGGTGGATAAAAAGAATAAATCACAGCAGAAAGGAAAGGTAATACAAAGTGTTTATAGGTTCTGAATTGTGGTCTTTATGGCTGAGTGCTCCTTCTTGAATGATAAATTTGCTCCTGTCAGTAACATACTTCACTTCCCAAATAAGAACATTTTACTCTGTTGATTTAAAAAAAAAAAAAAGCTTAGAGTCATTCCATGTCCATACTGCACACATTATTTGCTACATTTGCGCGCCAAGGGCATGAAATGGTTCCATGTCTTGGTGACTTGCTGCCTTTCCTAAGCACATAAGGATCACTTGATCCAAAACATCTCTCTTTTAGATCTTCTCACCCCATAAGAGAGTTAACATTAGGAAATGCATGTAGCACAAGCTGCTGTTATTTCATGCTGCTTATGATATTGCTGCCTGTTTATTTATTTATTTTTAATTTGGGTTTCCAGCATTACTAGAACTGTAAATATATTCCTATGCAAATAGATTACTGTAAATATATTCCTATGCAAATGGCCCTCTAGATATCCTAAGAAGTGGGTTTTTCTGAAAGTACTCCACTTAATCTGCAAACATCTTTCTCCTTGCACTTGCACTTCAGCTCCAGACAAACCTAATTCACCATAAATCTCACATAAAAATAATATTGCTGATTTTCTGCATACAGAGTAAACAGACTAATTTTATTGCAGCTTCATTGCCAATTGAGGGCAAATGAAACTCTGAAATGAAAGTTTTAGGTTTATTTACCTCCGGCTTTCAAAAGAAGAGAGAAAGGTTTGAACCTCTTTTTTGGTGCTTCAAACCTCTATTCTTAGTTTAATGAAAATAAATATTATACAGTAGCAATGACAACAATGCAGCTTTCAAAGAACATCCACCTATTACCATATAAATAGTGCACACCCCTATTCATCATGCCTGCCCCTGCCCATCATTCCAGTGTCAAGCCTTCAGGTTCAAAGGGGCACTCTTTCCACCAAAACCAGAAGCCCCGTTTTCCATCCACCAACCAATTACTTTATGGGAGAAAAATAATGGAATTTCATTTCATTTTGAATGATTTATTGTCTGGCAGCAAAATAGAGCTGTTCTGAAAAGCACTGCCCTGCTATTTTGACATTGCTTATGTTACTGTGCTTAGTTTCACGACTACTGTAATAAATTAGTAATTTCAATATCTACAAAATGCTTTTGGATGTTTCAAAATATTTTATACCTAGATGTGACCAACTTACATGGTAACAAGAGCACAAATGGATGTACGAGACAAAACGAACATCCACGGCAATGCTGCCGCCCCTAAAGAACACAATTTCCTAGCACGATCCCTCTGTTTCCCTGTTGCAATGTAACTCCCCAGTGCTATTTGGTAAAGGATAACACTGTGAAATCCGAGGCTGATCAAACTCTCTCTGTTGGGCATCAATTTAACTATGCCAGGAAATGTCTTTTTTTAAAATTTGTCTTTCTGTAGAAAAAAACATTACTCTTCTACATCCACAATTGATCAGAGGCGCAACTTAGAAAAAAACGTGCCACTCAGGAGTTAATTCAGAATTAGACAGATTAATTCCGCAATAGCAATGTGGAAGACATGAGCCAAGTCACTATCTGCCTGTGGGAAGCTGCTTCGTCTACAGTACAACTCTTCATGCTTTCCAAGCGGCCTCAGCAACATTAATTTGACCAGCCGGCTGTGAGTTAAGAAAAGTGTTTTGTTCGTCGTGGTCCTACTCACATGGCACAGTGCGGAGGTAGAGGTTGTCTCTTATGATCTGCTGGAGCTCGTGGTCTACCGAACCCTTCTGGAACCGTAAATTGAGGTAGTGACGAAGGTCCTTATCAACGATGCCTCCTGTCAAGTAAAAGATGAACGAAACCATTAGAAATTTATTACTTTGACAGAAGCAATGAGTCACTTGTAAAGTCTCAGAGGCTCATTTTCCTTCATGTTGCTGTCATCTCTCAGATGACAAAAGTACAAAGCTTTCTAGTTAAGGCATGCAGTTGGTATGGCATTATTTAGTATTGATCATTATTTTACAGGTTAAAAAAGGCTAACTCATAACTGACCGGCTAAATCCCTACAGTTCAGAAAAAAATGTATACAGGATTATGTACAGAAGTGTTAGATTTTTCTGCAGAAACTGATAAACATGTTAGCACTATCATATAATTACATAAATAAAAATCTATATAAAACATGATTACACTTCCTGTAATCGTGTAGCAATTTCTCCCCCATTTATTAAATGCAAAATTCTTGACTGAGAATGTCTCCTTTTGATGTGTTCAATGCTAAAAAAATTATAAACTGTACTTAATGATCACACAAATAACATATAATCTTTATCATATTTATTTACAATGGTGCTCACATCTGAAAAACATAAAGCAGCAAATGAGGGAATATATTTTAGTTCTACCATTGAAACCAGTCATTAGTAATATAGCTCAGCACAGCACCGCAAACATACTTGGAAAAAAAGAACTGAGCTAAAAATCCCATCTTTGACAATGTTACCATAACTCTAGGACAAAACAACTTTAAGCACTGTTCAGCCAGTGACTGGGCGCATCATTTTCCATTATTAAAGGCAGATATATAAATCAAATGCAACATGATTAATAAACATTTCCAAATATAGTTCCCCTCCAAATCTTTTACCCTGGAGTATGGATCGTGTTTACAATTGTGGAGAAAAGTCTATAAATAACTGTATTGCTTCCTTCTCTGAAATTTTATCTGTCATAAGAGAAGTATAGAAAATCATTATTACACTAAGCTCTGACATATATTCCCAAGATGAAAAATTGCAATCCGATTGATTTCTAACTTGTTGCTTCATACGTTCAACCTTAAATCATTTTTGCAAAATGGCATTTGCTGTTGAACCTCTGCCAGAGTCTTTTGACTTTGGACTATATAAAGATTTTCCGGCAAAAAAAGAACAAACACCATTTCCACCTAATTATTTCTACTGTATTGAAAGTCATTGCACACCACAAATGATAATAAATTAAAATATCTTTCTCCCAACAGCTATTCCTATTTATCTGCCCATTACAAGTTGATAATCTTATTATTGCTGTTTTTTGTCAGTAACTTCAAAACCTTTCTTGTTCCAGGTTTAGGGAAAGCTTACAAATAAATTCTGTCATCTTTACCTAAAGGCAGAAAGCAGCAGACTTTCATATAATCGGAAAAAAAAAAAAAAGAAGAGAAGAAAAAAAAAGAAGCCTATATTCATAACAGTCACACAAAATAATACCTTTATGCAAGGTTCCCCGATGGTCACAACTTCCATACAGGTCTCTAATATTCCAGAATCGAAGCTGAACTACTCAGTCCGTTACTTTGGTGCCACAAACCCTGTTTCTCCCTTTGCAGACCAGACCATGACTCCTGCTATTTCTTTTACCAGATTTCAGGGGCCGGAGGAGGCTGCAGAGAGCCACTCTGTTCCCGATTGGAATTAGCTGTCCTTGCTTAGTGGCTGCAGAGACTAAAGGTCCTGCAGCTCTTGCTCTTCTTGCTCTAATATACGGAACGTGGCCACTGATGCAGATGCTTTCTGGCAGCCTGAGAAAATGCCAGCTCGAGAACAACAGCTGTAGCCTGCCCACTGACATAAGCCTGAATCACTCAACTTATGACATAAGTAAGTTTAGGAACCTACACAAATTTATGACCTTCAAAGTGTGCTTCTTAGTTTTACCCTTTTTCTTCAAACACAACCGTTTACTTCACCAGGTTTAACAAATTCGCTACAGCATCCTAAATGTTCCATGAAAAGCACCAGCTGATATTTTGGCAAAGTGCATATTCCAAAAATGGAGTTTAAAAATGTGTATTTACAAGAGAAGGTGCCTACAGCCTTCTTTGATTTACTACATACAGATTCAAAAGCAAAGGTTTGTGCCAGCAGTAGGGCTTATACATAGTGCAGGAGAGAAAATATCAGCGCCCTAGCTCAAGTTAAACACACCAACATTCTTCCTGGTAGTTGAGTATTCTGCAAGATGACCAAGGTCTATTTTAAGGAGCAATCAGATGAACTATGGACAGCATATGCACAGCTGGCAATTTTCCCTCTTTGAAAGTCATTCTACTTTAACTGAGGTTTTTCATTTCTTTAGGCATACAATAGTCTTTTTCTGAGTCTGGTATAATACTGAAATTTTTACCCCGGAAGACTGAAACCATAATATAGGTTGTTCTAAGTCTGGACAAGAAGATGCAAAGGTCCCCTACCATAACTGTCATTCTTCTGTTTTTCTCCCCTAAAAAGCTCTGTTGTTTTACCTGGTGCTTGTCAGAAGCATACTTTGTTTCTCTCCAGATGTGCTTTTCAGATCTTTCTAATACTAGGACATGAGCTTTTGAGCAGAGATGCTCTTGACGTATAGGATCTAAAATCTGTCATGTACTAGCATAGGACCTTATGACTTTTTGCAAGAAACTGTACTATACTGTAAAACAACCTTGATTTAGCAGCAGTGAATTTTAGATCTCAAGTTATGTATAATAATATCGAGGAATGACATGTGAAGAAGAGGAATATTAATGGGTTGATGTCCTTCAAAAGGTTGAAATAAGAGATTGAAAATCTTGTTGGTTTGTTTTGAAAGGAATAAAAGAAACTTTGTGATATTGCCAAAAGGTATAGAGAAAGAGGAGTGATAATAGAAAAACAGTTTTTTCAGGAAAGTAGCAATCTTTCACTGTTGTCCAACACCTTCAGATGGTTGTCTGGTACCCAGGACTGACTAGGTCTCTGTACAGTTGAACTTCCTGCTATTTTCTTTTTCCAAAGTACATTTAAACCCACTGAAATATTGAATAAATCCTGCCGTGAGCACAAACCAGTAATTTCCCTTATTCACCAATCTCAGAAAGCTGCAGAAGCAGCACTGCAGAGAGCTATCCCACCAGCATGACCATGAGCCCCATGATGCCCAACGGGACACTAATGATGAGCTCAAAAGCTGCTGCCCTCGGGTTGCATCCCTGTACCTTGTGGAGGGCAAAAGGAAGAGGTATCGTGTGTCAGGGTCTGGAAACCCAACCCAGAGATTGCAAGTAAAAATGTTCCTTGACCACTGCCATACCAGTCTGACTCTACAGAGCTTTTGATGGCTTGCAGGTGAGTTTTGCTTCTGGCTTGAGGAACTGTACTGTTTCTCAGCTCCGTTTCACTCCAGTGAATCTTGTTGCTTTGCTAGCTAGGAACATTCATAGGACATGAATTAAATACTTCCAGTAATGATCTCTTTCCTAATATTTGTCTGTTTTAGGTGCAGCTATCAATCATGATGGCAAACCCATAGCCATGACTGAGTTTGACTCTACAGGTTATAAAATTAGATCCGCTCGATTGAACTAAAAACTGCTCTGTTTGCATGTTTTACTCATGAATTTAATGAGCACCGTATATCTCTTTATAGTGTTTTAATACATTTCTATCAAGTTTCTTTCCCTTCTGAAAAACTAGTAGCAAAGTCCAATTGGAAAAGAATTACAATAAAAAAAAACCCACACATACAAAAGGATATTAAACAGTCTGTAGCTCATTAAAGGATTCAAAACTGGAGAGGATAATTGCCATTTCTGAGAAAATGACAGAGATAAATGTAAGGAGGTTTACAATTTTCTCTAGCCCTGAATATTTTAAGTGGTTTTTGGTAGCTTTCCACTTGGTAACCCCCAGATGCTACAGCCGGAACACACTCTTGAATTTTATATTTCAGTGAAGGACTACTTACTGGCAAAACATTAATGTCCCTCTTGTTCTCACAAAGTTTCATCTAAATATTTTATTTCTTACACTTACCACAATTTTATAGTTATAACTTCTCTACATACACGTTTAAGAAACTTCATGCTTTACAAGTTTCTCATATCACCACCTTTCAGTGAAGTGACTTCACAAAACCTGGCATGGCAGGTTATTTGCTTTTCAACAGCATAATCAAATGCATCTCAGCCGTTAATAATTTGCCATGGAGATTTTATTTACTGGGATTAGAATTGAAAAGATTTCAGGTTTCCCGAGGTTTCTATAAATACTCCTGGTTGGAAAAGTCTATGAGAAAGCAAGTTTCTTATGCATAGATTTGCATCTCTACATGACCTACGTGCCTTATAAGAATAAAGGAGAGAATCTCAACTTTGTGCAAAAGGACAAACTCATAGCCTTAGTGTGTGTAAATCACCTCCCCTCTTCCATCATCCTGTCTGTGTCAATCTGACTCCCCTTATTTGCAGCAAGTTTTCACTTCTGCCTTTAGATCATCACACACAGATGTTTGGCAAGGGTATAAATGGCTTGGCTGAGCCGGCTTTCACAAGCTTCATTATGAACTCTACTACTGGAGAACCTCACCACAAATATTGATACAGGTGCTCTGTGCAACAGTGAATACTAACACAATGTACCTCTGTGGACACCTGGGTAGCTCCAGTCCTGTGCCTTCCTTTGGGGGACACTTGCAGGTTGTTGCCCATCAGGCTAATTTTTCCTTCACCACTCACAGAGGATCCAAACTGACTTTGCCGTCACTAAAATGAATGGAAGCGACTTGACTTCTTTAAACCAGATTTCACGAATATTTGGGTTATTAATTCTTTTCTCCGCTGATAGGATGAAAAAGTCTGAAAGACTTTTCCCCCACCTTCGAAGCAGAATAACTTTTCCCTCCCTCAAGGGCTCCACCTAACATCAGGACCATAATACAGAAGGTGAAGTATGTCCAATGCTCACATTTTTTTCCCTCAAGTCAAACTTACCATAAACTTCAAAAACAAAACAAAACAAAACCTGACATGTATTGATTAAAGAGGCATTAATATTTAACATTACTTGTATGAATTGGTGTGTTTGTAGTACACGCAATGTAGATTGTTTTAGCTTATATAACTAATAAAGATGTCATGCATTTAACATTTTAGCACCAGTATGAGATGATTTACTCTAGTGCTTTTTAAAACTAGTATAAGTAACAACAACAACAAAAATTGTTTTTAAGAGAGGATATGACAGTTCCCAAGTAATACAAAAACTCTGTGTTCATTATTAAAATACAGCCTACAGCTAAGCCTATTATTTAAAGGACATTATTCTCAACAAACTTATTTAATACTCAGAGGATTATAAAGATAAATCTTGGCATTTCACTGATCATTTCGTATTGGTCATATTAAACCCTGGAATTTACTTGAGTTTTCCATGCAAAATACGTAATCACTGTAACAATATTCTGAAGATAGTACAGTAAACATTTTAGTATAGAGTAAATGTATGAAATTCCAGTCACCAACTCCAGATTATTCATTTTATTTTTAAAACTTTTCTATCCCCAGATTAAAGTCTGTGGGTCTTCTTCAAAAGTCTGCCAGTCTTCCACTGCTACCTGCAGCCAAGACTGCCATCAAAATGCCAGGGCTGAGCTACCATCACAGTAAGATAAAGTGTGACAGACAACCAAGAAGGAATTACGTGGGAAAATTAGACACCTCAAGGAGAAAATTGTTTTCCTTGACACTAGGGACAGTGCCAATACTTTGATGATCCTTTACTGGAGATGTAAATAAATTTCACATGCAAAGTCTTTGGGGAACATAGATCCTGTGGTTCTGGTATGTGCATATATGACGATGGACATTTTGGGATGCAATTTGTTAGTGGGCAAATGCTCTTTTTTATAGCCTGTTGTTTATTTCCTTTTCTCTTTGTATATTGATTATCATATCACTAATCTTTTTGCTTATTATTATTTTATCTACCATATATATGCACATTGTATATATCACATATACACATATATTTCTGTCTTTACCAGTATCTTTTGATTTCTCCCTCCTCATACATTTAGATATAAGGTTTTAAAATAAAGAAGTCTCAAGTGTTGAATATTCATGGGGTTGGCACTGTAGGCAGATTATAGATAGTACTAAAAAAACAGCTAAACAGTTAATGAATAATTCTCTTTAAAGGACCTTGAGAGCATTCATTTGGGATTTTGTACTTCATGTAACATGTTTAGACCACTCCGCTTTGAGAAGAATTGCATTTTATTCCATATTTTGGTTAGCAGATGGATAAACAAAGTAAAGAAGATGCTTGAATGCTGCTGCTCCTCTACAGATGCTTTCTGGAAATAAACTGCCATCAAATCTAGTTTTTTTTTAAAAAAAAACTAAAGCAACAGTTCAGAATTATGGAACAAAACTGTTTGTAGGTGTCTCTAGAATACCATTGATTTGACTGATGACTCCAGCATAAACATTAATGATTGCTACTGAGATATTTTAAAGACTGTAATTGTTCCTGCAATACTTACAAGAGAAATAATTGCTTCTACAGATGTTTTTGACAAACACTAAATTTTAAGGTATTATAAATTTAATTAAGAGGTATGTCAAAAATGACAGTCTTAGCTTGCACAGTTAGGTAGAGCCCAGCTGCTTCACCCTGAAATCTGAATGGATTTGCACAAGATCTATTTCAGATAGGTCTGTATATACATGCATATATATAATATATAATATATACATGTGTGTATACATGCACACACATACACACACACACATATATAGTTAAACATTATGGTGTGCCATTGCAAGCCTGGCATTCAGATGGTCCCAGTCACAGAAATCTCTCTCATTTGGACAAAGCAGGATCTAAATCTGCTGAGGACCACTCTACCTTCCATTGGGGACTTCCATTACAGATCCCCAAAGAAAGTGATAGAAAGCTCCTGAGTTCAACAGCTGCAACAGGAAAATAAAACACATTATGGATGTTCTTCAAATATCTGGAGTATCTGAAAATGGAAGGCACAGAAAGCTGAACATCCACAGAAATAGCTTAACCAGAGGCTGATGGTTGTGTGCTAAAAATATCTGAATAAAACTAATAAGGCTGATTTTAGCTTCAGAGGGACATTTATATTGTTATTCAGGCTGGATAAATTGCCAAGAAGCTGGTTTGAATTTTAGGAAAATCTGCACTACTGATAAATGTTCAAACAGACAAGTAAACCAAAGGGAAAAAAATCACAATGATATAAGAAGTTTCTTTTTTAATCAAACTACACCAGAATATTAACTTTCATATGCATTTATTTGGACAACCAAAATAGCGCTTTCAGTGTGCGCTGCTTACTGACACACTCATTAGGAAAATATACTTACAAATTGACTCATCTGGAAAAGCTCCACTGTGGCATTTATCTCTAATGAATATTAACAGTGGCATGTAGGGTTCAGCCATTCTGTCTCAATATAAATTATGTCTCTTTGTGTCTGTTTAGTTCCCTGGGCTGCAATGGTATCTGTCTAATACAGAAATGCCACCGCCCCTCTTGAGCTTCCCTTGGTACAGAAACAACTGTAAAGCTCCTGACATCTCTAGCAGAAAGATGTTCACACAGTTCTGCTCGGGGATCCACCACTGACACCTCACGGGTGCTCAAAGACACCTCTGCTTTCCACAACCAGAGTCTTGGGGCTCTTCTCCAGGTGGTTGGCTCCCAAAAGGTTGTGCTGTGGGTTACACAGACTGCCAGCCTCATTGCTTTGCATTGGGTTAAACTATTCTCTCTTAAAAGCAGGCAGCAATTACTCCAGACTTTTAATGGAAAAATACCTATTCTGTTTAATACTACGAAAAAAAGCAAGAAGGTGGCTGCTCATCTACTAGGGACGCAAATGTTCTTTTTCTGTAATACTCTTCTAGTTTTATCTCTTTTGCAGAAGGCAGTTGTGATGGAACTTAGTTTAAGACTTGACAATTATTTGAATAAAATATGAAAGCTTGTATAGGAATAGAGTAGCATAGTTTCAGCAGACTTGAATTATTTGAAAGGTATTCTACTTAAATCATAGCTGCACAGTTTTAATTGCTTGAGATAGAGACTTATTTTTCTTATTTCTGGAAATAATACTGCCATATTAATAGGCGCTGCATTGTGTGCTGACGTTTTGTAAAAAGAGAAAGATTAATCTGGGTAAAAAATCCAAGTAACAGGCAATTTACGAGCGGACGCAAACTCACAGAGGCTACCATTGTATGAGTTCTAATAATAGTTAGAAAATATGATTTAGGTTGGTTTCTGAGCCATGGGAGCTCAGCTTTTTAAACTCTTTACAGCATCTCAGTCTAAACCCATAATGTACTGTGAAAAAATCACTATCATAATACATTATTTCCTGGCTTTGTGATAGATTGTTGCATAAATAGCAGAACACCATTTTACTGACTTTGTACTCATAAAACCGAACAAGTGCAAACTGTAGCTGCAATAGATAAACTGAACTTTCAAAGCACGGTGCACAAACTTACTGCTAATCCCTGAGAGAGGAATTGCATATATGTCCTTGGATGCATATCCTTTACCCCAAGAACTCTTTCCCTGCATCAAATTTTCCTGGTATGCACAGCAAGTCAAAAGAAGACTAAAACATTGAAAAAAAAAAGAAAGAAATGAGAGGTGCTTAATAGGTGCTTTTGCAGGAATGAGAAATTAAGACAAAGCAAAACATCCAAGTAATCATGAAGCTAAGATGTCCTCAACCTCAGACGTCCTCAACACAGCATCCACAAACTGGAGTGCAGTGAGGCCGTCACCTTGAATTGCTTCATTTCAGCATGGTGCCCCCTTCCTCTCTGTCCTTAGGGACACCATCCTGCAGCCATCACACAAGTTCATTATGGTTGTACCCAATTAGTAAGGGAAGGGGAAATTTCCAAGCAGGAGTAACTAAAACTGAAGAGTTGCTGCAGATCCTCCTTTGCAAGCCAAGAATGATGGAGCGCCTCAGCGGCACGAGGGCAGGGGACTGGCGGATGCCCTATTCAGCCCTTGGAGAAGAGCACTGCAGAGTGGTGCTGCACAACTCCCGTGCTCCACGCTAAGGAAAACTGTCTTTCAGACGAGATGAAAGAGGAGATGAAGTTTGTGAAGTGTTTGGGATTCTCTGGCATGAAAGATGCAATACTGATTGAACAGATAATTATTAGTCTTAAAAAACAAATGAATCAACCAATAACTAGACAAGCAGTGGTCATAACATTTAGAGTTTTACATAAAAAAAAATCCTATTGGAACTGTCACACGTGTTAAATATTTAGCACAGCTAAATATGATTCAAGTTTTTCTTTTTGCAATAGTTTGAGAAATGGAGCCTTTCACCAAAAAGATTTTTTCTTTCCCTGCTTGGGATGTGCATTGTCTCTAAGACATCTGGGATGTTTAAATATCACATACATGGCTGTCAAATGGAAATATATATACATATATATATTTATAAAGAGATGGAAACAACACACAATTTCACTTTAATGTTAAAAGAAACTAGATAATATCTAGAAAAATCTGTAACAAAATCAGCATCTGCTGTTTAAAATGATTGTGGAACAAGGCAGAATATATCTATGTTCTTTCCTGAAGACAGCTAAGTCCTCCTACTTCACTGATCGTGAAGTCTCATATGATTAATAATCTTGTAAGATTTATTATTAATTAATAATAATGTTTAATAGAGTGGCATTAAGAATGGATCTGAGTTTGTAAAATAAAAATGAAGGTACAAATTAATCAAGGAGTTTGTTATGTTTTAAAGAAAGGTCAAAAAGGTTCTAATTTGTTAGTGACAGTATCTTTTATCGTGACAAAGCTATTAGCTATTGTACCACAACAGCATGACAGATGGTGCCTTTAACCACACCATAAAACTCATCCCAACTATTTTCTGGTGCAATCCATCACATGAGTCAAGCTTGAGAGAGGTACCATAAAAATACAGTGTAAATTTTGGTAAAATGTTGAGTCATAGTTCAATATGAAAAAACGAAATGACATTGCTGAGCTTTCTAAAGCATTGTGCATCACTGTTCATTGGTCGCTGCAGGAAGATGTTACTAGGGAACCTTTTTTCACATTTTACCCTATTTGTGCATTACTGAAATCCAGCAATATTCTTCTCGAGACTGTTCAGGAGCTGTGGTTTGGGGTCAAGCCCTAGGCTGTTCACTCAGCAAGCGCTTTGCCAAGAGGAAGAAGCAGCAACGCTGGCGCTGGCTGCAGGATGGTGCCGCAGGCATCCATTTTTCAGGCCTGGATCACTGTCCCTAAGGACAGGATTCCTGCTTGCCGCCTCTTCATCTTCCCTGAATCTAAAGAAAATCTTCCCCCTTGTTTCACAGATAGCCCTGCAGGATAAAATCAAACAAACAACTACACAGCAAATAAAGCGGAGAGGTTTGTAGACAACCACGCGTATTACCCATACAAACTCGCTGCTGGCAGTGTTTGCTGCACAGTGACAATACCATTTGTCACTTTTAGGCAGCGATACTGGATGCATGAACTTATGTATCCATATCAGACAGCAAACAACAGGCCCGGCACACGGTGACATCAGTTTGATCTCAGAGAGCTACAAATATCTGCCTTTTTTTTTAAAATGAAAACCACATTCTATGCAATGCCACTCAATAAGCACTTTCACATATGTTGCTAAGCCCAGCTGCTAAATCCATCTCTCTGGGCAATCAGAGCTACCTTTTACCTTGTGCGGCACTTCAGCATAACGGCAGCACTTGGTCTCCGAGCCGTGCGCCAGCTGCTCAGTGCAGGAAGAAGCTGTTATACGCTGGGACAGTCTCAGCTGGTTATCCCAGTCCCCTCGCGTTGACTGACTTGGTGCTGCTGGAGCACAGAGACGGTGGGAGACCGCGCACTGTGCAGAATTACCCTGTGCAGAGCACGCACGCTCACACCGCGTGTTTCAATCCAACGCTCCTGCTCCCGCGCGCGGCGGGCGGGCAGATGGGGTCTGCTCAGGGAAACCCCTTGCCCGCGGAGAAGCGATGCTCGTGCCTCCGGGAAGAGGCTGCTGCTGCACCCCGGCTTGCGGATGCACAGAAACCCGACGGTACAGCGGGGACAGACTCGCTCCCCCTGCGTCCCCAGAAGCAGCAGGGTGTCACAGCAGAGCACAAAAGTGACATGACAGAGGTTTGCTTTCTTATCTGTCAGGCACATTGGCCTCACAGCTATGATCTACTAGCCTGAAATCAATACAGTCTGGAGTTCACGAGTATTCTTAGTTGTTTCATACAGAATTTATTGCACTTCACAATTGTTGTTACTTAATTAAAACAGCAAGCTAGTGGGTGAATATCATGGGATAATAAAGTATCTGGCAAGCCAGTGAGGCATGGATTAATGGCTACACATTCCTGTCTTTATCTGTGCATATTAAGGTCAGTATCAGTGTGCATATGGCATGAGGCTGTAAATGTGACTTTAATATGACTGTTGACAGGGAGGATGTGCCTGTAATTTCACCTGACGTTTGCATTGGGATTTGGATGTAACTTCATAAAATACCAGATATGTGCTCTCCCTATTTTTCTAGTGCCACAGATCCAATATACTAAAAGTAAGCTTTATACCCTGCAAGAAATGTCAGGAACCTGTTTTTCTTTTCTTTTCTTTTCTTTTCTTTTCTTTTCTTTTCTTTTCTTTTCTTTTCTTTTCTTTTCTTTTCTTTTC
>JAWLRI010000001.1:6068598-6090824 GCA_034781795.1 Crypturellus tataupa | reverse complement strand
GTCCGTCCGTCCTTCCGTCCTTCCGTCCGTCCTTCCTTCCGTCCTTCCTTCCTTCCTTCCTTCCTTTTCCTTCTGTCCTTTCCTCTCCCTCTCCCTCTACTTCTTTTTTCACTGGTCTGCAATATTTAACCAGTAGGTGGAGATAATGGAGATATTTCTTTTTTAAACCAGAAAATCTGGTTTCTGTTTCTATAAGATTATGGCAAAAGAAGAGTAAAAGAGAATAGAGAGCCAAATTTTAGGATCCTCATGATGAAAAAAAAGACTGTTGTCCATCTCATTTATCCTCTTCTACATATGTAAGGACTGACAAGGAGGAGAACTTACTTGACTTAAATTATTTTACCTGATCTATTGTAACACACTGCTGTGAGACCTTCTGGGATCCTGTGGTGCATCTGGACCTAGCATGCAGAGCAATGATAGTATGCAAGCAGGATGCTAATAAGCTCAAATAAAGTCTGTGTCAGAGCAGGTCTGTGTTCACTTTTTGGGTACTAGGTAGGAGGGAAGATAATAAGGAAACACCCAGAATGCATATTTCTAAATTGCTTTAGTGGAAGGGCAAACAAGGCAGGATCACAGAGCAAGGAGATACAATGATTGTGCTATGAATATTCCAGGTATTTAATAAACTGTATCAGCTACTGCAATGTAGGAATGATTTTTTTTTTTCAGAAGTTTCTCCAGACTATGGAGAAAAGCATGCAAAACTTTCCCCTTGAATATTGAGGTTGCTTACTGGAGACTCCTTGAGCTGCCAAGTGGCCCCCAAAAAATGATGAATTAGTTTACATGACAGAAGCACAGCAAACTGCACCAGGTTTACACTATAGGAAGCTTTCAGTAACTGCATGGATATTTGAACAGATGACAGGCCTTGAGGATTAATAACAATAGGTCTAATGAGCTTTTATTTATTAACAGGAGTAATAGGAGCTAGTTATGTTGTGGCCTGGAATATGCTATGTATTTTAATAAAAGAAGATTTCTACATAAAAATTTGGATTAACACCAGTATTAATTAGATTGGTGAACTAATGTGGGCAATTTAAATCCAATTCATTCCTTAGGGACAGTGAAATATACATGGTTTCCACAACATGGTGACAACGCTAGTACGAGCATCAACCATGTATGGCCACTCAAGCAGCCCTAGCAGATGTGATCTCCTAAGGAACAAAGTTCTTGGCATTCCAAGTAAACCAGTTTGTATAAGGATTAGATAGGTCCATATGCATCTGTATGAATCTAATGTGCCCATATCCTTACTCTGATTTATTCTCATAGTTTTCATGGTTAAGGAAATATCTAGAAAAAAAAGAAAATTCTATGTAAGTCTATAAAAATATAGTACAGGCTGACCAGCCTAAGCCATTAAGACTGAGTAATATTGATGGAAAAAATTGCTTCTGCTTAAAATTAAAGAATATCATTAATGAAATAATATTTAACAGTGTGTGTCAATGATCAAATTATTTTTGCAGCAATATCTAAAGCAAGCTACAATGGTTTTTATGTATGCACCAAATTAATTCAAACCCAGATTCAGTATACCCAGCGCTTGAGAGAGGAAACCTGGAGTTAAGGAACTTTCTTGTTTTAACTGACGAGGTGAAAGAAGTGGAAATCACGTTTGCCCCATGGAAAACAAAACAAAACATTTAAACCATTGCATAACATTGGTTAAACCTTCGCGGGGGGAAACAATCAACTGACCAATCAAAAAAAAAACAAAAAAGAAAGACCAGAGAGGCAGAAATGTCCCTGAAATTTGGTGTTTTAATTAAACAAATGGAGTAAAGAAAGAAAATTGAGAAGAGTAGTCTGGACTGCACTGCTGTCTACTGTCCTCTTTCTGATCAGCAAAAGACCAAAGGTAACAGAAAAAAAGGGTCTGTCTTTTTTCCTTAAGTGACATATAAAAGAAATGTACTCATTCATCACTTGTCAAGGACGAGCTGGCAGATGACCTAATTCAGAAAGGGAATAGTCAGCGCATGGCTTCTTTGGTCGGAGATATTCGGCACTAAAGGATGTGCTGTTCATCAAGGAAGGACAAGGCAAAAGCTCACATTCGGGAATACTGTGGGCATTGTAGTATCTCCCCCCAGATTATCAATTAATACTAAATGCCTATGTAAATTGTTAGAGAGAAGATACACACTGCTAGGTTAGCGCACAGTGCAGTGCACTAGGATCAGCCTGGCAGAGCGAAGCAGCTGGGTCCTGGTGTCCACCCCACAGTGTCTCAAGCAGGTTCCATTGCACCAACGTGAGTCTAGTTCCCCAGACTCCAAGGCCGCTCATAGCCCCTCCATTTCTGGCTTAGCCTCAACCAAAAACGAATTCAGTCCATGACTCGAGGGACTCATCTGCAGGATGAACTAAAATGGGATCAAATGGGGATCATGAGGATATTTATTTCCAAAGAGCATTCCTGCTCTGAACTGAAACATTAATGTAGATGCATCCAGATTTGCTTTTTTTGCTTGTAAAGTTACTGTATTGCCATTAGTACACTAAACTTTGAAGAACAGACTGTGAAATGATCCCAGATTTCCTCTGCCTTTCCAGCAGCTGCAGATGTATAATGTATAACATATGTATACGTATTTCATTGACTATTTTGGCAAAAGAAGTGACTAAAATAAGTTTTGGTAACTTTTCCAGTAAAGAGTTAGAAGGAATTCAGATTATGATGATTCTGCGAATTTGAATGATATTTGCTGAGAAAAAAATCATAATCCATTAATGAATTAGAACCACTCTGGCAATAGTACAAAGATATTCCTCATTGCAAGTAGTTTTTCCTGTTTCTATCAATTCTTTCTCTTCATGCTTTACTAATGCTTCATTTTTGCTTTTACTCTAAGTTCAACATAATAAATATCTGCTGCCCTGGTAAGTAGTTAAAGAGGTACTCCATAATACTGATACTTTCAGCTATTACTATTATTATTATTATTATTATTATTCATCCATGTATTCATTTGTGCCCAAAATAGAATACCACAAGGTGGAAAATAGATGTGTGTGGGATAGTAGCCAGCTGATATATCATGCACAAGAAAAACAGATATTGGATTTTTAAGTAATTTATTCAGAGTTTTGAATTTAAAGTAGTCAGGCAATGATTGGGTTAAAAAAAATGTCACTGAACAATTTGTATGTCCTTAAACATGGAACTGAGCACACAAGATGAATTTAGTATTACTTTCTCTTTTTTTCATTTTGTGTTTCCAGGCAAATTACATATTCTGAATTCTGGTATCATGAATGTGGGAGGGCAGAAGCATCACACACAATGTCAGATTTATCACTCTATGGCCTTAGGTTTGGAAGGATCAAATGAGTTGTTACAAACCAACACATTCCACATTATTTAAAAATACAGTTTAATATGTGAAGTTCAAGGTCAGAAGAGACATTAGTTCATCTGGGCTGGCCTCCCACATGCTGCAGGACATGGTATTTCACATAATAACTTCTGTATTAAGCCTGTTAATTTATGTTTGCTACAACATTTTTCCAGAAGGGTTTACAGGCTTGAAGACAAGATAAGATGAGAACCTGTCTCCTTCTTTGGGAGCTCATCCCAGTGTTTAACTGGCCTTATTCTTAAAAAGAGGTCCTTAATTTGAATTGCTCTGGCTTCCGGCTCTAGTCCATGGTTTGTGTTTGTCTGTCTCTGAAAGAAGGAAATACCTGGAACAACTCAGTGGAAAAAATGTATGCCCTATAAACGCAACCCTCCTGAGCCAAACAAAGTGAGGGGCTGGATTTCACCCTGTTTTTACATCTCGTGGATGTTTTTTCCCGCAGCTCCTTTCTACAGCAACCGCAGTGCCCAGGTTGCTCGCAGCCCCCCGCTCCCCAGTGCCAGCTCCCCAAACCCGCAGGAACTTTACATCTCCTCACAGGAACCACGCAAACCCAACCTCTGCACTTGCGAAAAGCCCATTGTCTTTTTACACTGCCTATAGAGCATTGTGTATTGAAGAGCATTTCAGAGTAAGAAACGTTTTTTTCCAAATTGCAGTGATAGGATGCAGAAAACAGGAGATGCAAGGCAATTAATTAGTGAAAGTAAAAATGCTAAAAATATAAACCAAGGTGGGAAATAATTTGTTAACACCACCAGTCGCACTGTTCAGAGGCACAGGTGACCATTATAGAATATTCTCTATAGAGCTATGTGAACGGACAAGGGTACATGCTGTGATTTCAAAATTACTACCGATAGGAGGTAGATGGCTAAATACTTTTGCTGATGTGGGACTGGGAAACTTCATCATCACACATATATACACACAAAAAAAGAGAGAAAGGACAAAAGTGGGAGCAAGACAAAGCAAAACAAAACATGATTGCAAGAAGTAGTAAGTCTATATACATCATTTCCTCTGTAAAAATTAGAATTGCACCTACAGTAAAACTGCACAAATATCTCCATAAAATTCTATTTTCACTTCTCCCCTTATCTTTCTAAATTTTGTAGATATTCACGTGCCTTAGCAGTGAAGTTGCTTAGAAATCTGAGGTTAAAAGACAAATATATTTTACAGCACAAAGTTACCATGGTAGAATCACATTTCTCATTATTACTGAAAAGTAAATCCTTAAATCTTTTAAATCTAGGAAAAGTAAATGTTGCAATTTTATGAGAAATTTGGTGTCTCAGGATGTGCTAGGCATCTCGATTCTCCACCACTCGGTTTCTTTCCCAGCTGGCATTAAAAGGTAGTACAAAACTATGATCCTGGCCTAAAGCATTTAAAATCCACTTTACATTCACTTTAAATTGCACAAATAATGGGAAGGCCAATAAAAAAATCAAATGATTTTGTTTCTAAAAAGTTCTCTGATTGTTAGATGTACACAGTAATAGAGAAAAATCTATTGCTGCAGAAGACAAGTATATGACATTATATAATATTAAGTGATA
The DNA here is from genome assembly GCA_034781795.1 of Crypturellus tataupa. Taxonomy (NCBI): domain Eukaryota; kingdom Metazoa; phylum Chordata; class Aves; order Tinamiformes; family Tinamidae; genus Crypturellus; species Crypturellus tataupa. The sequence continues at coordinate 6,085,876 of JAWLRI010000001.1, read as the reverse complement.
AACTGTAAGCAATCACATCTTTAAGGAATATCAGGATGTACATGTGTACAAGGGAAAGAACAACACTACTCAGTCAACCTAAACTGGCATTTCACTGCCTCGGAAAGCTTAATTGCCTAACATTAACATTCTCCTTACACTCCAGGGATATATTTTATATCAGTCTTTTTGTTAAGGCAAATGTTATTGTAGACTTTTTTTTTCCCCCTAAAGCACTCTATAGATAGTTCAATAACTGCTGCACTTAGAAAGTACTGCTTCTGAGTAGAAAAAAATAATGAGACAATTATTCTAACGAATACGAGATACTTCTTGGAATTTCCAGATTGCACTTGGCTCACTATAGAAAACTACCCTGGTTAACAAAATGGTATTAGGTATTCTACTTAACTTCTAAATTCTCAATAAAAATATAATGTAGTTTTGATATCTAATTTTCTTGACATCTAAGGTCCTGAAAAAAGAAAGGTGAAGCTACCAATACCAAAAGAAACAGACCACTGGATTAGACCCATTATGATAATTCTTATTTTCTTAATCAACTTCTCTCAGTGTATGATAACTATAAGATGCTAAGTCGTTTCTATTTCTATTACTTTTGCTAGCCTGCATTCCAGGAATGACTGGGCCTGTGGCTTTACCCCACGCTGGAAAGATTGCTGACCTGGTCAGTGAACAAACTGAACTTCTGGATTACTCCTATATATGTCCTATGGACATATAAAATTAATGATACTGTAGCCCTTGGCAGATTTTTCCTACAGTGTGCTTTTTTTTAACTTGTTTGATAGCACAGCAGTTAAAAGCTTTCATTACTCAATGCCTGAAGATACATTCCTTCGGCATTCAGAGCTCCCACGGCTTTCAGAAGGAATTGATTTTGCTTTGGTCTCCATAAACAGGGAAGACCCTGTATGTTAATTTTTACTTCTGTATTCCAAAGCTGATACTTCATAAAATGCTCTTGGCTGCAAATGATTTTATGCATTTAAAGAAAAAAAAGGTATTTTGGCAGGTCTTCTCTCCAAGAAATGTGATCTATCATTCCCCCAGAAAAAAACTAATAAGGAGAGACTGAGCCTGTATCTCAATTGGGATTTTTTTCTAAGTTTCCAGCAGTAGCAGTATTTGGAAACAAGTGTCTAATCTTATTTCCAGATGTTTTAATTGAAAATCTCAGCAAAGAAGCAGCAAATATTACTTGTTTGCTTCCTTTATTTCTTTACAGATATTACACATTTTAAAATTAATCTAAATTTGGATTATAGAAGATATTATTATTCAGTAACAGTCTTCCATTTATCATACTGTATTATATTCCTCCAAAAATACCTATGGAAAAATGCATATCCTTCCTGAAACGAGACATTCCCTTACACTATATTTTCATTAAAAAACAGAAAACAACAGTGGAACATGTAGCCATCTTCTTAAAAACAATCCTACCCAAAACAGACTGCTGTAGTTGGTGTCGTTTTTTTCTTTTTCTTCTTTTTTTTTTTTGAAAACCATTCTTTAAACAGGCATTTCTGGAACACTGCCACGTTTGCTAAGGGTTCTGTGTCCTCTGTGGATAAGGGCATTTGAAGCCAAAGAGATACTAAAAAAATCAATGGAACTTCCTTTATCTTCTGGTAGTACAAAAACTTTTCTCTGCAAGAATGAACATCTAACAAGTGATAAAAGCATATAAATACCAATATAGCTCTTTGGTACTAAGGCTAACCCTAAAGATGTTAGATGTAACAGAAAGCTGAGGTATTTAATAAAATATATATCATTTTACAATAAAAATATTCTTCTCTTTCATTTGTTCCTGGAAATATATTAAGATTGTCAGAAAGCTACTTGTATTTACCTACTGAAGGTCAGTTAGGAAAACACTGTCCTTCCCTACATAAAATTAAAGCAGTTTAAGTATGCACCTCCTGGGCTGTCTAATATGTTCCTGCTGAGGTGCTATATGAGCAGATCATTCGGTAGCATCTGCATTTGAAAACACCATTTAAAAGCAATTTGTAAAAATAGCATTTTTATGAAGTTGCATTTTGGACCATGCAAATGTTAAATTTACTCTCTCTGGAAATTCTAATTCTACACATACCTATAGAAAATGGGAAAGATCAAATTTCACAGCTAATCAGCTGCTCTGTGTGCATAACCTCTGATTTGCACATGAATGTCTTTGCAGCAAAGTATGGTGTCTTTAGTTTACTAGGATTCAGCTGCAGAACCTTATGCTTTGACAAAGTTTGCTTGTTTTGTTGTTACAGCAAGGCATTTTTAAATGCTTTTACGATAAGTCTCAGAAAATTGTTAGGAATTCCTTACAATGGGATTTTTATGATACCTACAGATATAAAATCTCTGTTTTTCTTAAAGACAGTCATTATGATACCTACAGATATAAAATCTCTGTTTTTCTTAAAGACAGTCATTTTGCAGCCGCACAGATTCAGCTGTGCAAAAGCAGAGGTAATGGGCTGCCAGCACAAGTCTCATCAGTGGGTTTGTTTAGCCCCTTCCTCCATCCTTCCAATGTGGTGCAACATTGCAGCTCTCATTTCACATTTTCCTGAAAGAAAATACTGCATTTATGAACCAGGGCGATGACAAGTACAAGGACTAAGAGTTACAGTGAAAAGGCAATATGTCGCTAAATCAACTTTATTCTAGTTGTTAGCTATTTGCTCCCATCCCCAATTTCCCTCTTTCTCATCTTCTATTTCTCTATTAATAATAAAAAACATGACTTCCATGTGGATGTATTATCTGCAAGGGTATAAATTTCTGCTTCCCTTCAGAATCTCTTCAGGACAGTTTTGAAATTGGAGGCACGTACTGCAGATGCAAAAGAAGATACCCACGGCTGAGCCTTGAAACGATGCAATGGAAGCGCAGACTGCCCTGTTGGCTGCTCAGCCACCGCTGTGGGACACCCTGGCCATGCCCACGTCTTACTGAGGCACTGCTTCCACTTTTCCAGTGTCATACACTTACCTCCTTTGATTCTGTTTCTGCTTTTAACCTCTTAAGTACCTCCCTGATGTCATTTTTAGTTGTCAGGAAATTAATGCTACAGATATTGGAAAAGGAAAATGAAAATAAAAATTAAAAAAGAAAATTCATGACTCTCAGCCCCATGGGTCTTCTCTTCCTCTTACTGGGTATAAGTTAAATAGTAACAGAGAACAAATATGATTGTTCCTTTCCTATGACCTACCTAAAAGTAAGACATCCAGTCTGGACTAGCCCTCTTGTCTCTTTGCATTTAGTAGAGAGAGAGAGAAAGAGAGAGATAGAGCTATCTCTGGTATCTCCATCCTGAAGCAGACATTTGTGGGGAGGAATGACTGTCCTGGAGAGCCCGTTTCTTTCCAAAGCTCATAGATGGGCTCTGGTTTCTGGGATGTGTTACAGCTCTGCAGAGAAGGGCCTCAGTGGCTAGTCCTGCTCTTCAGCAAGGTTCAACACAGCGTTGTCACAGTTGTATCATCGCTGCTGCCCTGGCAAGGCTACCTGCAGCTATGCTGTGGGCCACGGAGATGGCTTTTTTTGTCATGGAGACTCAACAGTCTGTCTGGGCAGCCTATTCCAGACAAACTCCTGCATGGCCAGAGATCAGGTGCCTTTAGGCAGGATAAAACACAAGTGGGATTTGAAAGACCAGTAAGAAGGAAGAGGAAAAAAAGAGGCCAAAGTGTCTCATAAGATTGCCCACAATTAAAAATTTATGTTCCTTCTTCTGAACTTTCTACCAATTTTCTCACCACTCCATCCAACAAACTGCTTGCTTTATTTCTTTTGCATTTTTTTCACAAGAATTCATGCTTATATTTCATGATGGGGCAGTTTCCTAATCAAGCTATCTACCAAAATTTGCCAACATATCTTCTGGACTTACTTTTAAATTTCATTTTAGAAAACAATAGAGGAGGTGGGTATAAGTAAGCTGCTATATTCAGGAATATTTTTTTCTTTTTTTTTCACTTGAGACCATGACTTTGATTTCAATCATGATTTAGGACATAGCAGTAATGGAGTGACATGGGAAATGGGATTTTCCAATTCATTCTTTTTGGACAGTCACCATAAAGTTAAATTTGTTTACTCCTTATATATAGCACTGTGACCAAAACCATAATTTGATCCTAAATCTGACTGATCACTTATGATTAATCTTCTGAAAGTTTTAAGTGAAGAACATGAAAGCCAAAAAAGCATTAGTGTCAATGTAAGTGCTGTTTTCCAGAGAGCATTATGAGCATTCAATAAAACAGACATATGGAAGCACTCTATCCTATCAAAAAATAATGATAAAAATCATCTCTAGAGTAAGGACAGGGGGGTCACTCAAGAAACCATTAGAAGCTATTTGGGAGGGGGGGAAAAGTGGTGTATTAAAAGAAATAAAATATGCATAAGCTCCAGTAAGTCACATTTTCAATTCCTTAACTTCTAACCTTTTCCACAAGCCTTATGCTGCATTTCCTACAGTAGTTTCTGGCGGAAAGGATGACTTTCAAATCTAGGTGTTCTGTACAGTAACCATTAGGGGGTAACATTCTTTGAAACATTTCTGTAGTGACCCAGGTATGATTCAGCCATCGCTCCCTCTCTTCGACTACAAGACCACTTTAGCAGCGCGCTCCTGGCAGAAGGATGGTGGTTTGGATGACATGGAACAAGTTCGTATTATGAACTTCACTTCATGGTCTGTTGCACAGGGAACGCTTATTAAGATTACTGTACATATCAGCACCGAGGAAATAACTTGCTGAAGGCTTGCTAAAATGCTTGGCTGATTTGATGCTTTGTACATTCTGAACAGTCAAATTCCCAGAAAAGCCACGTCCTTGGATTTGAACCATTTATGGTCACATAGCACGGTGTTGTCCAGTGGCCTAGCTATATTACGAACTTTTATTTTGGAGAGTACTTACTACATGACATACTGTATAAACTGAATGCCTTTATAAAATCTTAATTTCTTAAGCACAAGAATAAAAAGATACCTGAATTAGTAATGCAGAATGAAGATTTTCTGTAAGCTGCCAGAAAAGGAATCACTATTTGAAGAGAATTTATGAGACAGACTGCAAAATTTACTAATGCACAAAACATGGGTTCCTCTCAAAGAAGCCAACACACATCGGTTCCCTGGTTCATGTTTAAATCACTTGACCTTTCCTCTGTTGTCCCTTTCCGTATCTAGTGAAATCTGAGGAAGGGTATCTCTAGCACTCTAAGGCATGCTACTAAGCAATATACAGGTGCTTATTCCCTTTGTGACTATGCATTTTTGAGCCAAATCTGAAAAATGGATTGTGTATTCTTCAGGGTTATACTCTTTAGATGAAAAAAACTAAGGTTTTTGATTCCCAGCTCCCTGTTAAGCAGCACCCTAAGCCTGGAAGCATTTGCTTCATACTTAGAAAATTTCTCAGACAACACATTTTGCTCCAGAACGGTATGGCTATGTTTGAGCAGAAGGCGACTTGGATCCCAAACCAACTGCATCATAATGTAGAAATTAGACAGAGTAAACCGAAGTCCCTTGCTCAGGTGTTTGCAGTAACCTGCTTTACCTTTCACATCTTAGAGATGAAAATAATCAGTGCTTGGAGCAGTTTATTCTCCTCACACTGTTTGCCGGGAGTATGGTTGCCCAGCTCTTCAGAAATCACTGAAGTGGTTTCTGGTCTTCAGAAGTTTCCCTTGGGATCAAGAGAAGCCTAAAGATGATGCCTAAATTGTCAAGTGTACCATTCCTAACCAGAAGATGCTTAAGTCCTCTACTGAATCTGGATTTAAACAAGTCTAGTCAAGCTTGCTTTTGCAGAAGGAACCCAGGCTCATTTAGATTTTTCCAGGAACTTCTCATGCTGCAGCTGTCAGTCTTTCAGTTTTAATCACCTGTGTATGAATTACTCCTTCCTTCTCTCCTTTAGCCCAACCCCAGCTAGATACATTACCAATATGTTAGTTCTACTGCATGTGTTAGTTCTACTGCAATATTACATTTCCACAACTAATTACCTCTCAAAACAAAGGAGCAAAATTTCCATCATCCTATGCATTTTAACAAAGGTCTTGGTCCTGTTGCTTGCTACCAATATTTCCTGAAAAGGAAGTATATATACCAAAATTCAGCACTAAGCTGCAGAAGATATTCTGCTGAAAATAGTCTATTTTCAGAAGTTTGTGCAAGTTGGGAAGCTCTCATCAGAATTCTAGCACAAAGAACCATCAATTCACACAGTGTGCTCTTTGCATCCAGGACGAACACGTTTTTCCACTCTTTATCAAAAGTAATTCTGCTGAAGTCAACAGAACTGTACAGATTCTGCATATATAGATGACAAGTATTGACTAATCTAGATAGATTGTCCTTGGGCAATGAGGAATGGAGACCTCAAAAGGAGGATTTTTGCCAGACGTTTACTCAAGCAAGCAAGTGAAGACTGTCACTGGCAATTCTTTTAAGATTCACCTTTTTACTGCAAAGTTTCTTGGTACTAGAAAGTTGTTGTGCAGAGGTAAATAATTTTCAAGCTAAGATTTTTAATCAAGATTTTTAATTCCTAGTTGGAATGCCAGCTAGAATTATGAATTTGTGGGTTTTTTTTTCTTCTGAAGTTTTCTCCTTATGTATAAATTATAAAGAAATACTGTTGCAGCATAATGAATCTCAGGCCATGTAAATTGCACAGACAGTAAAACAGTCTATCCCTCTCCCTCACTTAATATATTAGGTAATTATTTTAAGATCGTTCCAAAAAATGGAGGCTTTATATCACTTAAAATATTTCTTTTTTAGTTAAAAAACAAAGAACAGAAAATGACCTATTTGCAAATATGCAAAGAATAAAAACATCCATTCATTTTGAGCTTGAATAAAGCGTACCTGGAGGGAGCAGGCAGAAGAACAAACAGGTGGTATTAAAATGCAGTTAAGAAACCATAATTATCTATCAGGCAGAGACTCAAAGACAAGAGATAACTTAGCATCTCAGCTGTGGAATAGCCATTGGAGGTAAATGAACTAAATTTAGATTCTGCTCTCCCTTCTTTCAAAATATTGAGGCAGCAGCCTTTTGTAGAGGTATGTAATTACTGTGGATCTAAGCAGCTGCTCAGAAAATCTAAAAGGATGATACTGGCTAAGCAGTTTATTCGTGGTTCAGTCTTCAGCTTCCTCTCAAGAGGTGACTTGGGTTTTATTTGCATATCTGAGTCAAAAGACATCTGAGGTAGATATAAGAGCCAGTTTTATAGACCAAGTATCAGAGCTAGTAAAATTGGAATCACTTCAGATTTTGCTCTGACTCATTTCCTTCTTCTTCAGAAAGTAAAACCAAAGCACATGCTCTCCACTATAAGGGACTTGATGCCCCATGTGCTCTGCAAGGACAGAAAGGGCAAATTTGTGCAAGAAAAGGATTACAGGAATGGTTCTGCTAGAAACATGAATGGTTCTTCCTAGAAACAAATAGGATTCACACCTGGAAACAACTGCATTTAAGCTGGATAGTGATGGTTGTTCTACAAGTCGTCATTCTAGGGCAACGTGGTGAATTGAATTTAGTTTAATAGATCGCTAACTAATTGAGTCTTTTTGTTTATCGGCTTAGTATTAGAAACAGTAGCATCTGAAAATTCTTGAAAAAACTGTCTAAACTACTATGAAGTAACACAGATGCACTTCCCTTGGGAAAAAGTATACCCACAGTAACAGATTTCTGTCAGTGAACTTGAATACAAGTACAAATGCCTTTCTGCTAGTGAAATGAGAGATGTTGTGTCCTTATGCACACAGTCAGATGACTCTTCATAGGAATAATTATAAATTTCACATTATATATATTCTATATGTTTTAAGAGGCTTGCTTAAGGGTATACTTTTTTTTTATTCACAGATTCTTTTAGAAAGCAGTGATGTGTGGAGGAATTGTCATCATGACAGAAGTTTAAGTAATGTAACACTACTGGGGGAACTAATGTCACAGCAAAGTAGAATGACAATTTACTTTTTCTTGGTTTTGTAAATAAAGCTTTTGTCTAAATCTATAAAGTACCATGTGAGGTAATTACTTCTACTTTAACAAGTCTACTAGCACAAATGATCAAATTGATTTGACAACAGAATATTCTTGGGGCATGCGGTTGACTCATGTGTCCTTTAATCTGAGTCATAGGCCAGCAGTTTGTCATTGTTCTTTAGACAGAAAAAATAAAGAAATTACTTGATTAGGTGTACACAGCCAATGTGCAGGTCTTACTATATTTGGAGATATTTGAGTTAAGTTAAATTAGCTTTGTATTTTTTCTGATTTTCCATCATCGCAAGATATGGTTAGTGTGAATAAGACTCATTTTTCTGCAGTGGAGAAGAGGGAATATTGCAAAATATTACTCCAGGAGACAATAAAACACATCATAATTAAAACCCACTGGATGGTCAGTAACATCTTTCAGTATAGCTAAGTTTTATGGTCTGTGTTATGAATGCTAAAGTGCTTGTCCTAATAGATCCCAAAGTAGTAACATGACTTGTTTTCTGTACAGCATCATAATACTCGCTAGCACAACATGACAGTTCAGGGACAGTTCACTGTAAGCTACAGCTCCAAGCCTGTAATTAGTGCAAATGGATGAAGACCTCTTTTTCTAAGCTCTACCATGCGAAATGAGATGCTTTTGGGCTCCGGGAGGACAGAGCCCTGCAGCTGCTGCGTGTCCTTGCTATGGGCGCTGTGTCCGGACGGGCAAGTCTCACGGCAAGGGCAGACCTTGAAGCCACGGGCTCCAGGCAATGGCTGAGCTGGACACGTGGCCTTTTCCTAGGCAAGGAGCACTGCAAGATCCAGCCGGCCACCAGCAGTAGAGTCATTTGACTTCTGCTGGCATCTGCCTTCGCACTTGGCCATGGAATACCTAGCTAAGGGTAAAGCACAATGTTCTCACGACAGAGATTTAACAAGTATTAAAGCAGTTTAGATGTTTAGCCATCACAAGCAATCTGTCATAAGCACCCTGAGAAAGAAGTGAAAAGACTTCCCCAACATCTTCAGATCTTCCCTTCAATTTATTAATGCACAGAATTACAACGATTTCTAATAAAATGAGGAAATGAATATAAAATACAGGGACTTCTACACAGAATTGTTTTGCTTTGTTTATGTATAACAGCTACACTGTCTTTCACTAATGCACTGTTATACTATAAATAACAATCTTTTTTCTTATTATATATATTACTGCGAATATTCAACAAAAATAAAATAATAAAGAAGAATCCCATACAAAACTGACCAAATGGCATTGTTCATGTGTTTCATTTAGTCCAATATTTCACTGCTGGCAATAGCTAATGTAGATGCTTCAAAGAAAAGTTCAATAAGGACATTATAGACACATAAAATATTGCATGACTTGTGAGGACAATGTCTGCCTAAATTGTGCACTTGCATTCTAAAGTATGATGGTCTGGAATTCTTTTTTAGTTAAATTATCAGTATAATTCTGCATTTTTAACCAAAAAAATCATTTGTTCATTACAAATGTAGCTTAAAATATGCATTATTCGGTTGCTGGTAAAGCTGAAAGTTCTAGCTTCATCTTCAGTGTCTACCTGAGTTCTCTTACTATTGCTTGATTCTTCCAATCATGAAGAAAAACATTCACTTTTAACACTTACATGACAGTAGCATGCAGATTTTTACTGTGATAAAAATTAGCATCAATAAATTCCACATTAACATTGCCTTATGAAAGCATGCTCACTCATGTGGGAAACAGGCTAAGGAAAAACAGAACAAGGACAGTGTTTAGAGCTGACGTGCTACTTCATTAGTCAATTCATTCAGATTCAATAAGGGTCACAAATCAGGTCAAAATATAAACTAAAAAGCAATTTCCAGTGTCTGGTTAAATTCTGTTTCTGTCTAGGGAATTCCTACTTATTTTCTGTTCTGCTGTGTAGTGTCACTGCTCATCAGCTTCTTGCTCTCAGGTGGCAAATGAGTTCATCTTTTTTAACCACAGCATATTTGGATGTTCAAAACAAAAAGTTCTACATAAATATAACGCCTTATGCATATTCTAGATTGAGTTGAATCGAATTTTATTATTGCTTGACCAAGGTGTCTTGGAAACGCCTTATGTTTTTTGTTTTGTTTTTGTTGTTGTTGTTGTTGTTGTCTTAGCTATATAATCAGCAATATCCTCTTATAATCAGCAATATCCTATAGCATATAGCGTCCTATTTCATATACTTTCAGGGTAGACTATAATCCTGAGAGATTAAACATATACATCCACAAGCCACATACTAAGTAATGAAAAGAATGAGGAAGGAATAGATGCTCCTTGAAAAGGTAATTTACATAGATGTATAAACTATTTCCAATTATTTTATAACCTCTAATCTTTCAGACAAAACTGAAAACTGCTTCTCCAAGCTGGCCTAATATATGTCACTGTGGTCTAAAAAGTCTGGTGCTACAGAAATGACCATGGGAAAGATCAGCCATATTCAGAATTAAATAAAATGAAAGAATATGCACATTTTCTTCTTCCCAGTTAGAATCACCAGTACAGAGTTAGACTACAGGTGCATATAATGCTGAGAAGAGCTAGCGACCAAAAATCAGCGATTCACAACAGACGTGCTACATGTGAAATTGACCAAGGCAGGGAATAGGAAATGTGCTTAAAAGTGCAATCTGCTCTCCACAAAGTACAGGAATCTTGTCCAGGCACAAAGGCTTCTCACCCAGTCTTTGCAATTAAGTGCATAAACCCTTTATTGCAAAAGTTGTGAAGATGGGAAGAATCTATGCAAACACCGCTGAAGGAAACGGCAGTGGTGGTTCTTCTCTGCCTTTCAGCTATTTAGAAATATACTCAGAAATGGGTTATTGTGTGTTCACCTAGATGTGTGTTCAAAGCCATCTTCTACTTAAAATGATCCAAATCCATCTAGACACAACCACAACCCAAGGTAGGCAAAGCCTGTATTCTATGAGGGGGTTCAGGTAACCCTCAATCATTCCTGCTTTCCATTTTGCAGAAGCATTCCCTGGGTCAAAGAAAGATTAGGCAAAAGGATTAGTTTTAGGTTATTTATGTGAGATGATAACTCTAGCTGGAAAGTCCTTGCTACACCTTCTCATTCAGGATTTACTGAAACAAACCTAAAACTCATGTGTTCCTCAGCTGTATGGCTGATGAACTAAGAGAGCCACGTGCAGAAAGCCGCATTCTTCATTCCCTTCCTTTTTCTGGAGAATTGCAATACACTATTGTTTCCTATGACAAAAAACAGGTGAGGCATTTTACAACGCAAGTTAGAAACTAAATACCTACCGACTCCACCACTGAGGAACTTAACATCAAAAGGGGTAAAGTCTTCAAAATACTCATGCCCACTGATACACTTCTGGTGGATTCTACTCAGTTACTAAATATTGTTAAAAAAGAAAATCACACAACTCATTTCAAATTGGACCATTTGGAATTGTAAGGTTCCAAAGCAGTAAGAATGGATTCCTTAGGTGTGAAACAGAAAAGCTGCAACTAAAATTATCCACTGAACAGATTTATTTTTATTTGCAGGGCATATAAAGCTGTATATTCTGAAAAGTGTTCATAGATTGATAGTTTGGGTTTGGACACAGTAGTGAACCACTGATTTATGTGAGCTTATTAAAAACAGAAGGAAATTTGAGACTGTTTTGAAATAAATTTCTAGTTGGCTCTGTATCCTGTTCCTAACAGTAACAGATGCTCCAGAAATCAGTGCAAGAATCCTGTATCATACATATGTGGAGTAATTTACTCTCTACATTTAATCACTGTCTATCTATAAAAGTAGAGTGTAGTATAAGCCGTGAGGTGTACATCTCCACAGCTTTCTTAAAATGCTGTAATTAATTATGGCTAAATATTCTGAAGACCATTACATACATTATTTTTTTCATTATTAGATCTTTAATCCCAACAAGCATTTATTATTGATTCCCTTTCTAAAATACTAAATGGCTGACTTTTTCACTCTGCTTTAATATGAGCAATTTTGCTTAAAAGTCCCCGAACATTTACATTGTTTTTCTATGAAAGCCTGCTAGTTCAGTTGCACTCTTTTTGAAGGGGAATCAGTACTGAGTCAATTTTCTTCCAAGAATTAACCATTCTGTTCCTTATGAGACCTAATGTTGTTCTGACAATAGCTGCTGGCGATCATGCCAAGGTCTTTACTCATGTCTGAACAATGATATTTTGGGGTAGATGTGACTATTTTAAAACCATACAAAGCCTATTCAATGCACAGGTATTTTGGAAGTAGACTAAGTGAAAGATCTGTTTTTTAAAATATAATGTTCTTTGTTTAAGAAAACAAGAGTGACAATAGGAAAACTTATTTTTAGTTTGTACTTTTTCTATTGCTTTTCTAAGTGCAAATTTCTTATATATTTCAATACATATGTATTTCTTACACTGTCATTGTCATTGTGCTAGTATAATAATTTGTTAAACAATTTGATATCTTTTTAAAGAAAGTTCATTTTTTAATATCACAGTATGTCTGAGAGGTAAAGAGGTTTGTTTTGTTATCATTTACTTAAATCATTTTTCGATTTAAAAGAGTTAATTATCCTTTCATCATGCAGAAATATAAATGAAATATTTCTTGCTGCATTTCTTAATAAGTAAGGATATTAAATACTGCATATTGCACCTACAGTATTCTATCTTGCTCAATGAATTCTTTCATCAGTCAAATTTCACATGAATTGTCTGAGTTTGGCCACACAAGCCATACCCAGCATCATACATTTGGAGAGTCTGAACTACTTTGTTAATGCTGTGACTATAGAGCTAAAGAAAGAAAAGCAGTGTGGCGTCTTAATATAGGATTTCTGATATTTCTGTGGCTGAGTTTAGTTTCATTATTTTAATATTTTATAATGTCCACATATGTTTAAACTGTAGTTTATGATGACAGTGTATGTACTCAGAAATATAACTGCAAAAAAGCAAAGCTGACATATCTGATATTAAAGAATACTGCAAAATCTATAAAGAATTCTCAGTACAGTAAATTACCTGGATACTACATGATGAAATGTTCAGCTATAACAGCAACTGGCTTCAGCCTGAGCTTTAGTGGCCTGGATCTGACTTGTCAGGAAAATTATAAGGCTATTTTCTCCCTTGTTGCTTCGGCACCTACTAAACACCTACTAAAGGATCTTGTTGCAGTGTCCAAGCATTATCAAGGGTGGCAAATTGTACATTTATTTCAGAATGCAAAAATGTCAACATTCAAACAGCAAAACTGATGCATTCAGTTCAGACCTAACAATTTTCCATATACCACAGTATATCCACATTTGAATAAGAAATTCTGAAAATCTAACTGACTTGCCACCTTAAAAGCACACTTATCTTCTGAGCAGGAAGAAGTTCTGATAAAATCTTATATTTTAAATTAGACACAGTGCAAGGATAATGACTCTTTTAAGAATATATATCTAAATAATGAGCTAGAGCAATACTGTGCACCTCAGCAAAGTTTGCCTTCTTCTTTACATCTCCACACTGGGATTAAGATTTAAACGACTTGTCTCCACAGTGTTCTTAAATCTTTCTTTTCATTATCTGGCAGCACCTACAGTTTAATAAATCTTTCTTTTTATTTTTATCCCCAATCTTGCTATCCTACAGCTGTCTGCAGCACAACCTTTTACCTCCAAAGGCTCTTTACAATAGCTAAAACTTTCTCCACTTGGTTGCATTTGTTTACGGTTTTTTTTTTTGTTATTTCATACCGGATTGCCTATTTTTGCTATGAAACAAGAAAGAAACACTCTTTTAGGCACAGCATGGAAAAAGATGCATAGTAGGTCCTCCGGGTGTCCCAGTTAGTAACATGGAGCAAGAGAAAATTAAATCTTTGATTATGAAAGCTCTGAAAGGAGCTGTAAGGGGCAATATTTCACCCATGGATGTTTATTTCTTCAGTACAAATGCACAATCTATGATATATTTAATACTTTGAAACAAAATAAAAATATAAATTTCTCTGTATGAAAAGGGTGTTCTTTTCATGTAGGTCTTGTTGGCCTTTCAGTATGTGCTTGTTCTAACCAAATGATAATTGAGCAAAATCTTTCCAGATTCCACTGAGACATTCTTACACTCTCACTGTTACTGCCTTGTCTCATATATGAAGGATACCTACCCACACGTCCAACCAACACCCATATGTTTTTAACCATGTGAAGTCCTTGGTACAGAAGAATAACATAAAACTCCCCATAGCACCAACTACACACTAATAGGCAGAATATATGTTTTTAAGTCCAAACAATATTATCCAAGGGAAAGATTTTGAAAGAGCTGTTTGAAGGGTTTTCTGCCAAAGTATATGTTCAGCAAAACTGCAGAAACCACAGTCAGCATTTGCCTGGGTGCCCAGGTGGAAGGAAGGCCATCACACCCTGCGAGTGCCCTGTCAGTGCCCGCCGGCAGCGCTCAGGGAGGATGCACAGTGACACGAGGCTAAGTACATCCTCGTGTGGCACCTCTAGGAAAGACCTGAAGCTCAGCCAGGTTAACTGTGAAATCCTGGCACTCTGAATACAAGAGAGGACATAACAACAGCATGAAGAGATTTGAGATATTATCATTTTTGTTACTCCTATTAAAAATAAAATTGGCTCAAATACAAAAGTGCTATTTAATAAATATCAGAAATTAAGAATAAAATACAGTATTCCTAAGCAACTCTTTTCATTTTTATTCATTTAAATGGTACCTTAATTCATCTACAGTGAATGCTACAGCCTACCTAATAAAAATTATTTTCCCATTTGCAAAACTGATATATGATTTCCAAACAGAAAAACATCTCCTAATCTTTTTTATTATTGCTTCAGAGGATCATTTAGACAAAAGAAATTCCAAATACCAAAAGACAGTCCTAAAGATGGGAAACCTGGCATTTGCTTTTTTATAAAGCTTCTATAAAGCATGTCATGGAATCAGGAAGGCAACATGAATCTAGAATCTGAGGTCTCTGCATATACTTCCTACTGGATGTCACCTCCTACACTATTAAGAATTGAAAGATATGTCATATGCAATATAAAGTAATTTCTTAAAAAGTATAATGAAGACTGGAATTGGACCTAAAACCTCAAAGCAATGCTTATTTAAGCAGTCACAGAATATCTGTTTCCTGGACTGATTTTTTTTACCTTACCTAAGAAAATAACTGCAATGAATATATAAACAAATATCGCAAATCTTTTTTTTTTTTTAACAATCCATAAAATATAAATAATATAATGCATTAAAGATGAATGCAGATATAAAGAAAGCAAGCAGTATTTTATTTAGGCTTCAGTACTCTATTTAATATGGAAAAACACTCTATTGGGGTGCAAAAACTAAGCCACAACTCACTCATGCTTTCTCCTACCAGAGTATTTTACCAGCCCGTAGAGCAGAAGGCAGCAGGTGGAGAGTTTACTATGGAAGAAGCATTGACCATCTTTGTCAGTAGAGCACTGCCAACCAGCAACTAATCTGTTCAAACACATTCTTGTCCAAAATATATTGATGACTAAATAAATATGAAACCTAAGAAACACCCCAAACATCAGGCCCTTTACAGTAATTGTAGTTTTGCTGGAATGCTTGTTTATTTTAGAAATCTTGCTGGACAAGCTAAACATCAAGTTTACTGGTCTGAAATCTCCACTATCTAAAATAACAGCAATAATTTGGAGATATTCAGGTTTTGCTTGTGACCATTGTCTCAGCAGAGCTCAAAGTTCATTGCGTATAAACTAGAAACTCCTTGTCATTTTTTATAGAATTTACTGACAACAGGAAAGTTCAAATGGCTACAAGCAAGGCAAGAATCAGATTCCATGAGACAACTTTAAATGTTAGTCAAGTATAAGAGATTGCTTATGTACTTTAAGAACAGGCTCTTGGCCCTTCTCTGAAAAACAGCTTTTCTACTGAACCACAGCATAACCAGAGACTCTAAAAAGTAAGAATTTTACCTACATAGTCACTAATCTGACTGAGGTGAAAAAAAGCCTTATTCGTATAAAATCAATTGTGTTGGATGATCAAAAATAAAACATTTCCCATGACATTAGTGTCACAGTTTACACAGCTGTTTCACAAGTTGCTTAGTTTTGAGTTTTGCTTTGCCACAGGGCACATCAGACACTGCAGTACTGTGTCAGACTACCAACCCAGTAGTACTGTAAGTACTAGCTTACAGCATCGCCGCCTCCTCCTCTTCTTGTTAGAATACTTAACACATTTCAGTAAATAAACTTTTCCACTTTCCCATCTATTATCACTTTTAAGTTCTACGTAATTGCCATGATATTTATCAGTGTCAGGTAATTTTGTCTTGTATAAAAGGTGACTTGTCAAAAGCAGCTTTGTTACATGGGTGCGAGGTGGAGCTTTCCCTCCTGCCAAGTCATGCTCGATGCTCATCTTTGCTAGTGAGGTTTTAGTCTTAGTGACAAGAATAAAAATTATACAACAAGAAAAAAAAAAAGAATTTTTTATTACTGCTGCAACTAGCACACAGAAACACTGAATACCAGTTGCTCTGCAGAGACTGTTCTGTACCAGGTAATGGGAAAAAAATCTATTGTGGCCTTGTTCTGGAACAACTTGCAAGGATTCCTGCCCACTCTGCAGAATCTCTGGGGCAAAAGATTGTTAAATTAGTATAGCTCCAGTCCTGGAGTGTTTAAGACCTCTTTGGGGATCTTGAGGAGCTCTGGGGAGCTTGGGGAGCTCTGTAAGAGCTGAAATGGAGGGAAATGTGTGAATTCCTAAAGGAGGCAAGTGAGCCCACACCTGAGCCCTGCAGGACATCCTGCTTCAGGCTCCCCAGGGCACGACAGGCACTGATGGGCTGATAGGCTGGAGCAAGTACTGTGAGGGACACCAAGATGATCAGAGAGCTGAAGCAAGCAAGGCAGGAGATGGCACTGAGAGAACTATGTTTGTACATCCTTAGGAAGAGAAGGTGAAGTTGCCTAATGGGTAGGAATAGAGAAGGCAGTGCCAGACCTTAAAGTGAAAACACAGGTGGCAAAGGATGCCAGAATCCCAGAATGGTTGAGGCTGGAAGGGACCTCTAGAGATCATGCAGTCCCACCCCCCTGCTCCAGCAGGGACACCCAGAGCACGTGGCACAGGGTGGCATCCAGGCGGGTTTGGAAGATCT
>JAWLRI010000001.1:6016682-6068498 GCA_034781795.1 Crypturellus tataupa | reverse complement strand
CAGCCTGTGCCAGGGCTCTGGCACCCTCACAGCAAAGAAGTTCTTCCTCACATGGAGGTGGAACTGCCTGTGTTTCAGCTTGTACCCATTACCCCTTGTCCTGTCGCTGGCCACCGCAGAGAAGAGTTTGGCCCCATCCTCCCTACATTCTCCCCTCATGTGCTCATTATACATGTTGATCCAATCTCCTCTCAGCCTTCTCTTCTCCAGACTAAACAGGCCCAGCTCGCTTAGTCAAAATTTTCAGAGAAGGAAGTTAAAGAAAATTTGAGTAATTTGTAGACAGTGGAGAAGCTGTCAGACAAGTGACAGAGATTAGATTTTGTTATTTTAACTTATACTCAATCCTCCCTTATAAAAATATAGTCCTGTTACACCAAAGCACGGTAACAGGCCATTGATTTTTTTAATAAATAATAATGCACTGTTGTGTTTGTAGCAAAAATCCGACCAATTTATAACACAGAGCAGAGAGACTAGTAAATCCACACAGAGAAACATAATGACTGAGAAAAATGTGTTTGTTTTTAATGATTTTGCATGAAGATTACATAGGGCATTGGACATACCATCCCTTGGTGATAGAGAATAACACAGGAAAGATTTTAAGAGAAACACACCTATTCTGTTTGATTTACTGGAAGTATTTACTCCAATGCTTCTGAAGAGAGAAAAAAAAGTAGATTATCCACTAATTGAAATATAAAGATTAATTGAAACAAAGACTTTAATCTAGTGCTGTTTATATGAGACTTCAAACTCAAGAGTCACGGGTGGAGAACCTTCTGAATTACAGTAATAAACACAGGAAAAGAGATAGAAAAAAGCTAACCTCCTTGCTTCATTATTGGGTTGCTTAAAACAATCCTCAGATTTGTTTTCTTTCTGTGATAACCAGTATGAGCAGCAAGGGATGAGGGTACCTTGCCAAAGGGATCTATTAAGAAATGCTATAGGAGGATACCAAGTGATTGAGGATATTCAGTGTGTTATAATCCTTCATTTTGAAGATTCTTGTTTATTCCCAGAGTTACTGACTGCTGCTTTCACAGAGTCCATTATGTTGTGATACAGAGGATGAGATTTAAAGCAAACATTTTTGACAGTCTATAGAATGGGTAGAATATTCACTGATCTTTTTTTTAATTCCACCCTGATTGTTCATCTTTTTATAACTCTTATTAAATACAGTAAAAGAAAGCAGACTCCCATGGAAGATAAGAGGGTTTAAGGCACTGCAGAGAACATCAAGAACATTAAGATGTGAGAACATCAAGATTTAAATATCAAAGGCTTTGAGCAAACCATTTAAATCTGTTTATGACTGAGGATGTAGGTAAATGATCCAGTGAGAGAAAGCCACTGTGATGAAAAGTTGCCTCAGTAGGTACCAGTAAATAGAAGGATTCTCTTTCCTTATCAGTGCAGGACAATGAAGGAAATAAATATAACCTCATGTCTGATTACAGTAAAATTTGTGTGTGGCTGAGCAGCCCAGTAATAATTTGTTATGCCACTATAACTGACTCACTATAAAACATAAATCCTCATTTTTTACTTGCTATTATCAATCATTTCCCACCTTATCTAGCCAGACTGCAAGCTCTTCTGGGAACACTGCTTCCTATCATGGACTTTTGCAATGCCTAGAAAAATGTGATGTCTGAATACTTTATGGAATTCTAACTGCTACTGGAATAATAATAAAAAGCAGTAGAACACAGCACCTTACTTACTAGTATTTACTACTATTTTTCCTGTCTGCATTTTTCACACATATTCTGCTGTGTTTTCATTGGGTGGCAAAAGACCTTTATCTCTGAGACAGGTTTCCAGTTGGCAAGTATTGCTCTTGGATTCATATTTTCTGTATAGTCCCTAAAAGTAAACAACTAATTTGTGCAGGACTAGTCCCTACACATCATTTATCCAGGTGCAAGTGACAGAATTCAGCTTCAACAAGTAACTCTTTAATGCATTTATATCAGTAGCTGTGGTGAGTTTTGCATTCAGGGCACCTCTCTCCTATAATTCATTGCTTAATAAAACACTTTGAGCTATAGGATATGAAAAGCACTAAATAATCTGTAGCAGAATACAAACTGAACAATCTTATATTTAAAGATTAATGATTCTTCCAGTTGAATAACTGCCTTATGAAGCTATGTATGTTCTTGTGCAGTAGTTGTGGATAGACTGTGTGAATTAAAAATAGGTGGAAAAGGCAACTCTGGCAACATTTTGCTTTGTAACTGTTTACCTGTACTCTATACATGCTCAAAAGGAAACTAATGCATGAATTTTAAAAGACTGTAATTTCACCAGTCCTCTGATACAAACAGTTTTTTATTTGGGTGTTGGATCTTTCCAAACACTTAGCATGTCTGTGTTTACTACCTTATTTTTATATCGTATTTCTTACTTTATGGATGCCTTATTATCTCAAGAGAGGCTCTGCTTGTTTGCATACACAGTGAAAGAAACTCCTCGTTAAAAGCAAGTTGCGTCCAGGGTGCCTTGTGAGGGGCAGTATTAGGGATTACAGTCACTTCTCCCATCCTTATGAGAAACTTATGCTTAGTTACATGAAAAATCATAACTGTATGAACCACAATTGGTGAATGAAAGGCACACCAAACCACAGCCTCCCACAAGGTATCTGATGCTGAAAGGAAATCATTCTGCCACTTTCGCCACCAAAATGTCACCGGAACTGAAGCACCATCTCCTTTACCATTTTCCTCTTGACTGGTCTCAAAATGAACTTGTCCATTTTTTACAGTCAGAGCCTGCCCTCCTTGTGTCCTGGTGCAGAAGGAGGACTGCGAGCAAGGAGGTTAATTCTGAGCTTTGCCATGGGGAGCCCACCACACTCACCATTAAATACAAACTTGGAATAAATGCTAACAGTGGGAGCACTCCCCGGAAGCCCCAAGCTCTCTTAAACCCCACCGGCCAGGACAGCAAAACCTCGCAGAGACCCAAAGAGAGGCACTCTTCAAACCTGCTCCTGGGCAACGGCCCCTCAATTCATTTGTATGATATAATTGTATTTGCATGTCCACATGCAAAAAGATTGTTACTCTAAGGACATACACACACAGATTGATAGGCAGCAATATTAAGCAAAACCCCATTAAAAATATTAAGCACAACCTCATAAATACTGTTCAGCAGCAGCAGCAGATCGTCAATGGAAACACAGTTACAAAGTACAACCTAACATACAAGACACAGTTCTTAACATCAGCAGGGTTTTCACACTTTACTGTTAACCCAAATAAAATTAAGAATGAGTCTTTTCTTTCCAGTCTCCCAATACAAAACATTTGGATTTTTTTTTTGATTCAACACAGAAAGTTCTAGCCCACTAAATAAGCAGATGCCACCTGCATTATTATTATTATCTCCTACTGCAGTATCACTAATTCTGAGAAGTGAGATGGGGACAATGTTATGCTGGGTGGTTGACGATGCTTACATCAGAAAGAGCTTCTGCTCGGAAAAGCCTAAAACCTTCATAAAACACCAAGAAGGAGAACATAAAGAGGTGACATAAGTAACACAGGATCTGAGGATTAAAGTGAGTTTCAGTGCCGTGTTTTGGCCATGGGACTGTATTGCTTCTTACATTTGCAGTCACAGCACTGACTAACCAGCCAGGTCCATTTACGCTATTCAAAAACACAGGCCACTACACAGGTCCACAGGAATGGATTTCACTTTTAGTCATAGGCAATGCTGTACAGGCAATCACCTAGATGGATACACAAAATTAATTCCCATTAGGACCATTTGCTTATATTATGCCCCTCTAAGTAACTCTGAAACACTTTAAC
This sequence comes from Crypturellus tataupa, assembly GCA_034781795.1. Lineage (NCBI taxonomy): Eukaryota > Metazoa > Chordata > Aves > Tinamiformes > Tinamidae > Crypturellus > Crypturellus tataupa. The sequence continues at coordinate 6,064,659 of JAWLRI010000001.1, read as the reverse complement.
ATATTTGTATTACAAGCATTTAAGGCATTTACCAAGATCTGCATTTGCCCTATACATTTTGTACTGCAAGTGGCAATGATCTATGGCAGCATTCAGATTCAGAACCCTGTGGCTTAACAGTTTTATTTTACTGAGAACGTAGCCCGTGGCTGTTCAAGCTTAAAAATTTATTCACTGCTTTAAACTTTATGCTGCTGATGTCAGTTTTTATTGTTGAACCCAAAAAATGGAAAACTTCAGAGAACAAGATCATGAAAAATTGTTTCCCATTTACTACAGTTTAAAACAAAAGCTGACCAGATGTTTTAAAATGACGGTTCATTTTTGAATTTGAGCAGTCTGATCTTCTGTAGAGATTGTTATTAGTAGCATCTCGTCTCAACTTCATGATGAGCAGACTTGGGACACAGGTTTCAGTCTCCAAATAAAGGTCTCTCCCACACCCTGTTCTTATCCCTTTCCATATTAACACACTCCTAATACTGCCCCATACTGTAAGTTTTACAGCTGATTTTTATAGATGGATTTCTGATCTCCATCATGTTTACTACTAAAGTTAGTGGGGATATATAGTTAGTGGCATTGTAGGGATATAATGAAGATCAAATTTTACTTCAATGCCTAGGAAGCAATTTTCCCCAGCAAAATATTTATACTTGTACATTCAAGTTTCCTAAACAATTCTTGACAACATCTGGATCATCAGCTGGATCTGATTTTCTTCAAGCCTCACTCTCCTATATAGTTTCCATATACTTGAGATATGAAATAAAAAATAATTTGTCTACCTGATATCCACTGCCTCCCTTTTTGCGTTGTATAGACAGAGAGGAAGAGTCAGCTGAAGCGCCCAGCACTATGAAAAGCGGGAAAAGAAGCAGCCTTTAATTTCTGGCTCCTTGGCCCTAGTCCTCAGGTCCCTTCACCACTTTTCCACTTGTGCGCAGCCAAGCAGGGACTGCAGCCTGACCAGCAAACCTTCCCAAGCCACATGTAACGCTTTCCTATTTGCACAGGCCTTTTTCAACCAGAAACCGGCTTTCATTCCCTGCTAACTCTGCCAGGCCATCAAAGGGCATGTTATCACTGCTCTGGTGCAGGAGCACACGGAACAATTTTTGCTGATTGATGGCATTGTCAACATTTGCTGATAATCAGCAGACTGGAGCTGGCCTGAAGCCCTCAATATTGAAAAGACCTGGTTTATACTGGTCAGTCCTCATGGTGCTAAACTCTGCTGGCTATGCGTTATGAACAGATATTTGGTAAGACACTTTTTACTACTCCATTTTTCATTAATTTCCTGTAGACAATGTTGCTTTCCATGAGCAAACTTGTTTTTTTTTTTTTTTCTCTCCTGAACTTGTATTTATACAAGAGATTACTTTGTATTTATCTAAATATTTTCCATAATCCTAAATTGATGGCCTCAGTGAGTGCTCTTTGCTGTCTGGAATTAAAGAACTGGAAAAGTCAGAGTTTAAGCTACAATATCTTAGCTTTACTTATAGCAGCCCATATAGTCTTGCTTAAAGTTCTTGTTCTCTTAAATGTGTTTGAATGCTGTCTGCGTGGAAGTATAAAACAAGCCTCCTGCAAGAAGTGGTACGTCCATGAATGGTTATTGCTTCAGTGGGTGCAATTATGCAGTATCACAGAATCTGTCAGATGGACAATGTTAATTCTTTGGTGTTTGGCTGGTAATTACAGAGTATGGGAAACTGTCTCTTAACCTAAAGGCAGAAATGGAAAGGGCAGTAACTATAATCATTGACACACTATAATAACAACTCGCTGGTACTCACAATAAGACAGCAGTGAGATTACTGTTTCCAAAGTCAATACTTGCCAGCAGTTATTGAAGTGTCTTTTGTGAGATACTGCAGAAAGTTAGAATAAGGAGTAGCTGCATTCAATCAGATACTGCAATCCTGGCTATTTGCTGGATTCTGTGTCCTTTTTCAAACATCCAAGGATGTACAAAACTTACTTTCCTTCTGTGCAGCTTCTACAGCAAGAAGAGGTCCTGTAGCGTCAATGCTGAAGGATCCATTTCAGAATTCCTAGCCATGGTTTGGCTTTCAAGAGCAGGAATTAAATTCTTCCACCACATTCCCTAAGCAGGGGGAAGCTTACAACTTGCAAGAGCAGGAGGCAACGCATGGGAACGGCAATGGGCGATACCAGTGCTGGGACTACTAGGATGGTTTGGTGACAAGCCAAAGGCTGGGCCTGGGTGGCCTCTGGTCACACAGCAGTGACTCTTGTAGTACTGGGCAGTTCTGTTCTCAGTGCAAAGCCTCTACGTGCACTGAAAAAATGCAAGCTTTTTATGTTGCTTTTCTACAGCAGTGACCCCTTTCCTCCACAGCCCAGCCAATACTTTACTAGGGATTTTATTCATGTCCTGAAGAATTTTCAAGATGGTCTTATTTGATAATGTGCATTTAAAGCATATTTGATTATAATCCTGCAGCAAAATCAAAAGCTACCAGAAACCTATCACATAATTACAGTGTCACATTCAATTAATTGTAATGCTATCACTTTTATTATGGTGTTGGGGAGTTTATTTTAAGTAACTATGACAGAAAATGCTTCTGTCCTTACTACCAGCTGTTATCAAAACTTTTGAACTGTGATTAAAACAAAACAGGAAATGAAACATTCTTATTTTCCCTTCTGACATATTGCTGAAATTGGATAAATAGTAACAGAAATGGATGACTGATGCTGTGATTAAGGAACCAGAAAAAAGCTTGCAAGAAGGTTTAGGAGAGAAGGAATGTCATGTCCATTGCACACCTTTGTGTGGCCCTGGGTAGTTTATTCAGGTAAGAATTCTCAGCACATATTTGAGGACAGATGTCTTTTGAATACTCTCTTTTTTGAGAATTAAATAGTAAGATTTTTTAAATAAAAATTCAGCAGAATGGATGCTTGATCTTCAACCTCCCAGTAGCAAATGCTGGCCTAACATAAGAAGCTTTTCATCTCTAAGCCCCTGACCGAGTTAGGCAATGATCACAGACTTACCATATGGCTGATGTTAAAAAGAAATATGGACTAGTTACTGAGTCAGTGATCACTGCTTATCTAGTGCAAGATATGGCTGAGACGGGAATTTTGTTGAAAATACCGTGTTTTTTAGCGGCACTGAAGAAGAGAGAAAGTAGCAAAAGAGTAATCTATTTGCTATATTTGTCTGTCCTAGCAAGGGTTGTATGTGCTGTCACCGTGCCGTAAAGCCCTGGGTCTGGAGGAAACGAGTTGGCTGCGGTGACGGCCACTGCTGGCAGGGCTGAGCGCAGGACGAGGATGGGGATAGAAGTTGGTGTTTTCCCTCTTCCCCCAACAGCCGCAGGGACAAGCCGCTGTCCCCAGAGCTAGCGAATTCATTCTTCTGCTTTTGGTGCTCAGAACTCAGAAATGAGGCTGCAGAGAGACAGCCCTATCAGCGCTGCGCAATCCCTGGCTTTTCTTTGCCCGCTGCATCCTTTCTCCCAGATTTCTGAGTCTTCCAACCTTATTCCAAATTCACTTCTTCAGCACTTGCTCTGTTCTGGCTCCTGTTCTTCTCTTCTGCCTCTGCTGAATTTTTCCTTTCATCCTTTCTTGCATAAACTCTTCCACAACTGCCATCGTGTGTCTGCCACATCTCCTGCCTTTGCTGCAGTTTCCCAATCCACAGCCATCATCTCCCCAGGGACTCTGAGCTCCCAGGGGGTTGAAGTCTGAAAACAAAACTAGGGTTTCAGCAACTAAAACCAGTTCTGCAATAGGAACTATTAGGCCAAACGTGAACAATGTGCCTTAACCCAAAGCACACACAATTAAAACCTTGCTGCTTTTTTATTTATTTCTAATGCAATTAACAAAAAAAAAAAAAAAAAAAAGGTGAAATTTGCTAACCCTTCATGGTCTTTGCCCCTTTTTCCTTTATGACAAATAATACCTTGACTCTCAAGATTATTTGAGCCTCTAGCCATTAATCATCTGAACTTTAACCAGTAATTGTAGGATCTTGTAACAAATCATATGAAAACTTACAATTTTCATAAATCACTGGCTTTCTATCCTTGGAAACCAACACATTTGTGGCTGCAGCTCTAAATGTTTTGGTTCATTTCAATCGATTATCATTTGAATTTACAGTTCTGTCCTGCTTTTTATATAGACTATATGTCAAAAGCTGGAGCTTGAATCTTGAGTGTGACATATATTGTGTTCTTTGCTGTGTGCCAAAACATCATCATCGTCAGCCAGTGTATCCAGTGACCAGTCTTGCCATGGATTTTTTTTTCTTGCAGGGCAAAGGTCAGATTTTATTGCTACAAAAAGGGATTGATGTTTAAACTAATCACTGTCTTTTCTTCTTATTGCTAATTCATAAATGCCATTAATGCTGATGAGTTACACATTTATTAAAGAGGGAATATCTCTGCCTCTATAAATAGATTTACCTAACGGGACTATGCTTTGGCTGTAAGTACTTTGCTGGAATGGAGCCAAAATCATAAATCCACAGCTATAGGAAAACTGAGCTTGCCATTCTCACATTGAAGACCCCACTGACCTCTACATATTTCTTTCTTACATATTTGTAAGCTCCTTACCTATTTGTTCCAAGTGGTGTCTTCTTGCATCTATCTTGCAACTCCATTTCTTGCATTGACCTTATTTGGTTTAACTCTTTGGGGGTCTCTTCAGTAGGAAGAACTCAGAGATGACCAGGATATTCACAGAAAGTATTAGATACAGTTTTGGGAGACCTTTAGATAAAAATGCATAGCTTTGGTCTTTAAAAAACAGTCTGATACAATGGGACCATCCCTACTAACTACTACATACTAAACTAAAGTGGAAATTCAACAAAAATTCTCACAGGGAAGTGCCTAAAGTTGACTGCAAACATTTTACTTCAGAAACTTTTAATGACTGACTTGAAAAATCTATTGAAGTCTATAAATAAGGATTTATTTTATAACAAGCATACCTAAACTAAAGGGGCTTTTTTAAGCAGAGCCAGGACACCTGAAGCTTGGAGCACGCTGCCAGCAGAGGCCCTGGGAAAGCCTGGCTGCCGGGAAAGCGTGTCAGAGCAGAGTCATCGCAAGCAAAACCCATGCTGAGGGAGGAGGGAGCGCATGGAGATGCCTTGAAGCGGGCACAGCAGCGTGTCCATCCGCAGAGGGGACACGGACGCCTTGGGCAACACGAGTCTTGGGCCATCACGGGAGCCCCGACTGCCCGGTCGCCAGCAGCTGCTCATGCCAGCTGGAATCGTGTCATTAACTAGAATGGAAATAGGCTTTGAGTTTCATTCTCAACTGTAATGTAGGATATCTTCAATTTTACAAAATGTGGGGATTATATCTGTTCAATGGAGAAGAATGCGGTTTAATGCTCTTCAGAAAGCAGCACCATTGAGGAATTTGATTAACTTCAATAATGTTACATTACTGTGAATATGCTCTGCATCTCCATAAATTGAGTAGTTCAGTCTTAAAAATAGGGAGTAGGTAGATGTCCTGTATATTACTTTTCATGCTAACTTTTTACAATTTTGACCGTGGCTGGTTGATATCAGATTTTTTGATGAAACTGTGTATTTATAGAAGAGCTGTAATCTCAGTAGAGTTAATCTTCTGATATTCATGCTTCTTCTACTTTAGTCTCAAGTCAGCTGTAAGATTTTCTGACACTGCACTGAACTGTTCTTTCAACGCAATTTTACATGGCACAAAATGTGTATACAACACATACAGAGGTATGGGAAAGTAATATCCAAATGTGTCAGAACCAAAAACAGTATTTGTTAGAATAAGAAGTATGAATAGGTAATGTTATATTCCTGATTTTATTAGATAATGAAACACCTTTGAGCAACAGGAAACACGACAGTTCCCAAGGGCTTTTGCTTAGTACGTACACATGACCATTATCATTAGAATCTGTAAAATGGATTAGAGTGGATTACAAAACTAGGAAAAGAAAACCTGGCCTTCTTCCCTTCTATAAGTTATTTGGTACTGGAACAGCTTGTAAGCCTTAAAGGGAGAGATGAAATGATGATGTGTACTTCTGTTGAACTGAATAACCCCACTGCAATACAACTTCAGATTAAGAACGTGTTTTAAGTAAGTGATTCATCTTTTCTGATTCCTGAATATAAAGTGAAATGACTAAGAGGCAATACGCTATCAATTGCAGAATATCCTTTCTTATCATCCACGTGATCCCAAACCCAGTAAAATTTAGTGGTCTCTCACTCTTTACTTCTATGGCAGTAAAACACATTCGTAACAGAATAAAGTGTTTTTTGTTTTTTTTTTCTTTCAGATGTAACAGATACACTGTCTAGACAGTAACAGTTAAATACAGGTTTGAAAGATGTGCACCTTGTATTCCTCAAAAAAGAATTTAGATTGCCTCTAAAAAAACCAACTGCCTTTTAAATATCCTTTGGTCTTGTCACTCATCTGTAACAGATCTGACTGCCATGATACAATCTGAGTGAATTCTATCACAGAAAGAAACTGTTACAGAAGGCAAAGGTTATCTCCAAAAGAATAGAAAAAACATGCTGTACATTTGTATTCATGTGAAATGTTTTTCCAAAGGCAGTGACCTCAATCATTTGAAAGCATAGCAAAATTATGTCATGTACTATTCCAAACAGTGGCACCTTTATCCTGAAAATTAATCCATCAAGAATAATTTTGATGTGCATAAATCATTGTCTAGCAGATCAGCAATGCATTGATTTTCTCATTCAATGGTAATGTATTCATTCAATAAAAAACATTAAGGAGTTTTAGTCTAGACTAACGCTGCTATATTTTTCTACTTAAAAATGAAAAGAAATTTGTAAAATGGATCTGCTTTCTAACAGAGATTACTGCTTTAATCATTTTTCCCCAAATCTTACTCTGATCAAGTTCATAATCTTTGCCTTTGTCTTATCATTCCCAATATTACAGCCTCCAAAAAGGTAAGGTGGAAGGTATTATTAATCTTGACTACTACATTGAGCTGCCATTCCTTTAGCCATTAATCTTGCAGACATTTTGATTTGCATTCAGTCTCTAAATTTGTTCATTCAGCACCCATAGTGTTTAAATTACTAATATTCAGCATATTTTAAAACATTTTATCTTTTTACTGTCATTATTGTTTCAGTAACAAATAAAAAAATATATATACTACATAAAAGAGTTGTCTTAGGCAAGCCATTTTCCAAGTGACACATCAATGGGAAGGCAGGAATCATTTTTATAACATGACTAACCTTTTATTTCACCGTTTTTGTGTTTACAAAGAATCTCTAAAGACGTGGGAGCAAAAGAAAATTTTAACTAGAGTTGCAGATTCATAGTAAAAATCTCTTAAGTCAAATAACTCATTTTTTTTCTTTTATAAAGTTAAATTGCACAAATTTTAGAGCATAGCTAACATATCAAATGAGAAATTCTAACTATGAAATCGACTGAAAGCCTATAGAAATTGTTCTTGAATAAAATCTCAGACAAACTTGCACAATTAATACACTATTTGGGACTCATAAGCCTTTACTAGCTGCCAACTATCCATATTATTTCTTTTCTGTCATGCATATTTGAGTATTTATGTTCACAGATCACATCCTCTTTGCCCTTCAGGCTTCCAGGTAGCAATAACAGATCTTACCGGAGCATTGGCAGTTTCCCTCTTTTGTTGAGTGGGAAAGTTTTCTACACAGAAGTGCTGAGCCCTCAGGAAGTCAGAGCTGCACCAATTCACATTTGTAAGATTATCTTTATAGCAATAAATATGTAGCAATTTATTTCTGTAGCTCCGAATCACTTAGGGCAATCTTTATACTTGAAAGTACGAACAACTCTTAAGCTCCACCAGTCCGAAGAGAAACCCAGAATGAGGATGCTCTGCTAACTTCAATAATCCAATTAATCTCAACACCTATTAAAGGAATTAATTTAACATATTTCAGCAATGTTTTTTGTCTATTTCTGATAGAACCAAAATAAAAATCTTAGCTTTTCTTCTGAAAGCGTTTTAGGTTTCACGAAGGACGGATTTTTGCCCTCCAAAAGCAGAAGGTCATTCCCTAAGCTATTGTTCACTTGTGGAACCAAAGCGGTACCTGAGCATGAGGGCAGTGCTTGGTGCTCATGGGGCTCCCTCGCACGAGCTGCAAAACTCTTGTCATTTCCACGGCAAGGTTTTGCAGACTAATTAATTAATTAAGTGCCAGCAGAAGATGTTGAATTTACAACAGTTGTTCAGTCACACTCAGGTCATTTTCTAGCATGAATCACTCCATTTAAGTGCTTTGTAGGAGTTCAAAACAAGGAACCTCCACTGGTAAGGCCTCCAAAAAAGCTTTTATTTATGTACATTTGGACCAGACCCAATGTCCCATAAAGAGCAATACGATAGAAAACAGATCTATGTAGAAAATAATCCTTCCCCCATATGCCAACCACCAGGTTTGATAGATCTGAGGAAGACTTTAATGTTAAAATACAGAGGGTCCATTAGGAACAGGTAAATATGGGCAGACTTTGCTAAAATAATTTCCATGCTGCAGTGCATCGTGCCATTCCCATCTTACTGTATAGAGTACTATAGGATAACTTTAGTATTATGAACAGATAAGATCAGGCAATATTTATACTGAAACTCTACTTGCCGGCCAGCCACAACTTCCTCTCCTTATCTTACAGATCTTTTAAGCAAACTGTTGTAATTCCTACTTGAGGGAAAAACTGTTGAATGCTGAAAGGCTGCATACACTCACAAACCCATGCTATCTTTTTCTAATTGAAACTAAATATCTTGCCATAGCATCATTTTTTGTACTCTACCACTGAAAAACTGCATTAAAAAAAAGCACACACTGGTTTTTAGAATAACTTTCAATCTGCCACTGTTGGAACAGGTCTCTATTGCTATGATTTTATTTCAATGCACAACAGAATCAGTAATGCTTCACCAAATTTCCTTTTCCCCCCTCTTTTTTTAGATAATGGAACTGTCTCACATTAATAGGCTGATTTTGATGTCTTATGAATTCTGCCTACCCTTTAAATACAGAGGCACACATTTTATAGTTTAGATTTTTTTGCTCCTGGTATATATTTACTTCCAAAAAGTCATACACAAATAGAAATAGTACCCTTCTATTTCAAATAGCACTTAAAGTCTTTTGCTCCTGCACACATTTACAATGTCAAATATAATGCTCCCAATCTGATTAACAAAATACACTTTCGGCACTTCAGTTAGATGTTCAATATAACCTCTATTATTAAACTTAACAGTATTTGTTGTTCATCCCAGTTCGTTCACAGTCAATGTAAGAGAAAGAAAAATCCAAATTAAGAATAATTGATTTTGGTTTGCTTGAATGATAAGAGATGATCTCAGACCATTTATTTTGTACATACTTGATTTACAGACATATACATACATAGTCCAATGTTATATGTAAAAAAATCCTCATTTGATTTAACAACATGATGATGGAGCTTGGTGAACAAAGATTACACTGCCCAAGCGTAAAAATGCAATAAAACATATAGGTATATTTTAAAATATACAAGATAAACACAAAATATGCCAAAATAAGATAAACAAGGTAAACACAATATGTAAATATTATGTATGAAAATCTTAAACTAAAGCTTACTTAAGGGAATGTAAAGTGTGACTAAATTTTACCATATATGTCCTAATTCTATATGTCCTGAATTATTTTGTGGGCAAGACATTCAACATTTGTGTCGTTAAAGAGATGCGCTGCATGCCAAAAGTGACCTAGACCATGTCTAAAGCAGTGAGTATGAGTCAGCATCTAGAATCATAGAATCATAGAATGCCTAAGGTTGGAAGGGACCTCTAGAGGTCATCTAGTCCAACCCCCCTGCACACGCAGAGACCTGCATGAACCGATGCTAAAGCGATGATATATTCAGGCTGCAAACCCTGGCAGTGAGCTGGTGTTAGACTCAAACTGAAAAGAACCTGATTTGACCCTAAAGGGAGGGGAGGTAGCTTGGAGCAAGAAGTCCCAGGCAGTCTTCCTCTACCTCCCATAACAGCTGGCCTCTCCAAGAGCCATCCATAGGTTTCCTCCATACAAGCTTTATAGTTTATAGTTCTGTTGTAATTAATGCAAATCCACTATCGCTCTGGGACACAAAACACTCTGCCAATACGAGTCTGAATCAAAATTCCCGGAAGAGACGGAAAGAACAAAGACCAGGTAAAATCAGCAGGGCTCTGCATAAGGAGCACAGAGTGACACAGCTGCTGTGCATTCAGTTCCACGAATGAGAAACTGGATGATCCCATTATTTCAAAGACAGTGGCTTATGAAATCCTCCTTGATCATTTGTGTTTCTTAAAAAGGTAGATGTTCAGAAAGAGTGACAAACATTGTAATTTTTTAGTTTTTAGGTTGTGCAACCCATAATAACTCTAGTGGAACCCAGTTTAGAAGAGTGGTGTCTCACATCATCGTTTGTTGGAAAGGATAAAGAATACCCTGCTTTGAGAGTTGTTAAAGAATAAAACAGGTAAAAGTGACAATCTTTACACTTTTGCTAACCGAACATGAAAAATTTGGGGGTAGGTACCAAAGTTATACAGCATCTATGAATGCCCGCCTATACATTGGGAACTTTGAAAAAAAGGGATATAATTTAATATCTCCACATCCCCACAAGCTTGATTGTGTCATCAGTTCATAAAAAATATGCAGATGGTAGAGGAAGCCTGCTGAGCTATCACTGAGCCCTCTTGCTCCTATCTTGCTCATGCACATCGAAGCTCTGGCTTGACACTATCTGAAAATCTACAGGGAATATTCTGGAGGTTTGGGTAAATAATGTAGTAATAAATGCAGAGTTTTTGTGCCTCATTTGGGTGAAAAATGTAATTATCTATTAATAAAAGCAAAATTTCATTTGTGATTTACCCTTGCATGGGAGCAGTAGATCTGCTGTCACCAAAACTGACTTCAGAATTGGCACAACATGTAACTGAAATAAGATCCCTGGTGTGTGTATCAGAGGTAGATGTTCAACATTCTTGTCTTGCTCCATAAAGCATGCATTTGTATATGCCCTACATTAATATGTCTATGTGAAAGAAGCCTGAAATAACATAACAGTTCCCTAGAGATATGACTTGAATTTTAAGAATTAAAGCACATGAAGAATAAAGGTATGCGTAAGCATTTTTTCAAGATAAGCACACCGTCATCCTGGACTCTGTTGACCAGAAATATAATTACAGGTTCATGAAATTTAAAATCTACATTGCCTATGACTAATCTTTAATAGTTATAGACTTTAAAGTCTATAAGTCTATAAAAGTTACCACTTTGAAAAGGCATTCAGATTTGTAATGAGTAATATTAGAAATGATCTGAACCCAAGAAAAAGATAGCAAAATATATAATTAATGCACTTTATAGCTCCAGGTGCTGTAGGTGAGAGAAAATATATATAGTTCTATATGTGGATATTGACAAGAGGACCTGAGATTTTTAGGTGGAAGATATTGAGGCTTGGAGGTAACTATAGCACCCTGCCAATATCTAAAAAGGGATACCAAGAAGACAGATTCACGCTGTTTACCAAAGTGCTCAACAGAACAAAGAGAGAGAGCACAAACTGAAGTTGGAGAGATCCTACTGGATATAAGGAAAAAAAATCACTGAGGATAATTAAACAAGGGAAGGTGCTGCCGAGACAGGCTGTGAAACTTCCATCCTTGGAGGTTTACAAAACCCATTTGGGCAAACAACCTCTCTGCAACCTGCTCTGAATTCAGTGTTGATTCTGCTTTGAGCAGGTGGCCTCGGGAGAGTTCTTCCTACCTGAATGTATCTATACTTCTATAATTAACTCATGCAGTTAAAGCTTCAAATTAAGAACTACTGGAACAAGTATAACGATTTTTCTTCAGTGCTTTAAACGAAAGCAAAATAAATAATGTGGGCTTGGATAAATAATGTTATTTATATTTAAAAAGTAACACAGTAGGAGGACATTGTACTTCCCCTAGAGATACTCAAAATTCTTTAAAGAAACAAGACAGAAATTTAGACAAAAGGCTGGGAAAAAAGACATGTAGCGAACTGTTCAGAGGAAAGATGGCATTTCAGTCCTTGGAAGTTTTAGGTCATCTGGATTAGATTACAAAAAGGTACCTGTCATGAACGACTGTCTTCCTATCCGCACGGAACGCATTACAGGTATCCAAGGCCAAATGAAAATAGCTGTTTGGTAATGTTTACTAAAATGAATATATTTCAAGTTCATTGAACAGGTAAAGCTAAAGCTACAGTACCAACATGAAATACTTGCTTCCAGTCATTCTGATCTAAACACAATAATACCCAAGGCAAGCCCAATGATTAATTAAACTGAGCTTTTTCTCTTTGCTTTTCTAGTGACACGGTGTTTTTGTATTGGACTCTGATCTACTTCCATTCATGTCATTGACAAGACTTTTGTTGACTTAGTGGGAACATATTGGGCCCTCATGACTTAACTATTTCTCATATATCTTAAAGTAAGTGAAAAAGAGGTACATCTGTGAATCTAAGTGCATGAAGCATTCAGAAGCTGTCACCCTGGAGAACTCCAGGTGTCTCAGGCCAGAAGCTAAGGCAATGAGCAAGCCATAACAAGCAGCTCTGTTGCTTATTGACTCATCTTTAAGTCTTGAGTTCAGGGACACATATGCTGGACAGAAGTTGCCAGAAGTTCAGTTCTAATTAGGAAGTGTGAGATCAGGACATAGCTACTACTTGTGACTTAAAATTAATCCTCTAGTCCCTATCTACAGTTTTAACCTTCTAGTATTTCAGTGTTCGTCCAAAAATTTTTCTTCATGAAATGATGCCAATGTCTGAGATGGTCTGGGACAAAAGAAGTGTGCTTGCCATTACTTGGATGATTTCCTGAAATCCTGCAGATTTGGGATAAATCAATGTGACAAGGTTTTAGTAATATTCAAGCAAATCATGTTGTTACTGAGAGGTTGGTAGAAGATTTATGGCTCCATCTCTCATGCATATGACACCAAGCTGGGGACTTCTTACTTTCCGAAGGGTAAATTAGTTACCCGACAAGATCATGACAAGGATCAGCAAACACAGTCCACCGTAGGCACTCCCAGCTCTCATGCCTTTGAGCGAGTAGCAATCTGGAGGGTGTTCTCCACGCGGATGTCATCTTAAAGTATGAAGACATTCAGAGACCACCACAAGTGATATTTGTTATTGGAGCTAATTTTCAAATGAAACATCTAATTTAGTCAAGCTCATCTATGGTTTAGGGACTTGAGTGGTGCACAAAAGGTAACAACTAATTTGGATAGAGACAGGCATCATTAAAAGTATAATCTGCTTGGAATTGTTCCAAACACTGTTAGCAGTTGTGGTTTTTAAGGTGGCAAGAGGCATCTTTAATTCCTAATAGAGTTTTAGAGCAGTAACCAAGATCCATAAAATCAACGAAACATTTAAGTGTCCCTAATGCTTTAAGGTATTACAGGCATGCTGCAGTGCTGCAGTATTGATTCGTTTCCAAATGTGAAGGTTATAGACTAATAGTATTGGTTCACATCTACCCTGCAAATATCTTTCATGGAAATATTATCCTTTCTGTCCTCCCACTGCCTCCAAGTGTTAAAGTTTCTTATTCCCATGATGTTTTCCTTCCTTTTATCACTCCATAATGGTAATAACATACTTACTGCTTGAGATGGCTTTTGTAGCTCCAGCTGCACTTCAGCATTTAATCAACTATAAAAGCTATTTATTGCTTCATAGACTCAGTCTCCAGGAACATTATCTCTTAACTATATGGTTGCCCAAAGCAACAAAAGGAAAGCTGTCCATATAGAACATATACTCTCCATTCATCTTTTTGAATAGTTGTAGTATCCAAGAGTAAATTATTAAGCTATTTTGCATCATATATTGCAACATAAGTTGTGTACCTTTACAAAACCACTGAAAGGAAATACACATACTATGCTATTAAAACTATTTTTAGGAAAAAAACTAACAGTTGGCAACTTCAGATCTCAAATTATTTTGCAAAATATCAAGGATGCAGTTTTTTTCTATGACGCAGGAACTAGAATTACATTATCCCAATGCTCACTGCTGATCCAAAAGTAAGGAGTATTTTTCTCTTATCTGCATCACTTTATACTTTTCAACACTCTGAACATCCTCTGCCACTGGATTTCTCAGTTGTTCAGTCCTGTGAATGACTTCTGCAGCTCTCATATTGGCCCTTATGCTTGCTGTACAGAATAATGTAATATCTTTCAGCAAGTTTTGTCATCATTTTCCATTTCCATTTTCCAGGTGATTCCTGATCAAGTTTAATAACACATAATAATTCTTCTAAAACTCTACTGATGAATAAATTCTAATATAAGAACTATTATTCTTATCCTTTTTCCTGTCTTCTGACAGTTTTTATATATACAAGCAACTTCTCTCTTACTCTGCTCTTCTATAACCTTGTCTATTGACATCTTGATTTGAGACAGATCCTCTGCTTCTGTAAAAAACAGTTCCAGCATAAAAAATTTTCCGAGGCTCATTTCACCGTGAATGTGGTTACCAAAACAAAAACAAAAAAAAAAAACCCCAAACACCTTTAATTCCTACAGATAAAAACCTCTAGAATATCAAGGCTGCAGCCCTTTCCTATTCAGTTCTTCTTCGAGCACTCAAAAATCCTGTGAGTTCTGTTTGGCTGCACACTTCAAATACTATTCCCTCTTCATGAGATAAGCATAACCTGCTCTTTTCATCCTTGTGTACTTTTCTTCCTCATGCATATTGTGAGCCATAAACCTTTTTATAATAATAATAGAAAATTGATCTGCACTAAATAATTGACTCTCTGATCCTTCAGGAACTTCTAGGTTTTAACATAAAATTTCAGTTCTCCTGAATGTCAGAAAAAGAAACCTGCTCTTCACAGAAATCAGAAGGAAATCCTATTGCACTTCTACTTAGCCATGAAGATAAAAACTCGGATATGGCTCCCCCAAAATCTGATAAAATTCTTGGTGGGATCTTTTCAAAAGCTATAGGATAAAGCTTTCACTGAATAACATGTTGAATCTCAGTGATCCAAAAAATCTCTTCAATTTTATCTTTTGAAAGACCTGAAATATCAACTTGCTGTGTGACATCTTCACAACACGCCTGTTTTCTTTCCTCTTTTTTTTTCTTTTCTTTCTAAAGCTGATTAAGTGCACTGAAATCTTCAGTCTTTGTGAAAAATCTGGCATATTCTTATGAATCTAATTATGTATTTTGATCGCTTTCATTTCCATTAATAAGATTCATATGAATATTTTTCCACAAATGCCACACAGCAGATCATGAAAAATGGTGGAAAACAATCAAAGAAAGAAATAGAAATGCAACATATTTTAGTTTGTGTTACAAACAGCAATAGCTATTACAGTATTTGTATAGCCTTTCAATCCTGCTTTTTCTGTAAGTGCATTAAAAATTGATAAATAAACTGAAAATTCACTGTGGTAAAAAGGACAACAGATGTTGAATAACGCACATCAACAGCTGAGGGCAGGAAGCAAAAATTCATTTTAAAAGGCATCCCAGGACATGAAATGCTAATGTCTTTATCAGTAAAGCCTCCAACATTCTATTCAGCTTTTAAACAATATTAGTATTAGAAGTTTAGTGTTTGTGTACACGTGCGCATTAAATTCTTCATTTACAGGAGAAGATTAACAAGCTAGGTGAAGAGAATGTCTTCCCAAGTAACATAAGAAATCAAGAGCCCCTTCCTTGTTCCTTTAATGACCTCAGACATCTCTCGTTCCTTAACTTGTTCCTTTAATGACCTCAGACATCTCTCGTTCCTTAATTTAGCCAGCCCAGGCAGGGTTACTCCTCTGCTGATCAGACTGGTCTGCCAGGAGGAAGGCTGGAAGCTGATGTCCCTGCACATTTCGGCTACATTCTCCTCAGGTCCATCTTTGACTCTGCCAGAACATTGGACAAGACCCAGTCCCAACTGAAATGTTTGCTGCTTTCTTATTTTAAAGTTTGGGTTTGATACATTCAGCTTACCCTCCTGCTCCCATGGCTGAGCAGGTTCCACCCTGACTGATCATCTCCATTCATCTCATTTCCTTTCCTCCAGCTAAAGTATATAGTTTTAGTAGCCCCTCATCAACGGCACACATGAACAACACGTGTCTCTGCAGTTGTGCCGAGCACCACGACTACCTTGGCACCAGGAGACGTGACCATTTTTTGAGGAAGTGAAAGTGTGGTGGAAGGTCCTGTGCTGGAGCTCTTGGTAAGGCCACTCCATGGAAGGCTAAAACCACACTGACTAAAGTACTGACTGAAGAAAGTCTAAATGAGGAAAAAAAAAGAATAAAATGGACACACATCCTTTTACCGTGTGAAACTGTTTATATATCTAACTTATTGAGCAAAAATGTCTCTTAAAATATATATATTTTTTTCAAAATCTATGACCAACCTCTACATCTTTTCAGGAAGACTGTTACAATGTCTTCACAGAAAAAAGTTGGATCACAAAAATAAATTCCAATATATACGGCCTAATTTGAACTCATATGTGTAAAATTTCCAATGTCATTACTTGAGACAGCAGAATTAGGTAGTTCATGCAAACAGAATTTAATCATATTGTATGTGAGTGTAAAGGGATGAGAAATTTAAGTGATAAAATAAATGCACTTTAAGATCATTTTATTGGAGAACATATTTTGATTTCCATTACATTTCTCTGAACTTCCTGCAAAATCTTTCAGTTTGAGGCTTCATCATGGCATTTCCATTGCTTATGTTGAAAATTAAAATGTTTACTGAAGCTTTTAGCCATTTTTCAGATTGTGAGGACTATGGAAGATCTTTGGCTGTTAGTGAGCCCAACTGGGAATCAGCAAGCAGGGGCTACATTTCAGGCTATTCCACAGATTTCCAGCTCCATGTATATAAGGGAGAGACAGCCACAGCTATTTCTCTTTCAGGGCTGAAAGCACACGATGTAGTTACTAAGATTAAACGAGTTATTGCATGTCAGCTCAACCCACTGTGCATGTTTATAGCCAACTATGAATGGAAGTGTTCACTACGGTTTAAACTAACACACTATATCTTCCTTTAGCCATGAAAGTAGATTAGCTAATGTGTCTTGCTACTTATTTGCAAGAAATGGTAAGCACTAGCCATTTCTCAGATGAGGGCTTCTCAGATGAGGGAGAAACTAACAACTTGATCACTTGTCATTTTATGAATGTACCCTTATTATCTGTTTACCCAACCTCTAGTAACAGATCCTTCTTCTCACATCATCCACCCTATACAATAATAATTTAGCCTTTCTGCCATTCTGCTTCTTTATAAAACAAGGACTGCCTTGTCTCTCAAGTGGATTGGAACTGACATTCACTAAAACTGCAGTAATGATGAGTTGAATAGTTCTGCCTATGAATAATGAAAAATATAAGATGTACATGACATTTTTAACCTTCTTTGAACTTTCTGCAATTAAATACATTAACATTTTAAATCCTAATATTTTAACAGCTGCACAGGGATCTCCTTAGCACTATGAGAAAGTCCTGGTGCTCTACAAGGGTGAATACCATTATTAACTATGTCCCCATCCAGAATCCCCAAGACCTTCTAAATTTATATTAACAGCATGGGTCTAAATGGTACGGTTACAATATGCTTCATATCTACCCGCTCTCTGTCTTTGTAACCTTTCCATGTCCACCCAGAATGGTTCTGCCACCTAAACATCATATAGTACTTTGAGCACAAGATTAGTCGCAAGCCCTTGCATGGCTGCTTTCCGCTCCTCTCCACAGGGAAGAGGCAACCTGCAGGGCAGTTTGTGACCTTCTCTCCTCACCGCTTTCTTTTTTTTTTTTTGCTTTCAAAATACCTGATGTGTATATACTAAGGCCTGGATGAGAAGATATCACCTGAAAGAGATTTGAAAAAAATAAATCACAGACACTAAATACAGCTCAAATATTCTCTGAATTCAATGAGCTAGAGAAGAGTTAGCCTCTCCCAATACCTCCATAATTACATGTTGAGTTCTGCTGCAGATTTACTGATCTATTTCGGTATTTAGCAACCTTCTAGATGGAAAATTATTGAGGTTGTCTTAATTCTTCTCCCCAAATATGAGTCAGTTTCAGCAACAGTAACTTCCGTGTGTCATCACTTCCTTCAAAGAACTTGAATAAATTGATCTTATAATTGCAGCATTTTCTCTGAGTTCTGCAATGGAAAAAAAAATCACCATCTTAGTGCACATCTATTTCTGACACATTTTACAAAAGAAAAGGAAGGCTGATATAAGGAAAGTATTAAGTAAAAGATCAGACTAACTAAATGAAAACCTCTGACAGAGCAGTTCTACGCTTTCTTAATGGGTCAAAAACTTACCAAAATAATAAAAGCAGGAGATAAATTAAAGACTATGATTAATTCAAGAAAAGTTTAAGTTGAGTTACTACTCCACGGGGAGTACAATGAAACTCTGTTGTAGCTCTAGATTGCATCTCTGCTGCTTGACAGACTTAGAAAGGCAGAATAAACTCGTATAATACTTCATGCGCTCTGCAGCTTGCTCCAAGCCAAGCCCTCTGTCATGCTCAGATGAGCAGTGGACAGGCTATCACTGCACCCTGACAGCACTTCCCTAGGCTGCTCTGATAATTAAAAATAAATCCAGCAGCTCCATGACACTATTTACACAATATTAGTTAGTGGAAAAGCTTTGGCGACTGCCTTTTGAGATTCAATTCTAAAATGTAGGCTTGTGACCTCTGTGCAATCCTGTCCAAAAGAGAGAAAAGGAACTACGAAGGGAAGCAGCTACCTCTGCAGAACCACCCTGAACGCAATGCTTACAAACCACTGGTACAACAGATATATTTGAAGGCCAGGGAAACATAGTTATCTCCATATCTGTAGGTATTAAGCTAAGAAACAGAAACTATCCTTTTCTTATGGTGTCCTCAGGGCATATTCTTTCTGGAGAACTTGTCAACAGTGTTCATTCGCACCAGACCCTGGCTGCCTGGCTGAGATCCATCACCTACAAAACAGGGCTCTTAAAAGTCTACAAGGACAGTTGGTGCTACTTTATATAGCATTAAACAAGGCAGTTAAAACACACATGCACACTTTGATCCGAGGTGAAGTAAGGTTTATTTCATTAATGTCTGTTCCCCTGCGGTTTCTTAGCTGCTGCTTGGCCATGCTCTTCCCTTTGGCTCATCCCAAGGGTCAAAGTAATTTTTTGAAGGGAACCTAGAGGTCACTCTTAAAATAACGTGACCTTCAAAACACAGCACATACAAAATTACCTTTCTCAAAGGCCTCTGAATTGCTTATTCTAGGACCTTATATCTTAAATTCCTTCTTCTGCACAATAAAATGAACACAGAGATGTTTTTGGGTTAGCTTTCTTAATACAGTTTTTCATCTGTAATGGTTTAATTTTACTTTAAGCATATTTCAGGTGTTCTAATTCATTAAATTGTAGCTATTTTCAAACAAACTAAAACAAACAGGGGGAATTGTGAATGACTTAAATTTCAAAACCACTTTCAGTACAAACAAAACCACTGAGATTGACAAACCTAACCCACACATTTCCCGACTTGTTTTCAAATTAGCAACATAACAACATATAGCCTGCTCAGAGCCGATACGCTGTGGAAGGCAGAGCAGAGCATCACTCCTTGGCAATTTTTTTGTGCCTTCCCTTGTCCTAGCAAGTAATAAGAGTATAGGCAGCTCTGTGGCTATATGTATCAAAAAGGTGTGAAAACTCTCTGCTGAATATATACAATCCACACACCATCTTTCAGCCTCAGAGTTTATATATCCAATAATAGGCATTATTACAAAAGGCCTGTGGTGATACTATCCAGGTATCTAAAAGCCGAAATGAAGAAAGGAAAGGACAGCTATACAGTAAATGGTTTCCATTCCTGTACTATTTCCATACATAGAGAACTACAAATGAGTTCATGTTCTTCACTCAACGTTACTCATCTAGCTTACCAAAAAGTAGCAATCATCAGAAGCAATGAGGACTTGGGTAATGGAACAAAAAGTAAATTTCTGAGGGTGTCAACCTGTGAAGAACTGCCAGTACCCTGAAGAGCATAATTAAATCTTGAAAAATTGGAAACATGCTGGGAAAAAAAGCTATGTAATAGGGACTGTACCAGGAAGATCAACTGTGATGAGGAACAAATGACTTGACAGTAGTTCTGTACAGAACTACTACATGACCCACGGATTATAGCAGTTCACAAGCTGAATACAAGTCAAAAAACATTATGCTGTTGTAGAAAGGACAATCATCCTACTAGGCTGCATGAGCATGATCGTATCTTACAGATATACAAAGTAACTCAGTCCTTTCAGTGGCAGTATCTGATATAGCACATTAAGTGCTTGGAACAGGCTGTGGAGTCTCCTTCTCTGGAGATCTTCCAAACCCGCCTGGATGCCACCCTGTGCCACGTGCTCTGGGTGTCCCTGCTGGAACAGAGGAGTTGGACCAGGTGATCTCTAGAGACCCCTTCCAGCCTCAACCATTCTGGGATTCTGTGAACTTGTTAGCAAAAGAGCAGCAAAAGAGTTTTCTCCTTGCTGAATACACGTGTATCTCTATGACCAAGGTCTGATTTGCAGCTCAGACATTTGAAAAGCTTCCAAATTCAGAGGTTCAGAGAAGGAAAGAGAGTGATTCCCACCCCCCTCCTTTTTTTTTCCTTGAAAAATTTCCAGCTATTTCAAAAATGTAACGCTAATTTGTTTTAGTCTTAAAAAAAATGACTAATGAGGATATAAAACATGAAAACAGAGTTCAGTTGCTCAAAAGGTTGCTGCCAAGAGTAAGAAAGCAATGCTTGCTAGAGATTATTAGTAAACAGTGACCCAACTGTAAGAATGAGTAAGAGATTACTGAAGATATGACTTCAGTAATCTGAAACAGTTTTCTCTGATGTGAGACAAACAGCAGTTGCAGCCCTTTCTGCAACTGTTTTGTACCTCTCTGCAAGGCAGTCTTTCCATGGCCATCCAGCTTCAGTGAATTTTTCATTTTTTGTATTGTTTGTAATGAGAAAGGCTCTCGCACAACAGCACTGAGGTACTAGTGAAGTAAGGACAACGTGCGGTGACTTTCAGGCATGTCCAGATAAGAATATTCAGCCATTACTATCGCACAGTACCATAAAAGCTGTATTTTACTTCTTAATGGAAATGGTTACATCATTTATATAACAAAGATGTTTGACAAACAAGAAAATGTCTGCCCATTTTCTTTGCATCTTTGACAGATTTCTACCGTGATTCATTTTAGTCCTTAGGACTCTCAAAGGACATTTTAAGTCAATCAACTTTATGGAAAGGAGATTATTAAATGGCATATTTAGATAGAATTTATACAATACCACATTAGGTATATTAGTGGATATTTCCTAGGACATCAGGAAATATCTGATTTAGGCAAATCATACAGCATTCATATAGTCACTTAAACAGGTATTTATATTAAATACCTTATTAATTTGTTGAGACTATTACAGAAATCAATCCAATTAACTTAAAATGAGTGTCTACTTAAAAGTCTTGATTTTTATATTCCAATAAACATTTAATGCAAATTTACTGGCTTTATAAACCACTGATTGCTTTCAAGCAGGTTATATTTAGGAGGACTGGATGGGAAACTGCAGAGTGATTGAGGTCAGAAATCAACTCAAAGCATGGTCAGCCACAGCAGGTTGCTCAGGACCATGTACAGTTGAGTTTTGTTTGATTCTCTACAAAACCTTTCCGGGCAACTTGGTCCAGGGTTTGACAACCCCGATTGATAGTTAAAAAAAGAATTCTCATGATTAAGTGAACTTTTCTGCATTTCAGTTTTTGCTCATTGCCTCTTGTGCTGTAACTAGGTGTCACTGAGCAGTCTGGCTATCTTCTTCATCTCATCAGATATTTATACACATTGAAAAGATCTCTTCAAATCCTTCCCACTAAAATTCTCCAATTTCTCTCCCTAAGAGGATCATGCTATTTTTGAGAGGGATATTATAAAAATCAACTTTGATCAATGTATGAGATGAAGGCCAGCATTTAGGTTGACCTATGACATACATGTCGTAACAATAAAGCCCTTCTTTGGTCACAGATAACGAGGATAACGACTGGTATAACTTTACAGTTTGGCTCAGGTCTGACCTATATTGTTTAGGATAGATATACATCATGAACTATACAAGCTTGTGACCATACTTGGATGAGAACGTGATACATTGCAAGGGTGCTGTTGCTGAACACACAAGAACTGGTACAAGAAATTGCGTAAGGACACTTCTGCTAAACCAACACACTCCTTAGTCAAATTAGTGGCAACATTCCCAGTAACTTCACTGGGAACAAGATTTGGACTGAAGCCAGATAGCTGAGAGTAACAAGCAGTAAGAATTTCAGAGGTTGTAACTGTGTGGACATTGTAGTAATGTCCTTCTGTTTCTACAACTTTGCTTCCAAGGAGGCAGAATGCGCTGATTCCGCTGAAGAGTGGACGAGGATCCACTTTCCTTCCTGTCTTGCGTTAAGGTAGGGATGTTTATGGATCTGCCTTCCAGGTATTCCATAACTCATCTTCTTGCTTTCACCTTCTGATAAATTCCTCCCCTCTTCTGGTATATCAGACTCCTGCAATCTCCATGTATGAAGGAGCAAGGTTTTTCAGAGAGCAATGCAAGCGGTAAAATTCAGTGTAATGTCTGCTAAACTCTGTCTGGGGTATGGACCCAGCCTGCTCTTTGAGGGCAATGCGTTTGACGATGAATAGGCTTCCAGGGGTTTAATAAAAATCCTGCTTCTAATATCCTAAATTACCTGGAGGCAACGAGACTGATAAACTGAGTTTAAGCTGTGATTACTAGACTCTGTATTGATCTGGCAACATCCTTTGCCTGTAGTCAAGTAGTTAATTCTGACCACCCTGCCTCATAACTTAAATCTATACGCCCCAAAACAGTCATTATACACGGACTCAGAAAACCGAGGAATGCTCTGAAAATATTTTCATGATGCTTTAAATTCTCTCTATTATTTTAAAGCTGTTATCAGAAACAAACTAAACATTGCATTTCACCTGCTGCAGATGTGCTGAACTGAAGCTCTTTGCTGCCCTCTGTAGACAACCAAGCAATAACCGAAAATTAAGGACACTGACAGTAGAATTGAATTGAATTTCTAAATTTATATATATATAAATATATATATAGGAACATATTATGTGTTTTTCAGTGCATGAAAGTAAGATTCCATCTTTGCCTCCTCAACAGAAACTTTTACCTAAGTCTTGTTTAAGAACTGATACTAAGGTCAGAAAGAAGAACTTCATTTATTACTCATATGTGTAATGAGTTGTACAAAGAGAGTCTACAAAGAAGTCTAAACTAGCGATACTTTCTCTCATTTTTTCTAATGCTTTCTCAGTGTTTCCATATCAAAAAGTGTGCTTTGAAAAAGTCAAATGAAGAAGAGCAGTACGCATGAAATAAAAGAAGGTTGTAAAGTTCTCCTGAAAATATTCCTCTCCATACACACTTCTCCTTTTTACTTTAATCCTATTGCTGTCAGCTACTCCCTTCATTGCTGTGGGCAAATAAAATACTCACTGTATCATTGGATGTTGTGGAATTAACGTTTGTCAGGCACTTTGAACCTGGAAAGTACTAACTATTATTATTATTACACATGAAAGGCCTTTCAAAGGAAGTATGCAAAACTAGCCTTATCTTAAACTTAACATAAATGCCAGAATCCTCTAGGAACCACGTTTAAGACACTCTTTGATTGCATCTGTTTTTGTCTTTGTGAAAACTGCCAGGGAAACAATTGCTTTTCTGCAACATCAACAGTATGAAAAACAAGCAAACAAAAAATATTGAAGGGATCAAATACTGACTTAAACACACATTTTCCTTCCCCCCTCCCCAGTCACCCACAGTTCCTGGATAGAAATATATATATATATATCTCATTACTCCTAAAAAGCACCTGCAAATATTAAGTCATAGTTGGTGCATCTATCCAGTTCATAGTTCCTTGTTTCACATATATCAGGCAGGTCAAGCAAGAATGCTATGGGAAATGCGTTCCCTGTGAGTCTAATGCACATAGCATTGAAACTGCTCCAGTGTCTCTCTTTCAGGTCTCCCATGTTAGTAAAATGGCTAAAAAGCACTAGCAGTAACAGGAAATATTAAGCATTTCTATTGCAGAGCGGGACAGGGATGAAGCATTCGCTAGCAAATGTGCACAGACTTGGGCTGGTGGCACTGACAAAGACGATAAAAGTTCCCCTTGACACAAACTTGAAATGCTCTTACTTGGGCAGCCGGATGTTTTTTTTGACAACAGAGCTTTTAATGATAACTAAGTGCTTTCAGGACGTGTCACTTACTGGTCCCCAATCGTTACTTAATAACCCGTGACTGGATGAAGCAGAAGAAGGATGAGCTCTGTGAATGTGCTCTGAAGGTGGGGAGGGCAAATGCTTAGTAAAACTGTGTTTGGGAAAACACCGCTTTTTTCAAGAAAATACCTGAGCCTTGTTACTTTCTTCCTAGCATTAGCAAAAATATTTTCTTTAGCCATAAGGCACAAAGCAGAGCATGGAAATCTTCAAAAGGGCACATGGACCTAATGTCGTGTGCTTGTGGGCAACAAACATCCTAGATTTAATGTTCCTCTTAAGGAGAGGAATATATATACATATATTAGCATCTAGAAGTTAAAATAGTCTAGTGCTACCCTAAATAATGTGTGCATCATTTTTAGGAAATCACAATTTAGATGATTTGACACTTGCATTGGGTTTTTTTTGTTTGTGAGGGACATAACTTCTAAATTCCTGATGCCGTGTGATTCTGTCATGATGGTGTGATCTCTTAGTTAATCCCACATATCTCTTAGGACATAATCCTACCAAATTCAATGTTACTTGTTTTAACCTACCTTCCCTCCAAATTACATTGCTGCCGGTGGTCGCACAGGCAAGCACAACCTTCTGCACCCTCCCAACCGCGCGCTCATGGCTTGCTTCACCTGCCACATATCCCTCTTTCATGCACATATTTACAGCTCCATAGCTGCACAATTCCCCTTGTGCAACACATTTTTAGACATAGAAATGAGTGTGTTAGCCTTAGAAAAGTTAGGTGCTCCTCAGCATGATACCCACGCTGCTGCCAACACTCTGGTCACAGATCTGCAACGCTCCAAGGTCCGCATGGACTCGGGAGTACCACTGGGCAACAGCGTAAGCTTCAAGGAAAGCCACAATTAGAGCTTTCTAAAACTGCATCTTAACAACATCACACGGCTTCTCAACAGGTGCTTAATGCTTATTGTTTACAGAAAAAAATAAAATAAAAAAGAAGAAATGATACAGTCTTGTAAAATAGATTTCTCCTCACCTGCTAACTTGGCTGTACCAGCCTACATGGTGCTCTGCAGTGCTGGGTTTGATCTTATTTTGAAAGCAGTGTAGACTGCTTACAGAATCATGCTGAAACAGGATACTCACACACTCACATACTGCACACAGACAAACCTAATTTATAAAATTCCTGTGGGAATCAGATAAACCAATCTGACTTGAAAATATAATCTTTCAGGCTTTCATTTTCTATTAATTTGAAGCTTTTCAAGCTTGATTACTCAAACAAGGAAAGGAAATGGAAAAGTGGCATCCTTGCTTTTTTTCCCCATGTTTCTAGTGAAAAATACTCGATTTCTCCTGCATTTTTTTATTAAATATTCTCCTTTAGAAAATATTAATAACATAAAGTGTTGCCTAAAAAAAAAGCCACGATGACATTCCAATCTTTAGCACATACTTACCTCGTCAACAGACTATATCGCAAGGCTAGATTGAACAGGACATCTTAAAACTTCTTATCACAGCGATAATAAGTGATTAGCTGCAAGCTGCAGTGGTGTGGTGAACTGAGATTGCTAGCCCTTAATGAAAAGTTTAATACTTGGCAATTTCAACCATTAGAAATGCAAGGATATAACCCATTAGAAATGAGGACCAGATTTAATTTCAGCCCTCAGAAATCAGTCCATGTAAATGCCCCCTCCAATGGCACTGCTCCATTGCCTCCAACGGAGCCATGGCAGCTCGTGCTGCTGAGGCTGTCAGAGCACAAGCTAATCTGATCTAGGATCGTTTCCCATCCCAAACTAATTTCCTGAAATCTCAAGAGTCCTGATTGCTAGGACAGCAAAAACTCTGAAGTGTTTCTCCAGGAGTAAACTGGGAAGTGCTGGCTTTAAATGCACTAATCTTGGAAATATTCTTTCCCCAGCAGAAGTTTCAACAAGGAGCAACCAGTAAGCGCAGTTCTTCTCTGCTTTTCAAAAATGTTTTTTCCACTTGCTTTAGCGCTATATACATGATAATGGGGTAATTTTAGGTCTCACATAGCTGTAAATGGATATACAAGGTTCACCTGCAGAAAAAAACATGATCTTACAGGCAGACACTATAACCTACATGCAGACTTCCAGAACGTAAAACTCATTGCTTAAATATTTATTTCCTTGAACTGTTCTTTCAAACCAGTGAAGTTAATAAGAACTGAAACTCCAGTGCAGTGCTGTAACCAGCTAAAAGCTATGGATGATTTAAAAAAGTCATTATTAAAGTAACTATTCAAAAAAAAAAAAAAAAAAAGTACCCAAGGCTGCATCTAAAAAACGGATCTTGGACATGACTCTTTCTGTAGCAGGTACTGCAGATGCTGGGTTAATATCTACAGAGCTCACACTTGGCCCTCTCTCTGCTAAAGCAAATCTGGAAAGCAAATCTACTTTGCATTTTCTAGTTCTCAAAGACCAAAAGGCATCAGCACAGTGATATTAAAAAAAATCTTGTGTTTTTGGATCAGAGTGGGCTAGACCCCTCAACAATTGCATTTGCCCATGTTAGAGACTTGAGAAGAATTGCTCCATGACATCCATGTTATTAAAAATGCATATAAAATTATGCACCTGTGTAAAAAGATCAGAAACAGGGTCTAAGGCATGGACTTACTAATGGACTTACTTGCACTGAGCAAATGCTTAGAAAATAATATTCTGACACTGATTTCTATGAGGGAAGCAGTAGAATATTTTGTACAGTTAAATATAATCTCTACTTTAAATTTTATGCTGTGGTTTCAAAACCAATTAGACTATGTTACAGTCTAATGATTTACCAAATTACCCCTTCTGAAATAAAAGCAGTTTTTGACTAACAGACGCAAAGAAAAAATGCAACTAAGGCATTTATTTTAATTTTTATAGCTGAGTATATCAAAGGCCTCATTTGTGTAAAAACACTAAAGAATATTTGTAAATTCACAGATCTTATAAGTCCCTACCAAATCATCATTTCCATTTCAACATAATGTTTTTTTTCCATCGATTTACCTCAAGAGTGGAAAGTCTCTAAAATAAGTGTACTCGTGCATCGAACATAACATATACGCTTAAATCTTTGCGGTGTTTGTACAAAATTCAGTAAATTTAAATAAACACACATTCGTACTTCCCAGGGGAAGAAAGCACCAGTGCCAAAATGTAAGTATACAGTGGAAATAAGCCAACAGAGGTCAGCACTATAAAACAGAAAAGTCTCCTTAACATTGGCAATGTGAACTACACTTACATACATTCCTAAAATATTCGTAACTGATATTTGATGTAAAGTTTCCTGCCCAAAAGGGAGTATTTCTTTACCACAAAATGAAATTCTGTATTTTGAACATTATCAATATTCTCTCACTCATAATACACATAGTTCAGCTTCTTAATTTCACTCCCTGTCCTGTGCTGTTGTACCGCATCATCACGAGGTTGCTTGTAAGGATTACATTTCTAGCTATGTACCGGAGAGCTACATTGTAAGAGGACTTCGATGGGAATAAATACAAGACAACTCAGGTGCTTCAAATTTTTTTTCTGTCTTACTTTAGCAATTATTGATTTTGACCACAGGAAGATGTTTTTACTACTTCTGTAAAGATACATATCTCTCCATAATTCTAATTATACCATTGTCATATGATTTTTTTTAATTTAGCACAACCCCATTCTTAAAATTATCTTCCCTCGGCCATGAAGTTTTGCATATATATCTGAACTGCGCTGATTTACACAAGTTCAGAGATGCTATGAACTACAATCACTCTTCTTTATTTCAACTAAAACGTCTATTTCACAAAGAATAATTTGGGTAGAGAGATTCCTTCTAATGGATATCTAACTTGAGAAATATTAAATTCTAGTTGTCTGAACAAGGGCTGCCTGCAGTCTGGCAGTCCTGGATTACTGTTATTAAGTTTGAAAAGTAGCAAAGATCATGAAAAGCAACAGCTTAAAACAAAACCATTGCAAAAAGGCATGGGACTAATTTTTTTTTTTTTTTTCCCCACTGGGCAAGATTGCGAAAAAATACAGTTTGCTGCCTGCTATCGTGGCAGGTCTTGATCATTTTACTTATGATGTACTCAGGTATCTAACTGTACCAGTTACAGCATATTTTAGGTTGACAGAGGATAAGACCAGACAGTGAATCAACTGCAAAACGAAGCCTTACTGCTTCATAATTTATTAAATACATGTCTAATATTTATTAATACACAAAAGATAAAGCAGGGCATGTTTATTTAAAAAGCAGGATCCAAGAAGGACTGTAAAACATCTTATATTACTCTTCCCTTCTTAAAACAATGTTTTTTTGAAATCTTTTTTTTTCCTGTGTATCAGATTATATAGACTTCTGGAATTATGAAATTCTGCAGCTCGCAACTGATGCCATTTGACGGCATCACCTATTTCCTGCACGAGAAACTTTTTGCATAGAAACAATGACTGATGTTTCCAAAGTGGCCTGGGGAATTAATGGAACTTCTATTAATTTTAGCTCCGCATGCTCTAGGGCACTCTGAAATGCAGACACTTCGCTATTTAATTTCAGAGTGCAAAGACATAGCGGGAAGGATTATCCTCGCCGCGTGCGTGCTTTCCTCTCACCTCCCAGAATTTCACTCGCTGCTAACATCGCTCGGCACTTTGTGGCCTTAGGTAAACAGCAGAGCTGACAGTGGACTATGAATTAAGATCAAAGTGACACGAGGCCTTGATCGCTAATGCTCTCCTTCCCTTTTACCTAAAGAGTCCTGTCACAACCGAGTCGTAGCAAGGATCACTTCCAGGCAGCTTCTCCCCAGAGACGGCAGGATAGGCTTGATAGTATTTTACATACCTGTAAATTCACTGACCTCATGCCTAATCTGCCCTATCGTCAGATTCGAATCAGAGCAATGGAGCGAGGTCTTTTAATAACGGAGCTGTAATGACTCTCCCTTTTGTAATATATTAATAATAATGAACTAAGACCTGCATTTATGAGCTTGGGGCAAAAAAGTGCATTAACTTCAGGGATTCATTTCACTAGCAGTTTTAGCTAAGCAAAGATTGCAAGTCTGACTGTTACAGCAGAGAACCTTCCATGTAAAAAATGCATAGAACTAAATGGATTAGGCTGTGCATTAAAAAAATCTTTTAATATTTTTTATTTCTCACCAACAACCATCTTTTTCCTATGAATACAAGTCTTGGTTCCCTGTGCTTATCATGTTAATCACCATAACCATTTAAACTCTACCATAATTATTTTAAGCAGGTGCTATAAGTAATTAAAAGCCATTTTCAGATTTAGAATCTTCATTTGCTGGGGAATAAAAAAGAAACAAAAAAAAAGAAAAAAAAGCAGCTTGTAACTTCCCTGGAAGTGAGTAGGGTATTTTTATTACAGAAAATTTTATTAAAAATGGCAATATAGATTGAGGTGATTTCTGACAGCTCAGGAAGGGAAGTTTTTCTGATCACATTACCGATACCTTAGGGAAGAAAGTAAGTATATAATTATTGAAAGAATTTGTATTCATATTTATGTAAAAGATGCATCAATGTATACTTGCTTTTGACCAAAACATTTCAGTCAAGCTTCCCTAATATTGAAGGTATGGAAGTCAACCTAAAGTCAAACTTTATTTGGAAAACTGAAATGCAGGATATTCTGTTTTCCTAAGAGTTCAATCTGAAATTTTATGTTTCCACACTTTCAGTGATATTGCATTGTTTCAGTATAGCTTTTTTTTTTTCCTATAGAATCTGCATCAAAAATTCCCATCCAAACATAGACTCTGCTCAGTTTTAATTAACTCCTATGATTTGGTATGAAGATTTTCTCGTGGCATGAGGGTTTACTTTACATTGCCAGTGATGAGGTACACAGGCAACCCTAATGGTCTTATTAACACTAACATTTTATCAAAAGCAATTGCAATAAACTGCAAATGCCCTAAGTCATGATAAAAAGAAATGACAGAAGCTCCCAACTTATTAGTTGATTAAAAATCACTGTATGCAAGCTTTGCTTCTCACTGTCTGCATTTCCTTTCCTGTAACACATTTGAAGAAAGTGATGCAATATTCAGGACAAAAATATTAATGTGAGTTTGATCCGAGATTTTTGTTAAAAGCAAAGATGTAGGGTGAAAGAATTTTTATAACTTGACAAAAGCTGTTTGGTAGTTATATGTGGTTTTGTTCTTGATTAATTTTCTGTCCTTAAATCTTCATTGCTTTTCAGCTTTTTGTTAAATTCAAATTCAAACATTAATGAATCACAGTAAAAATGTATCATAAACACTGTAGCACATCCTTGTCACCCTCCAGGTATTTTGGTGAAGAAATTTTTACTAGAAGTCATTGTTTTTCAAATAACCAGCTAGATGTAGCTTCACATGTGTCTGTGCATGTCTCTGTAAAAGTCTTCATAATAAATTATCATATTCACTGTCTAAGCACAGGAAAGAAATAAATCCTTACCAAAAATATGAATTTCTTTGTAATCTACTTACTTTCGAAGTATTTAAAATGTTTATAATGCCATGTTCCATGGAGAAAATCTCCTACAACCTCTATCAGTCTCCTTACAGGCCAATGTTTTTGCAAAGAAATAAAAAGTTAGACTTTTCATCCGAACAGACACCCAAACTCTCCTAATAAAAAGGTGACTGAATTTTCCAAAGTGTTCCTACCTTCCAACACAATTAAGAAATGCTAATTGTGGCCAGCACTTTAAGCATCTGTAGTCTGGTATGTTTTTCATTGGTCTGATTTAAGCACCTTAATTACATTTAACATTTTCACAGTAAAGTCTGTGAACTGGTTTAACATATATGTATATATATATAAAAAGACATAGTGCGTGTAGTACATGAGCAGTAAGCATTTATTTTAAAAGAAATATCTGAGTCAAAAATAAGAAAACTCAAGAAAAAAGGAACTCCAAAAAACAGAAAAGGGGGAAAAAAAAGTGTGGAGAGAGCAAAGAAAGACTCAATAAGAACAGTTTCATTTTGAACACCATGTCAGACCATAGAAGTTTGTCCTGTCATCTATCCCACTTTTATGTCTGAAAATAAATCTTCCCCTCCAATTCCTGCCTTGTTCTATGATGACAAATTGTTAGTTGTAGTTATGAAACCTTCTAATTTCTTTCACACAGCTCGGCCACTTCCTTGTAGTTATCACAGAATCCCAGAATGGTTGAGGTTGGAAGGGACCTCTAGAGATCATCTAGTCCCACCCCCCTGCTCCAGCAGGGACACCCAGAGCACGGGGCACAGGGTGGCATCCAGGCGGGTTTGGAAGATCTCCAGAGAAGGAGACTCCACAGCCTCCCTGGGCAGCCTGTGCCAGGGCTCTGGCACCCTCACATGGAGGTGAAACTTCCTGTATTTCAACTTACACCCATTACCCCTTGTCCTGTCACTGGCCACCATCCTCTCTACAATCACCCCTCAGGTACTTGTACATGTCTCCTCTCAATCTTCACTTCTCCAGATTAAACAGGCCCAACTCACTAAGTCTTTCCTCACAAGATAGATGCTCCAGTCCCTTAATCATCTTTGTCGCTCTACACTGGACACTCTCTAGAAGCTCCACGTCCCTCTGGGGAGGACAATGTCCTGGGCAGCCCAGAGCTGCCCCCAATACTCCAGGTCTGGCCTCACCAGAGCTGAGCAGAGGGGCAGGATCCGCTCCCTCGACCTGCTGGCAACGCTCCTCCTGATGCAACCAGGAGCCCATTGGCCTTCTTGACCACAAGGGCACATTGCTGCCTCATGGTTAACCTGTTGTCAACCAGGACTCCCAAAACCCTCTCTGCGTAGCTGCTTTCCATCAGGTCAACCCCTAATCTGTTCTGGTGCCTTGTTGAACTTCATGGGGCTCCTCTCTGCCCAACTCTCCATCCTGTCTAGGTCCCTCTGAATGGCAGCACAGCCCTCTGGAATGTCAGTCACTCTTCCCAGTATGGTATTATCCACAAATTTGCTCACGGATGCTCCCTTATTTCACCCACAAACATCCCTTTCCATCTGTCCCATCTCAGATGCTAAGGTTTGGATGACAAGCTAACCTCGACTTGTGGTCTGTCTAGACTTAGCAGAGGGCCAAGTGAAATTCACAGAATCACAGAATGCTTAAGGTTGGAAGGGAGCCTGGCCCCATCCTCCCTACAATCATCCCTCAGATACTTGAACATGTTGATCAAATTCTAAGCAAAAACACTGCCAAGGCACAGTGCTTTTCAGAAGTTGGAAAATACAGTGCAGGATGCCGTGTGCTATGCTGCCGAAGATGTAATTTAAGGG
Source organism: Crypturellus tataupa (assembly GCA_034781795.1). Taxonomy (NCBI): domain Eukaryota; kingdom Metazoa; phylum Chordata; class Aves; order Tinamiformes; family Tinamidae; genus Crypturellus; species Crypturellus tataupa. The sequence continues at coordinate 6,031,758 of JAWLRI010000001.1, read as the reverse complement.
ATTGCCTCAATTTAGCAGTTGGAAATTGGAAGCCAACTGTTATCTTGGAAGACGCATAATCTGGACACAGCAACTGCTGCTGGAAAGGCAGTAGTGTCTGTACAACTTTTGTGCCAGCAAAGCTTCATTTTCTCCATACTGAAACTCACAAAGGAAAAAGAGCTCATTTAAGGGCATGCTTGGAATGTCTTTTCTTCAGGACATCACCAGAAATATTCAGCTTTGTCTCAAGAAGAAGGTAAACTGAAAAGGGAACTGGTAACGATAGAGCCCTGGAACAGGTTGCCAAGAGAGGTTGTGGAATCTCCTGCTCTGGAGATATTCAAGACCCGCTTGGAAGCAAACCTGTGCCACGTGCTCTAGGTGACCCTGCGTGTGCAGGGTGGGGGTTGGACTAGATGACCTCTAGCAGTCCCTTCCAACCTAATGAGTCTATTAATCTATGGTGTTATGATATGCCACTAGCCCAGTATTTTCACATATTCTGATCTACTGCTTATTTCCCTTGCTTTGCACTGACATCCTGCAGAATCAAGCAAGGCTTATTAGGTTTGCTGTTATTCCCTAAAGACCCCTGTTGCCTTAATTATAAACAGCACATAGTCTAAGCGGGAAGGAAGAACCAACAAATTGAAACACCTGGTTTCTAACTTCATTTCCAGCAAAGACACTGCCTTGAACACCCTATTTTACAATAAAATAACCCAAAGTTTTCTACTTCAGAGATTTTTTTCAGGATTCATTTGCAAAATATATGCATTGGACAGATGCCATCAGAAGATACAGACAAAAACAGAGCTGCTGGAAACCTCTCTCTGAGAGTGGCAATTAAGCAGAGGATGAGAAGAGGGTGACACTGCCTTAATGAACCCTCCCACCCTCTGACAACCCACCATGTAGAGACTTCACGACCTGGAGATTGCATCTGAGAGATCCTAATGGCTCCTGCTAGAACTTTGTTAAGAATCTGTCTAATCACTGCAGCTCCGCTGTCTTCTTGACTTCTACAACAAACAGTGACCACAAGTAGGTCCTCCTCCACAGATAAAAGTAATAGGTAATAGTAATCCATTTTAATTCTGTAAAACTTCAAAATTAAGTTCTACATGGGGAATTTCATTAAGAAGTGCTTCATTTTGTTTCTTTTCCTAGATGCCTCACAATTTTCAAGTGACTCCCCTTCAGGTTTTATTTGGCAGTCTATCCATTCATATTTTTGTTAACCTGTATTGTATCCTTCATCATCTCTTTATTGATGTGAAGGAAAATAAATAAGTAAATAAATAATATCCTTCACAAATAAAGAGACAGAACAGAAATAGGGCTCTTGAATATGTGTCTCTGTGCTCTGAGCAGCTGTTTTGCTAAGGATGCCCTTGTAGCTTCCTTCGAGAGAAGCCTTCAAGCCAGTGTTGGCTGGTTATCTTCTTCAATTTAGATGACAGAAGGATGAAGGGTCTATTTCAGATTATTCTGAATGAGGCTGCAAACACTACAGGCAGGAACATGAAAGGGATATTCTGCAAAGGAGTCTGGAGGAACACTGTTACAGATGACCAAAGAGGGAGGAGGTTTTCACACACACTAATATGCAGATACAGCAAATTCATGAGAGTCAAACTGCTGTATTAACTACTGTACTGTATCCTGAGACCATGTTAACTACAAGCGCCAAGGTTTTCAGGGGGAGGTAATATATTAGATATTAGATATAGCTGGAGAAGGTGTGTGTGCAAAGCATTTATATTATCTCTAATTATATCTGTTGGTTTTAGATTCACACAAAAATCCTATGTTGGGAAGTACCCTCAGAGCCACAGGGAAGTGGCGGCAGTGATCTGTATTCCCCTCTCATGCCTCAGGCTCTTTATTGCAGGCAGTGACGTTCTGATATATTTTCCCCATTGGATGGATTTCCTCAGAAAGATGTTTTCTTTAACAGCAGGAAAATCAGTTTTAGGAAATCCTGAATGAGAGTCAAAGGATTGTTACCAACATGCCTTTCTGATACTACTCAGTGTCTCAGTTTTAGTGTCTCGCAAGAACAGGAATTGTAGTGTCTTGAAGAATTCAAAACATGGAAAAATCATGTCCTTAGATAGTACTCAATAGCAGATGCATTAAAGCAAGACCACTGCTTATAATACAGTCAACACCATATAGAACAGCATTATTAAGATCTGAATCACATAATTTTTATCACTTTGCTACAAACACCTATATAGAATATTAAGGCATAAATACGTAAAACATAAACTATAAATTTCAGAAGTGTGTGATAGTGAAGACATCGGTTTTGGATTTCGGAAAATTAGATGTCTTCTTCGTGACCATGATGAACCTCTTCCACCCTCTAAATGTCCTGAAAATACACTTGATTTTCTGGTTGTGAGTATCTCTCTTTTCATAATTAAATGATAAAAGGACTTAAGTTCTGCAACATAATGAACATGGGTCATGAGCTGTGCCATGGGGCATTACTGCAGTCTAAACAAATATTCATAAATGCTATTAGAATTGTGTGTGGCAGTAAAAGTGCAGCTGTGAATTCCCTGTGTCTCTACAAAGCAGTGTGCAGGATTTGCATTGATAAGTGTGTGCATTTACATGGCTTGGATCTTTGCAAAAAAGACATTCATTTGAGCCTAATACGTACAAAACCTGAAAAGCAGTAAATATCTGCTGTTCCCCCTTTTCTATAACTAGAAGTAATAAAAATAAGTATTATTTTACTTGGATTTTTACTTGGATTTTTACCTTTCTCTTCATATTACATCCTTGCTTTTAAGATACCTAAGGAAGCTTATATCTACATTTTGATTTTGGCCCTTTTGACCCTTATCTCAAAGCAGAATGAAATCTAATGGAGTAGAAGGACCTTCATAGTCTTTGTTTGCAGAGGAATATCATTTATAACACAGATAATTTCTGTTTTATTTTGTGACATTTTATATTCTAATTTCAAATACCTTGAATTCACAGAGGCCTTTTGTTTTATGTTATCATAAATAGCCATTTTAACTTTGGCTATTTTTTTTCTTAACATTTACTCCAGTAAGTCATGCTCTGTTTGAGAAGAGTAATTGGTTCAATTCCTTCAGGGAAAAAGCAAAACATAAACAGATACATTATTTGCATATAATACGCACATATATTTTAGTTTAAAGCAAAAATAAATAGTCTTTACATTCTCTAAATATTAAAACCACAAAGTCTTTGCTCTGGTGCATATAATGTTAATTGTTTTAGATTTATGGCATTATTATACCATGGTTTAATAGCGGTTCTCACCAACTAAGGGAGAAGGCTTAGCTACACTTAAAGTAAATATTATTAACTACTGCAAGAAATGCTGTTCTGGTTAAGGCAGTGGACTAGGATTAATAAGATCTTAAATACTAAACTCTGTCACAGTCTCTGTGTGTGACACCGGAAAAGATACAGCACCATGTTGTGCCTTTAACTCCCCATTTATAAAAAGGAGTAAAAACTGTAAAACTGTTTGGTGTAGCAGCCCTCTCTGCATTTGTGCTGAATCACTGTCTATATAACAGGACAGCAATTTTGGTCAGTGTTTATCACAGAATCCCAGAATGGTTGAGGTTGGAAGGGGCCTCTAGGGATCATCCAGTCCAACCCCCCTGCTCCAGCAGGGACACCCAGAGCACGTGGCACAGGGTGGCATCCAGGCGGGTTTGGAAGATCTCCAGAGAAGGAGACTCCACAGCCTCCCTGGGCAGCCTGTGCCAGGGCTCTGGCACCTCTCTTTCATACAATAATAATTAAAAACTGATAGTAATGAATAAAAATATTTGAAAGGTAATAAACCAAAGGAGTAGCACTGCGTTATTACAGGAACCGAGTGTCACATCAATAGGAGGCACATCGAAAGCATCAGTCCAGGCCCAACAATGAGTGACTGCAGCGCCGAGGACCCCCCAGCACCAGCATCCCTAAGGTGTCTTGACCTCTCCGTCTCTTGGTGCCTCCTACACAACAGCTAAGCAGTTTTCACTGCCGCTGATACCCTCTTTCCTCTTTCCTCCATGGTTTGTGCTCGTCCTGTACGATCTGGGGCTCCCCGGGGGGTGTAATGGATTTAATTGCCACAGATTGTGTTTGTTAAGTAATTTAAAGTGTTTAAATAAGCACGAGAGTTCATAAAGACCTGAAAAAGTGTAATAGTACTCTGAAGTGCAAGAGAGCTCACACTGGAATAATTAATTATTACCCTCCTTTTTGCTATTCCTTCTAGCAGTCACCAATAGTAGCCTGGGATAAGTACAGTAATTAATCTTTTTTATTATCAGAGATCAGCATGATTACTGCATGCACCTTTAAGTGGAAATGTGATGTGACATCCTGCTCTTAATTATCCACAGTTGTGATTAGAGTTTATGTGAAAAATAAAAAATCAGAGGGTTGCTTGTGCAATACTTTTTCTGGAAAATTACACAGAGCAAAGGGACAAAATCCAAAGTCCATGTGCTGGACTTCAGTCACAACGTTCTCTCACTCCCAAAGTGGGAAGGAATGACAAGAAGAAACAGAACTTAGGATATAGCTGTGTTGAAGGTTGCAAATATCTTTGTGGAGACTGAGAGACTGAAAACAACATATTTGGGAATACGGTTCCCGAAGATACACTTGGCAAAACTCCACATTTTAATGCGTCATTTTTAAATACAGGTGGTTTGACAGCCCGTCACAGAACTGCATGAGTGAATCAACTTTCCAAATGACTAACTGAAAAACACACTCAAACTCTCATTTACTAGTTGTGTCATTTATTTTGAAGATTGTATCATTTATTTTGACAACTGTAAATTAACTTTCAATATGAATATAGAGAAAGGTATCACAGAGAATGCATAATGGCATATTTCAAAAAATGAGCCTAGTTGTATTATTGCAGCCTTGGCTATCACATTTTTGTTAATGGTTAAAGACGCGCAAGTTCAGTAAAATGACAAACCATTTAATTTGAAACCAGTAACTTGTGAGATGTTCACTATTCAGCTCTTAAATGCCTCCCATGGGTTTTCACCTAGGAAGTCAAACGTTACTTTAGGTTGAATTAAAGTCTAGAGTGAGCCAGGTTTATGCAAAATAACTGCAAAGTATAAGCAGCTTAATACTAGTTTAGCAGATGTTGGCTTAGATTTTCTGATTTAAATATCACAGCATAATACTAAAGCTTATAATTTAAGGCAAATCGAGAGACAGAAAATGGGGAGTTTGATCCTGCAATTCTTATTTACATGATTTAAACTAAATGCTGCAAGAATCAGCATGCAAAAAAAAACTTAGATGCCTTAAAAAGAAAAGATGCAAAAAAGGCTTCCAAGTCTGGGCAAGCTCCACCAGCAAGTGTTTTGTCCACCATTATGGTGATATATTTACTGACCAGTAAATAGGAAAACCCAAGGTGTTCGCACTGAGCCTATTTCTCACCAAAAACTGATGGTCAGATTACTAAAGTTCAATAAACTAGTAAAGTTCAATAAACTCTCTTTAAGATTATATCTTTGTCTTAAGAACATGGATCTGAATTCATATGGAGCCCTGACCTCCTCATTCCGCAGCCCTGGTCTGCTGAACACACCTCTGCCTCTTCAATAATATAATAATAATAATAAAAACTCTATTACATTCCAAATGCAATATAGTTCTCCACAGAGTTTTTATGCACCATGATATGAAATTATTAATTTAGCTTTTTATAATGCCACCTTTTGGGTAAGTATTAATAACAGTATCAGACAGCATACCATGCAAGTCCCTGAGAAAAGATTTTTCTTGTAAGTGAAGTGAAGAGTAAGGAATGGATCTGTCGAGCTATTAGTAAACATTTTCAGGAACTCATTCCTAACAGTGCCATTCGGAGTGCTCTGCGTGGCACTGCTATGCACTTTCCCATTCATCTAGAATATGCACGGAAGCAATGGTACTTCAGCAGCGCCGAGGCGCCCCGCTTTTTGAATCGATGTCCCACTGTGAAAGCTAATAAATGTACAAATGAAAGATGTTTCGGCAGGTAAAATGCACACTCAGTTCCAAGTCAGCTCTCCAGTTCCATTCAGAATGACAAGAAAGAGGGAAGGGCAGTGGAAAACAGCAAACGATGCTAAGGTCCTGCATTAACTCTACTGTGATGCACTGCAGTTATTCCACATACGTGATGCTTTGGAACAAATCAATATTTCCAATGGTGACACAGATTTGGTTTCTGGTACTGTCACAGCAGAAGGGGCACATGATCTCATAGTTTAGAACTGGCAACAGACAGAAGAAGATGCTTGAGAGAACACAGCTAAACATGATGAGCCTACGGGAAAAGCAAGAACTTGCATTTATTTTATTCCTTTAACAAGAAGTTAGTGAGAAATTAACAATGTTTAGAACATACATGAGGTTACAAAAAGTAACTGTACATATCTCTTTCTGAAATTATTAACCGTTCTCCCTCGCCCTACACTGGATACTTGTCTTGTAGTTCATGGTCCTTGGTTTAACACAGAAAGCTGTCTTTACAGAATCAATAGACTAAATCAAAGGCACATTCATCCTGATTTATGAAGACATTTCGCTCTGTGCTCTCTGCTTGGAGCAATTTTTAGACAACTACACCAGGAAGCTAAAAGTGAACTGTGTATGATGGCACTAGGAACATGCAGACAATGCTGACTTTTAATGGGGTTAGATCTAAAACGTCTAGATTGAGACAGAACAGTCTCTTTAACACACTTAAGAGAGTTTAAGTCTCTTAACTGCATTTGCCCTGCCACAATATCTGGATATTGGTTCTTGTTATGCCTCTCCTCATTAGCTCAAAGAGAACTCATTAATGCCAGATTTCTTCTCCTTGGGAAATACTCATGAATATTAATGATTTTCCAGTTTCCTTTTGATAGGATGACTATAAAAAATCCTGGAAAAAAGTCTCAGAATGCTTTTTATTTAAAAGGACATCATTCAGCATCCAGAGTAACCCAGAGCAGCACATGCATGGATAAAACACAGAAAATTTTGTTCCCCCACCTCTCAAGAATACTTGATTCAAGAGCTTGTGGTCCACCAACTTCCATGAAAACTGAAGTTCAGAAGCCAGACATAGAGAACAGGGGACCCACATGGATTTAAACAAATTCTATGCATCACATACGACAAGTAGTTTCATTTTTTTTCCTGCAGAATAAAGCACTAAACTTCAGCCATCTGATATGCCATTCATCAAAAAGGATGAAAAAAACCCCACAGAACTTCAAATGGCCTTCCTGTAACTCTTAAAATCCATGGCAGTAGACACTGCTAGAGGCTTATTCATTTATACTTTATTAAACTTAAAAAAATAAGATGCCAGATTGGTTTAGATGAGTTATCCTTAAATATGCCTTTCTTGTAACTTCTAACTGTTTTCTCTATCTACATCCAGATATAGCAATGCCTAAACAGAAGGCACAAAAAGGGGAAGACAAAATAGAGAAGCAGGAAAGGGTTGCTAGAAAAATGTTTTAGTTTTCTGAGGCTACTGTTTTCATGCAATAATGAGGCAAATGTTTTATCTGTGTATCTGAATATGTTCATATGAGCTTATAAACATGTCTGGGCTAAGAAACTCCCCTGATTAGTCAATGTAATAAAAAAGAGCAAGACTAATCTATGCAAATTAAAACACTCAGTGCAGCCTCTGTAATATCCCAAACTGCTTAGTCACGCTTCAGAAAGACAAAACACACATTTTACCATCAAAGCATGAAGCAGTGCAGCCGAGAATTGGCTGTTAGCAGCTAAATGAGACCAGTAGGATTTGGTACATTTGCTGCACGTTACCTGGTGCAAAGATTACAGCATAGAATGTTCTGTCGTGTTGCATTAATAGACTTGGGCACTGCCAGCAGTCTCAGAAAATGAAGTAGCACGAGTTTCTGGTAGGAAAACAGTATTGTGTCTTTTCTGGTTTTAGAGAACATAGCAACCAGGGCAGGATTTTGGTCATTAAAAACTGATAATATAATTAGAATACAATGAAACTTAATATCCTGTGAAGCTTATTTGAATAAGATTGAATATAGATTGCTCTATTCTGAAGAGTAACTAGATATACTAAATACTGTAAGATATGCAGTAACGTCAAGATAATGCGATTAAATGCTCCACTGTGGAAGCTGAACTGCCGTTCTGGTTAAGAAGCTCAGATGCTATTAAATCTATCAAAGCACAGAAGATTAATTTACAGGTTTTGTTTTAAAAGTTTTGCTAAAGTTTTCCTAGGTTATTATCTTTGTGTAATATATCTTGCCACCATATGCTGTTTTTTCATATTGATAGGAAAGACACAGGCAACTTCAGAATTATGAATGCTCGAGTCTAACTGAAGATTAGACTGAATTTGACAGAAAAAAAGTTTATATAAACTGTTTGAGTAACAAGAGATCCTGACTGTCTAGTCACAGGGTTTGTGACACACAGATGTGGGTTGTCTTCACCAACTGAAACACGGTGAATTTACCTGAACTTACTATGCATTTTCTGTTAAAATTTTTTGGACTATCTAAGGGAAAAAAAATAAGTTGTTAGAAATTTAAAACTTGAGCGAAGTTGCAATATGTTCCACTTTCTTTTTCCATGAAAACAGTACTTTAAAATATACATAAAGTGCAACTGCCATATTTGATGCTAAATTGTTCTTCATTCACATTGTGATATGAAAGCTAGTTGCATTATGATGAAAAAATTACACTAGCTATTGCAGTCCAGCAGGATTAGACTACAATTACCACACACACACACAAAAATTCTTCTTGTCAAAGAAAGAAGAATCCTTTTAAAGGCCTTTAGCAAGGCTTCTTTACCGAAAGTCCCAAACACTGTTTGAACTGATTGAAGGTCCCTTTGGATTGTCATAAGCTTCATGTTTGTAGCTACCATTTATTTTATGTGTGAAAGACGAAAAAGTGTTTTCAAAAATCTGTAGGCTTGTTGGTATACATATTTATAGAAACCTGGTTCCTTGACCCAGACTATATAGGAAACAGAAACGGTTTCTGAGATTGTAAATCTCAACCCAAAAAATTGGATGTCTCATAATCCGTATCACAAAATCTACAGTGTCTCGCTGTAAAAATATCTATCCTGTTTAGAGATCTGAATACTGTCGAATTCTGGATTAAATTCAGAATTTTACAGAGCTCTTCCAGAACACTCTGAAGAATCACTGCAAGCCATGGAAAGGTTATTATGGTTTGCTGCTAAAGCTGTATCTAATATTGCTGTACTTCCTATACTATCTTGTATTTCTAAAATAGCTAAAAGACAGTACTTTTGCTCACCCTAAATTTTTAATGAGCATTGAGGATATGAAGCTAGTCATTAGTCAGTCACTTATTTTCACAGAACTATTATAAATTGATTATATATGAGTGTTTTTCACTTGTGTTTGCCATGTACAGTTCCCTTACAGAAATAACACCCAGACTGAAAGTATTTGGTTTCTCTTTGTGTACAGAAAAAAAAAAAGGTATTTGAAAATGTCCAATTTGAGGAAAATGAATGACTTCCTTTTCAAAATCATTCCTCCCAACACACAATGCCCATCTGGTGAGCAAGCTGTAATGAGCAGAGCCCCATGTAATATGTCTTTGAAAAGCAGATTTGTGGCAGATTTTGTAACAGAAACAAACAAACAAAATAACCAACGACTCTATGGAATGTAAGCCATGTCTTCAAACCAGGGAAATGTATCTTAAATGATAAAATTCAAGAATCTGGATTACCACAGGTGTGTTTGATGAAATGCACCTAGAGTTTGAAAGAGTGAACATCATGAGCTAAAGTGATGTTAAGTGAAAGTGTCGGTCTCACCAAGGAGGCATCAGGCCAATCTCTCGAGTCATTTTAAAAGATCAAGTTTTAAGTTGTTCACTGAGGCCACACTGATTTCCTCTAAAAATAACAGGGACTGAACAACAAAGTTACAGACACCGATCTATAAACTATCAGTTAATCAGAAGTAACATGTTAAAAATACCCAATATTCCTTGTAAAACAACTGCAGACATCACAGACCAGCAGAGAAAGCCACATACCAGGTTCTATCCAAAGAAAGGAATGAAGAGTGAGGTGGCAAGGTTTGTACAGGAGGTACGCTACTGGGTGGAGTAAAGGTAAAGGCCAGCCCAGATAGTTGTAGGAGGACTTCAAAACACTCAGTGGTTAAGACATACAGAATCCAATATAGAGGAATACAAAATGATTTGTATGAGGGAAAAGCTTTGAAGCCAACAGTTGCTTCAGAAAGAGGCAACTTCTCACACTGAGGAATGAGATCTTGAGGTGATGATACGAGTCCAAAAAGGCTCATATATAAAGGAATAAAGACCACATTAGGTAAAGCAACTCAAACTGAAATGATGTAAAATACAAAAGGTTATGGAAGAGGACAGAGATGACTCCAAATCGGGACTTCTGAACCTGGAAAAGAGATAACTGGAGTGGGATAGGAAAAGAATCAGAAAATCTAGAGCAGAATGGAACAGGTGAATGGGTAGGACCAGTTACTGTCATCCTATAAAAGGATTAAAGGGGCATTAAAAGAAGCTTTATGTGACCGATTTAAAGGAATAATTCTTCATACAGCATCTTGTTATTCCTTCCCCCAGCACCCTGAATACTCCTGCTGATTTGCAAAGCCTCTGGACAAATTTATAGAAGAAAAATCCATCAAGAGTTATTGAATACTGTCACCATCCTGTCCTCCTGCACCTTCTGCTGCAGCTGCTGCAGAGGACAGAGCTCATGGCTTGTTAACAGAGCCCCAGGGAGGCAGGAAGGGCTTCTTTGTGCTCCCTGTGCAAGACATGGGGTAATTTTGTCTATCTTCAGAGTGTAGGAAGGTTGAAGATGAAATTTTGACTAAAAAAGCTGGAAGAGTGGAAAATGAGGTCTCTCACAGCTGGAAGCATTTGGAGTGTGACTGAAATTCAAAGCCAAACCTTAGCTTAACATAGTTAATTTAGTTAAAGACAAGGCAGATGACAATATGATGGCAGTTGTTTATATGCAGCAAAAATACCTGGCACCCACATAAAACCAAACCTTCGGAACTTGCTTACTGCAGAAGAGAAAAGAGAAAGAAAAGCAGCGGACAGCAGCAAGGACCTGCAAGAGAACCACAAGATGACCTGGAGTATGAAGGAAATAACTAAAGATGGTTTTAAACATGTAAGCAATCAGCGAAGCTACCACACAGGAAGAGACTTGGAAATAGTTTGGTAAGGAACAGATACTAATGTTGAAAAAGCTGCTTTAAATTAGGTCAGGGATGAGCAATTAACAGAATAATACGAAAAGATTTAAACTATCTCATGAATTATCTTTACAAATGTCTTAATTGTGGGGTGAACTCCATGAATTCTGGGATATTTCAAAAATTATACCGGACATAATCCTAGATGCAGCTTTCTGAGAAGAAGTTTTACCATCAAATATCTAACTGAGCATTCCCAATACATTGCTTTCAGCCTTCTATTTATTAAAACCTAAATTGCTCTGCTTGCCCAAGAAGTCACATATGGGAATTCCTTCCCCAAGAACAAGAATGTCTGCAGGCTTAAGGAGATGATATTAGTGCCATGAAATGAACAATTCATTCAAGAAAATATAAATACAAAGTTCAATATTTCTTAAACATCAACTGTCAAAGATATCAGCTTATCCAAGTGTTGAGTTTTATTTTGTTAGTAGTTTATATTTAGTTTCTAGAAGTTTTTTATTATTTTTTTTTATAATCTTATACTGGGTTTTATCTTCATTTTCCTGCTAATGTTTTATTCCAGTTTGAAATTGCTTCTATAATCTCTTTCCAATTCAGTATTACTTTTTCCTTGTCCTCTTCCGCACATCACTGTTCCATTTAGCTTTTTTGTGCTTTTTTTTTCAAACTTACCTCATCAGAATCCATCTTTTCAATTCTCTCTGATGTTTTTCCCATCTGCTTTATCTTTTTTTCAGGTTTTCTCCGGTCTTTGTGTCTTCCTTTAGCATTTTTAAACAAAGCAGTATAGCTCAAATGCAACTTTACACAAACACGCTTGTCCTTTGGCTGTCCTCTCTTGCAGCCTCTGTTGGAAGTACAGATTTTGTTCCATTTTGTTTGAATATCATTAGGACAGAACAAGGAATTACTGTGGCATTTTAAGATTCAAAAAGGAAAATTTAAAAGGAATGGAATATTTCACGGATTTTAATTGCTACCCATCAGAACATAAAAATGGAAAAAATAGGGTCTAAAAATAGGCTTAGAGGTGAAGTACCAGGGATACTTTTTTTTTAAAGAAATGGTTATCTACTTATTCCAGCCAGATCCTCTAATTTATTTCCATCTTCCTCCACATATATTTTTTATTTTTATCTTGACTGGAGATGCACTGATGCTTCTTCATCAAAAAACAATGCTTCTTCAAAAGCATTGCATCTTTTTGAAATACTTCTGTCCTTCATAGTCAAAAATAAGGAATCCAAAAGTATCACACATTTTTCTCTCTTTGAGTTTCTCAACATTGATTCATAACTCACCAGGACTTTGACTGTTTTGCAGTCCTCCAAGATACTTGAGACTTTAATGCAGATTCAGGCAATAAAAGCATAAATAAATAAATAAAGGACTATTTGTTTCTTTTTCTTTTTTTTCTCCAGAATAGCTGCAATACACTTCTGGCTTCTTTTGAGTACCAAAAAGACAAAAAAAAAAAAAAAAACATTTGGGACAGAAAGCTGTCAAAACATTATCAGAATTCAACTAATTTGCTGTCTCGCTGGCACGGGCACAGCTCCTCCTGTTTAGCTGCCCCATGTCCATGTGCACCCTGGGGACCTGCCCGAGGCCACCCGTACTCGGGGGAGGCCCATGGGGGAGCCCCGAGCCGGGCTCAGCGCCACGTGGTGCAGCTCCTGGTTTCTTGCATTCCCTCTGGATAAGGATGGTGCTAGGGCAGATGTCTGCTCCTTCTTGCAAGAGCTCGTCCTGGATTTCTCAACATCCGATCTCTTTGTTCTGCCAGGATGGCATAAATAGTGCAACATCTGAAAGAAGAGCATGTTCCAAACACTTGGTGTGGGTTTAATGCATACAGGTATAGCTAAAATGGTGACATCCTAAAAAGAACAGATTCAAGAAAAGTGAAAAGGAGAAAAAAACAAAGCCAAGTTCCTCCGTACAAAACAAAACCAAAGCAACAAAATAATCAGGATGGCAATCTCATGGTAAGACTCTGATGCACACTGATTTTCAGTCTCATTTCTACTCCATTCTTGGGTTAGCAGCAGGGACAGACAAAATATTTCAATCACAATCAGGTACCTTTATCTTGTGCTTTAGAGAACTCTTCATTTACATAAGGAACTAGCCTCAGACAAGTGCCTCAAAGTAAATACTCTCTAATATCTCTACTGTGCACCCTCTTTCGCATGCCAGGAAAAAAGAAGAAAGCCACCACGCAGCCTTCCTCTGGATGGAAACAGATGCACATCATCGCTCAGAAAATTAAGTAGCTGTCAATACAGATTAACAAGCTGTCATGCAAAAAAGAAATGCATATAAAGTGGCATCATGAAGACAAATTACTAAACAAATTTGATGCCAATATAGCTCTACTTTAAATTCAGCCATCTATTAAGAAGTTCTGTGACTTTCCTTAAATGGTCCATACCAACTATTACTTTCTTAACACTAGATGATCGTTAAAAATGAAAAATATTTTGAATATGTCTGTCTTCTATAGCAATGCTAAAGGTATAGGATACTTAAGGAGTAAGTCACAAAGAAAAACCAAGAGGAATGCTCACCGTGCCCAGAATAAAAATAGAGAACTACTAATATGACAGATTACTTAAAAGCTGCTTTGTAAAACATACAAGCGCTTTCTACAGGCCTACATTTTTACTGTTGTCCCTGCAAGTTTTGTCTAACAAGCAGCAGCAATTACAGCACAGCAGAGTTAGCAACACATTTTCCTGATGGAGCCCCTGGAGCGAAGCGGCCACGAGCTGTGACCTAAGTGTTCGCATGCCTATTCATACCAGCACCCAATTCTTCATTCACTTCTTTCTGTACATACATTGCGTGACAATCTGCTGCTGCTTTCTGTGGATTTGCAGGACACAGCAGAATGGACTTCTTTTCTGTTTATTGTTTTGATTAGTGCAGTGGAAAAAAGATTTAGTATTTGGGTTCACTGACGGTAACAACCCATTATGCAATACATTTTTTGAGAATATAATTTCATCAAAACTGGGTAAAGCTCTCAAAAGCTCTTGCCTTTTTTTCTTTTTTTTTGAATAAAAGTTCTTTAAAAATACATACTAAATGTTTATTAAATCTGAAGAGGGGATATAATTTTGCAAAAGGTTAGACAGACTGTTTTCAAATGATTCCTGAATTCAGAACCATAGTAAAATGATATATACAACTCACGCAACGTATTTTGACAAGCATAAAATCCTCCTCCTCCCTCAAAAAAGAGCCTTGTGAGTTTCATGACATTTTTTTCCTAAAGTTCTTGTAAATCTGAAGTAGCCAGACTCTGCTAGAGGTGGAAGTGTCACTGATTCTATCTGGAGAAATGCATTTAGAGGGAAATAGAGGATAGTGGCTATTGCAGTACTTTCTGTGTGGACTTTGCCAGCCTTGTATGTTGTAAAAAAAAAATATATATGCTGCAAAATTTTGTTTAATACCTTTAATATGGTTAGCAAAAGCATTGTGATAGATTCTGAAAATATGTTCCAGGCTAAGGTGAAAATAGGTTCTGGACTAAGGTAAACTGCGCCCCAGAAGAACATGATGTTTCTTGCTAGCCACTGTAAACCTCATTTGAATAAAACAGAAATCAATATTAAAGTAAACAAAAAAGTTTACTGTAGGTAGGTATCAATAGTTGAATGGCTGAATATGTGGTTTATTTGCTTATATATTTGAGTAGAGAAGAGCTGATTAAAAGGTCAAAAGGAAAGAAAATTGGTGAAGGCTTTTTTTTTCCTGTGTGTTTCTGCTGAACTAGTAAAACCACTCAAGGTT
>JAWLRI010000001.1:5980098-6002690 GCA_034781795.1 Crypturellus tataupa | reverse complement strand
TTGGACTAGATGACCTCTAGAGGTCCCTTCCAACCTTAGGCATTCTGTGATTCTATGATTCTATGATTCTATGATTCAACTGTTTGGGATAATACTTTTTAAAACTATACTTTGACATAATGCCATTTTTTCTGTTTTGATTTTAATGGCTTGCATTAATTTAATAGCTGCAAGTAGAGGTTTTTCTAGCAATATTCTTATTTTCAGCGGCTCCAAATACATATTTATAATGCTGAAACAGCGTAAGGCAGTAACTCTGAAAGTCCTTAGGCCTATGCATTATGTTCCCCTTATACTTGAATACAGAAGCTTATAATTCTGGATTTGTATTTACAGAAACCCAGCTGCAAAAGACATGTGCACGTACACAAGAAAACAATTACAACAAAATATAACCCTAAATGCTGAATGATGGGCACATTATTTTATTTCTCAATAGGAGAACATTGGTATAGAAACTATCTCACTGAACTGAGGTTGCTGTTGTGGATGCACATATTTAGTTGATCACTGCAAGTTTCTTTCATACTCATTGGGAATAAAATACATCCTAATAGTGTTTGTAGATTTGCCTGTATTTGATCAGATGAATCCCACCTTTCACTCCTTAGCGTTGACAAGGAAATGACAATTCATACAGCAACTTTCATTTTACTGAAATCCAAATTTTCTTTTTGTTTGGTTACAAAACCTAGGTTACAGAAACTGTGGGAGATCCCAAGGTTAAAAAGAGATAACTTTTTGCAAAAAAATGTTCATTTTAGAATGCCCTGCACATAATTTCTGTGCACGGGGTAAAAGCATCGCTGAGCTAGAAGGGAAGGAACCCCCTTGGGGCCACATGCAGCATGGAGGGCTCGCGTATCGAGTCGAGAACAGGTACAGCAGGGAAACACAGTGCTCACTCAGATCAACAAGCTTCCCTTTGCCATGACCTAGGACTTGAGATGTGTGCACAAGGCTGGGCTCACCTTCTCCCTTCCCACAGGACACCCACAGGCATGATGGCGAGAGGATGAACCATGCCTGGGTCTTCCGTGGAGACCCTGTCATCCCAAGGCAAGGAGGAAAACCTCTTTGTGATCTGGGGTGGCTGATGAAATACTATGAAAAGTATGTTGGGAAAACGGATAAAGGAAGCCAGATGTCACAGTTATGAAGCTCATGAGGTTTTCAAAGCTTACACAGACAGAAGTTGCACGAGATGCTCTCTGGTTGTTATTGGCCTATGCCCTCGAGGAAAGGAAGCGCAGCCCAAAAACATCTCCCACTGTTTTGTTTGAAAACAGCACGAACGAGAGAGCCTGGGGACATGTATAACAACTTATTGGATCTCACTGATTAGTATCTCTGAACTTGTATTTCAGCCCACTCTAACGTGCTGACCTTAAGTGCCAGGAGAGTACGCACAAGGCGCTGCGACTGCACTGCTCGGAGAACTAAATTAACACAGATCCATCTTGCCTCCAGAAAAGGACTGCTCAGACAGCGAGTGATTTGCAGGGAGTGTAAAAAATAATGAGAACTATTCATCTACGGTCTATATCCAACTGACATTAAAGGCGCTTGGCTACTTACTGGGCACGGGAGGTGGCTTTGGTTACCAGTTACCTGTCGAGCACGTGGGCAGTAGGGACGTATAGAGCACATACATCATGCCGGGTTCTCTGGGCAGCCCCCTTATCCCCTTTTTTTCTTCCAGATCACGGCTACCTCCAGCCTGCATTTCACCAATTACAAATGTGGTCGCTTTTTCCCCACTTGCAGCAACCTGATTTTTTGTTTTGTTTTTAATGAAATTGGGCTTTCAAGGCAATCAGCATCCTGTGGTTACAAGCCCTCGTGCAGCGCTCTGCAACGCGCTGCTGTTGGAGAGCTTGCGGCTTCCGCATTATAGTTGCTTTGTAGTCTAGTTCAAAAATATAGAATTTTAGGGTATCATTCTGCTTTTATTCTCAGACCAAAGCAAAAAGAAAACAAAAAACTCCAGCATGAATGAAAATTCAATGCATTCGATATAGTTTGTTTTCTTGGCATTTAGAAATGCAACAATAGAAAAAGAAATCCAGTCAAGATCCATAAAAACTAGAAAGATTTGTCCACTACTAATGGACCATTACATGAATTGTAATCTGTTTGCTGCAGTCTTTCAATGTGCTAACAAACAACTTCTTTATAATCTTATATGAAAAAAAAATCTTCAACTCTTGCACTGTTTCTGTAACAAAATGGCCCTAATTAATACAAATATGAACATTACAGCCAGGAAGGATGTAGGCACAGGCGATCCTGCCGTGAGATAACAGTGGACCCAGCACATCAAGTTCCCTGGCAACCCTCTCCTTATTTGATTTCCAAATAACAGAGATGCTATTTTTGTATAATTGTTAAATCATTTAATATAACTGTATTTCTTAGATCTAAACGACTTTGGCAGGTATTTCTGGTATACTCTCAGAAAAGTATTCAGAAGTCATTATACATACTTTTGCCAAAAATATAAAAAAATCTGTAGTCCTCCAATTTTGGCCTACAATTTAACTTTTGGCCTCTACTATAGAAGTTATCTCCTAAATTTTAAAAAAGTACTTAGAATTTTTCAAATGTGATCAGTTTGATTTTCACCTGGCTGGGGGAAGGAGATGAGAACACTGTCCTTAAAGAACTCTTTTGCCATCTCTCTAGTGTAACAGGTTAGAGCCAAAAGCTAAGAAAATGCCTTGTTTTATTAAAACTTAATTTCATCTAACAGACCAGAACTGTACAATGTTAGTTACATAATATTTGCCAAATTAAGGGTTTTTTTCCCTCTTTCTTTCCCCAGTAACATATAAATGCACACATGGATTCCCAAACTAACTGGTTTGGATCTAACAATGGAGATGCCGCTGTATCCTGAACATGAATCCTCATATCTTTTTATGTACTTTCTGTGAAGCCATTCTATGAGGGCACATGTTTGCTTGTTTCTCTCTGGTGCTCTTTAGATCATGAACAGTGTGAGTGGAAATAACTCAGTATCTGCTTTACAGGGTATTAGCAAGTTTAAGCGTGCAAAAAACCATATAGTAACACTGACTTGTGCTTTACGTTAGGTGCCTGCACAGGACCACTGATGGAGCCACCTGTATGCGTTCAGCTGGAGATCATAGTAGTACTTCTTACTTTTGTTTATTTTAAAACTAGAGAGGAAAGGAGTGAAATTCCTCAATTATTTACAGTTTCAAATTATCTTCTCTTTTAACACCAAGATCTTTATCACTGTCTCTCTGAAAGAGTGTACAACATCTCTTTATTCACACATTTACTCTTTACCAGGCAGATGTCATCCACATTTATGTAAAAAACACTCCGTTTTTACTCACAAAATATAATTCATACAATCATCAAAAACCTTAGCCAAGGTCTGAAACATTTGCTGATGTGGAAAGTCTGTGGATTTGGACTCTTCACAACTTTTTTTTTTTTTCCTTTTTTCCGTTTTTTCATTTCACTGAGTTTAATTACTTTTTTCTTAAATAACAAACATTTTTCACCCTTTATTTCATTCAGGATTCTTGGGAACATTAAAATGCTTATTCTCCTTCCCCTTCCAAAATGGGGTTTAGCAAGTAGCATCTGTGCCAAAGCTATGGTGGATTTTGAAGATTTTTTTTTTTAATTCATAGTAAGAGATAAATTTCATCAGTGATTGCCAGGGTTAGCTTTGAGTCAATCACCAGAACTACTTAGATGTAGTCAGACTTCAAAAAAAAATCATTTACTAGGAAAACAAAAACAAAACACACCACTAGATTTTAACTTCCATTTTTCCTCGGGCATATGGATACTTGACTCCTTTTGGGTAATGCATGGTGGTAGCTTTGGGAAGTAAGGTCTTCCCTTGGCCAACTTGTGTCTTCAAGTACTGTGGCAGCAGCTGGTCCAGGAGGCACTTTCGCCTCCAGCTTCCTCTGCTCCATGATCCGAGACTCTTCACTGCATCCCGCAACCCAGAGACATCCTTCTATACCTGGTCCTTTCACAAAAAGGTTTCCAGCTCCCTCCCAACGCCAGCTAATTCCTTCCCGCTCTCAACCACGGCCAAATTCATATAGCCAGGCTTAAGGTTTTTCTGCCCGGCACAAATAACCTAGAGAAAACATCTCAAATTCTGACTGCAGCAACAGCAGCCGCAGTGCTTCTCCTCTCTCGTAATACATATTAAAAGCAGTATTATTCCTGATACCAAATTAATTCTTCAGAGAAATTACTAAATCTTAAAGCACATGGGAATTAAAATAACAAAATCCATTATGCATCCCACCTATTACCATAGCTCCAAAACGAAGTTTCTCAAATTGCTTTATCCACTGCTGCACCTCTGCTACCAAGATGATAAGCACGTGCCTTAGTCAAAGCTACTCCAGCTCTGTAATCCCTTTCAGGCCCTATTGTGCACTACATTTAAGAGAAATTTCTTACAATGATCATCTAAATGACAAGCTTGTCTTCTTATTTCAGTAAGTAGTTACGAACACTTACAAAAAAAATGCATAAGAATTATATACTAGACTGATTTCTTTTTTCATCACAGTATATAGCTAATGCCAGATTTCTCTAAAATCTACAAGTACAAGGATGTACCTGTATCAGACCACTAAAAACAATAGTTGGATTATTCTGAGCAATTCTCATTGAATTCAATAGTCTTTGTTTCATTTACTGTATTTCTGTAGGCTTGTGGAAATGAGTACTCCAGGATATGAACGTTATGCTTGCATATGAGCCACTTTGTAATTTCCAGATCAAGACACGACACATCTCAGTTGTGACTAAGCTTGTCCTTTGGCACTCGAGAGTATTACACATTTTGATTAACCTGCATCTGCAGCCTCAGCTGGACAAACCTCCGGTGCACGACAGCCTTGTGGGACGTTGCTGCTCATGCCGTGCGTGTTGAGGATCGATGCTGAAAAAGCCCCTCGCTGTCTATCGGGTGTCTTTTCCTGAGCTGTGTGAAACCGCTTTGCAAGCCAGAGTCACCTCCCTGACTCCCGCCCGGCTGCCGGGGAGGTGGCAAAGCTGGGGACGACGCTGCAGGACACTAAAGGGTGTCTGCGCGGAGGATCCAGGAAATACCGGGAAGCAAAACCTAAAAAATCTCAAACTCGTTTTCATAGCGCCTTGCTCCTCCCCCACCCATAGGGATTTTTGCGCAAGTACAAAGGAAATAAAACTGGAGCCAGGATTTGGAGAGCTGATACTGCACAAGAGATTTAAAATTTTAATGCTTTTATAAATTCTGATATGACACCAGATAATATTGCTTTTGCATCCCCGCAGCACAGCGGATTCAGTCGGTCAGGTCCTGCAACACTTTCCCAGGAACGATCCCCTTTTAGGCAGCGGGAGCCACGTCTGATCTGGACTAGAGAAATGTAACCTAACAATACATTTGTATCTGGTGCACAAAGAGAATCTGGAGTCAATTAAATCTGTAAAACAAAAACGGACCAACACTGAGGAAGATCCAACAGCTCAGTCATGCCTGGCAGTCTCCCCTTCCAGAAGCATGTGACCTAATTACAATTCTAATAAAATAAAGCATGAATATTTCATTATGAAGCACATTTTAAAAAGTAACACTCCTTCTTGCTGGAAGCAGATGTGCTTCTCCAGCTTGTCTTCTTCTGTACCTGAAGAAAGTTGTGGGTCTGTCACCCCAGCCTCCTCGAGAGTGGCAAGATCAGAACTCCCCAGGCCTCACTAACGCTGTAGGACCGACATCTTCCTGCGATTACAGAGCCCACATGTGAGATTCCTGTTTTGGAAAGCCGTTTGGGCCTTTTTAGACTTATTCTAAGCAACTGTAAATCATTTACTTCCACCGAAACGTTGATTGTGAAAGTTTTGAATGAAGACAATTTCCTCAAGTACTGGGCAGTCAAAATAGGAACTATTTTGCTAACTTATGAAAATATTAGCATAAAAAAACTTAAATGTTGAAATAAAAACGACATATTTGCACAAATTCAGTAGGCACAAATTCAGTATTGTAACAGATAAAAAGTTATATCCATAAAATTGTTTCAACCTTCATCATTTCTTCCTGTTAGATAAGGCAAGAAATGCCTCAGAATAGTCTGCTTTAGAAATTGTTAAAATATTTTTAAGAGAAATTAATTAAGCTCCACATTTATATATGGAGTTCTCTAAGATAACTGAGAGTTATATACTGGTAGATTTTAGCTCATCAAAAGAGAAAAACTCAGCAGCACAGTTGCTGCTTTGCGTTAACCAGAAACACCACCGAGCAGGGGGAAAAACCTGCTGAAAGCCAATGCTGCAGTTCCTGGGAAACATTCATCCCATCTCCAGAAAGATTTTATACATGGGGCTGAGCTAGACAACTTGGCAGAGCTGGAGGTTCAGAAGAATTAACATCTAGAATAATAACTGTGTTTAAGCACATTATGTAGGCACCTGCGTGTCCTGTGTGTGCACCCACCGAGTGGCTGCACACATATCCGTGGTCACTGGATCAGGACCGCAGCAGGTGGAGGCTCAACGGTTGGTGAAGCATGGGAAGCACAAGCAACGTGCAGGTTGCCTTCCTCACCAGCCTGTTGTGTGGATACCTCTGCTAACACCCTCTTGTTGGCCACGAGCATGAGCAGCACGGCTGAGCCAGGCTGAAACGCAGACTGGCACTCTCGGAAGGCTGAGGAGCAACATTTTGATTTACAGCTATGAAAGGGAGAGGGATTTTGCATCTATATTTGCAGAATTCAGAGATACACCAGAGTCCTATAAATACATTTCTCTAACTACACTTCATTCAAAGCAAAGAAATAAAATTTTGATGAAGTATTAAAAGGTTTTTGCCACTCTGCTCTTCTTTCTGCTTGCCTGATGAGCCAGTCTATTAAAGCTTTGCTGACAACTATTCCAGCCCAGTTATGATGGTGCAGAAATAGGTCTAGCAATAAATCCAGCCTTTACAGGGAAGAGTACGTTAAAAGGACAATTTCCTTAAACATCTGACAATTCCCCATTGCTTTTGGTGCAGTCGACTTACATCCACCATCACTGAGAGATGTTACAACAGTTCTACCGTCCCCCTACCAAAACATGCTAGTTAGTATGGTGTTCCAAAAACAGATTATTTGTTTTCTCTTTGGAAAGTGTAAAAACAATACAGACATTTACCAACGAAGTTACACTTTTCGGAATTGCAGAGTTAAAAAAAAAAAAAAAGAAGATCTATTACCTTAGGAATAGACTGTTCCAGAAAGAATACTATACTTACTACTATACCATACATACTACATATATATATACACATACTACATATATATATACACATACTATACATACATACTGTACTATTACTATGAGGTTGTTTGTTTGCCTTTTTTTTTTTTTTGTGAAATGTGATATCTTTCATTTAGTTATACTAAAATTATATGTACATACACACAGCATGTATACATGCGTATGAACACATTTGTGTGCCAAAATAAGGATTTTTCCATACTGTGTAATAAAGCAGCACAAACTGCAGAGAGACCTTAGTGAGGCACACTTCAACAGGGCAATGTATTTTAAGAACTGCAAGTTCTGCTTGAGGTCTATCATTACTTCCAATGTGTAATACAGTACTTTTGATTGTTCTCATTTTCTGTACCCTAAAAATCTTTCTATAGTGCATATAGTGAATATAGTGCAATCTACTCATAAATCTTGAAATTTGGATTTTATTTTACATTTCTTAAAGATAATACATACATTTTCTTCAGCTAATGCTCTACCTGCAGATGGGTTCTGTGGTGAAGTCTTCTCTTAATCTTGCCATCCTGGAAACTTCTATCTTAGTAGGAATAAAAGCAGCAAGAGATGACCTGCAAGGTATACTTTCCCTTTTCGCATTGCTAGAATAAATTTCCTTCTAGATCAAAAGATCTGCAAGAATATTTTACAGCCTGCAAGACGGCATGTACAAACTCCAGTCACTAAGGAGTGCCATCCAGCTCAGCAGACACACTTAAAAGTAACATTGATTATCATCTTTATACCTACTGTACTTGCTAAATAACAGCATTTGTAGTACTTCTGTTGTGCATCATGCTGCCAAATAAAATTACACTCTACTTATTTGAGCTCTTGCAGTAGTTCACAGAAATCCTAGCCCTGCTGAAGGGTCATCTTTAAGCTAATTTTACCATTATCTTCCATTAGAAGAGTGCTCTGAATGCACAGACTTTAATCACTGCACCACGTCTTAGGAAGAGATGGGCTCCATTCGATCTTTGGGTCTAACATTACCCCTAGTTTATGTTTTTTTTCCAAACAGCTCGTTGGAAGCATGGAGAATCAGGGCAACACAGAGCCCAGAACACCACAGAGTCCAGGCTATACGAGAGGCATTGATTCTTTTAAATTCATTCTTGTAATGGAGGGCAGTAAAAGCCCTCCAAGATCCCAATCATCTACCTCTCAAGGAGTTTCAATGAAGACATATTTTGCAGCTTCAAGCATGATTACTCTGTGCTGCATCCACTCCTCATTGACCTTGCAGCATCTCCCAGCCAAGACAAGCTAATGTATGACTTCTTTTCCCCTCCCTCACACCTCTTTTTATCTGTCATCTTCTACATCTTCCTCTCTCCAATTGCAATCATCTCCCAGTGATAATTAGACAGTGTTGCCTCCATTCCTTCTGCAGTGTCATTTTATAAAAGAGAGACAGAAAAGGTGGGCAAACTTTTGGGTTTTGAAGAAAGAGTTGGTTCTGATACTGCTAGTCCTCCTTAAATTTACTATCAGGAAAACAGGTAAAATGGAGTAGAATGGGAGTGCTATGAAAAGAAACTCTCTTGACATACTCTGATTATGGAACGTGGAGTGCATTAGTTGCAAAGTGAGTTCAGCACTGGAGGCGACACCTTCCCTTGGTCCTTCCTAGACCCCTCTGCCATAGGAACAAGGACTCCTCTACCACAGACCCGAGCATACTCTGTGCAACAGTTTGCTTCTGTCATAGTTGGTCAGCCACATCCACTGTTCAGCAGTAGTTTTAAAGAGGAAAATCACTAATAATAGTGGGCTTCACATTCTCTAAATGTGTTTTTTCTTTTTCTTTTTTCTTTTTTTTTCCTGAGCCTATCTGGTAGTAGGGGTATGATTTGGTGCTAGGAGGGATGTAGGAGTCCTTTTCCGCATGCCCATCCCTCAGAAGAGATCTGGCGTGCACCAGGGCGGGCTGCTGACTGACTGACTGACTGACCTGAGACTCCTCCTTGGCTGCGCTGCCACCACTGTCATCAGGAGCTGCAGCTCAGGCACCCACATCCACATCAGGTGGAAAAGCCTCTCTCCACCAACCTCCTCAACACTAGCACACGTTCAAGACACAACAGGCAGTAAAAGCCCTATAAATTGGGCTGCTCCTTTTCAAGACAATGTCACTGACTTGGACCAGGACAGGAGAGGACACCTTGAACTCTGTAGTTCTCCACAGAAAAGTGTTCAGCACTGTGGAAAAAAGCAGCTACTCTGTAAATATTTGTTGGTGCTCTCATTCTTTTTTGGGCCTGCTGTCTAACTTTTCACCACATGAACCTCAACCCTTTATGCACAGTGCATGCCCTTGATCCACCATGTTAGTCACAACCAGCATCTCCCCTCTGTTCCTGCCCTTCCTGCTACTAAAAAACGCACACTAATCGCTTTTTTTTCATCATTTTTTTCTTTTCAAATTCCTGGGTTGACCCATGCCTTCTGCAGCTTTCTCTACCCAGAACTATCCACCCCCTCATCTTTTCTGCTTTCTCCTCTCTCACTTAACTCATTCCCTCAGTTAAATCTGACACTAGGCTTTCACAATGTACAAAACAATCATTATTTTATTATATGTACATTATCTTATAATTGCCATTTCTATATCACTCAAACTTGTTTCATGTCCAAACATGGGAATTCTCTATTTTAACTTTTAATCATTCATGCTATGGTTGTTTAAGAGATTATCCCCTATCGAGGCTCTTGTGTCTGTCCCTCCAATCCATTTGTACTTACCACAGTATCTTACTATTTACATCAGTGTAATGTGTTATATATATATATATCCATATATACTTTTTCAGATGACAGCCTGGTCATCCATCTCAGTATCTGCTTGTGGAATAGAATTGATAAACAGTGCAGAGGAGGAGGGGAAAATCATTTCATCCTTCCATATAATTCAGCTTATTTTTCAGGAGAAAGAGTTGCATCCACAGCAGTAAAATACAAATTCAGATCTCAGAAGAGTTTCATTAAAATGTCAGTAGTGAACGACTGAAATGAACTATTGAACTACTGAAACTTACACGGCAGGTACTCAGATAACTCTGATCATAGAAGTCTATGAGTGAACTTAAGTTTTGCCCTTAAGGGGTCAAGCAAACACAGTGTAGAGCTGTTAAAATCTATTAGCTGTAAATACCATGTTTAACCAACTAATTCCTGAACAGCCAATATTTGTTTTGTAAATGAGCAAAAGATCCAGCCACACCGTGCTTCGAATCCCCGATTACTTTAAAGTGAATTTCAATATTTACCACTCTAGAAGAATAGACCAAATAAATTGATCTCCAGCTATGGCTTACATAGTGAGTATGCCTAAAAGTAAAACCTGAAAAAAAAAAAAAAAAAGAGGAACCATCTGAATTCATGTAGAGACAGCCCATCATCCTTAAAATTCAAGACATTTGCTGGAGTTTGGCAGGCAAACAAAATAAACATAAGTCTGGCAGAAGTAGGTCCCTCGGGAGAATGTAAGAAATAAAATATGACTACTCATTCTGGTAGAGGTGGGAAGAGGAAGGGTTATAGCATGTGCATTTAGGAACTGACCAGAAAGTTGCGTAAAACAAAAACATTTGGACACATGAAATGGAACACATTAAAAAAAATAAGAGACAGAATTTCTCAAGTTTAGATTTTGCTAAGTGGAAAAGCTATTACCATCAGGGCCAATGACAAAAAGGTGAATGCATATATATATGCATACGTGCCATACACACCCATGTGTATGAATTATAGTTCAAAACAATCATGAAAGAAGCAAGTGATTTAGCTATGCATCTCTACAGACTCTTTCCTTATTTTAATCTATCTGAAAGGGAATTTAAAAAACTGCCCATTAGTGTGCATATACACAGATATAGCAGGATGCTGTTTTGAAACCTGAGAAAGATCTAAATTAACCCAAAAATTCAAAAATATATTAACTGTCTTGGAGATCAGTATTACTAGTTTCTTCAAAAACCTAGGTATGCTGCGTGTCCCAGAAATACTGCCCATGTCACATTGCTTCAGGTAATGGGTGAAGAAAATAACAGGTAGAGAAGATAAAAAAATCCAGTTCATTAAGGTGTTTGAACACATGGTAATTTTTCTTTGATGACAAGACAGACCTAAAATTCAAATAATGTAATACAGATGTAGCACAAACACTCAGATTTTCCTCACGGTTTTCTCTCTCTTAACCATAGTCATATTCAGTGTTGCTTTCACTACCATCAGCACTTGAAGCAGGTGACTGTGGGTAGTATGAACTACAAAACTATGAACCCATCTCTAAAATTATTGTTATTAACCCCAATTCTGGAAAGACTGAAGGATGTGCTTAATTCCCAAGGTTCAGTGGGACTGAAGAATATGATGTTGATCTCTTTCTTATATAGAAGCCTAAAGGTAGTTAATTTGGAAACATCTTAGTACTCATATAACAAAGGGAAAGGATTACTGGAAGCTCTGCAAACTTTAATATAGGCTTCTTTAGAATAAATAGTTGAACAGAATCTGGAACAGATACTAGACCTTTTATCTGCACTACAGATAAACTAATTTATATTTTGCTCTTAAACAGAATCTCTTTTTCTAAATAAAAATTACCATCCAAATTTAAAATGAGCTGCAGACGGTATTATCTTTGAGCAAAGAGGAATGCAAATATTTTTTGTAAGTATAAAACAATTTACATTGCAATTTATCTCAAGAATATTTATTTCTGCCTCCTTAAGAAGTTTTCTGAATTTAAGTATATTACTTTCCAGGAAAGAACTCTAATTGATCATTTCACACAAGCTTTTGGAACTACCTCCCAAGAAATTTATATCTTTTTAAGTGCATATTCTTCACTTTTAACATGCTGGCTAATTTATTGTGCTTGCAGGCTCTTTTTCCAAATCAGGTTATTGTAATGAAACAATCCAATACAAATAAATAAATAAAAAATTATCATATGTTGGTTTGAAAACTGGTCCCAAAGGAACTGAGTATTAAAAAAGAATGACTCAGTTTTTTAAGCCATATGGAACAGAGTTGTGAGCAAAATAGTTCAATTGTGTAAAAGAGTTATTTTTCATTTAAAGAAAGGAGCAACTTATCATGAGATATTTGGGCTGCATGCAATATGAAAAAGAACCAGTGAGCAAGACACCAAACAAGGTCCAAAAAGATCGAAAATGAAGTTGGAACATTAGAGGTGACTGACTGAAGTGTTACAAAACCTTGCAGTTGCTGTTGGAACGAACAAGTAATCCTGACTGTTTGGCATATATTAGCACAAAGAAGTGCCAACCCGGACAGATGAATATAATATTAGGGTGAGTACATAAAAAGCTGATTATCCTCTTCTCCTGTGTGTTTTGTTTGTTGCAGAAATGGCTGGGATGCTATAATGAGCACTGGTTCAGTAACCGATACTCATTCAGTAATGAGTATTGGTTCAGATATAGATATGGGTGTTCTTTCTACATCACTGGGTGCTGGAAGAAAAGAGACCTTCAGATTTTAAAAGCAAAAAAGCCCTCCAGAAAGTCTCTTTCTTAACAGCCTCTGCCCCTTGCTGACACGCCAGGTTCTATCTTGTTCTGGGAGTGGAGCAGGGAATCTGTACGTCCATGGGGATGTGTGTGTTTGAGCATGTGTGCATGAACACATACGTGTGCGTGATTTGGATTGGGCTTAAGCTACTCCTTTCTAAACACTTTCAGGTCAAACTTTAATTATATGTTCTGAGAAATGACCAGGGAAAAGCCTAAGAATTATTTCCTGGCTCTCTTTTGTATTGGGCATTTACTGATTTCATTTTTTATTCATCAAAAGAACTCAGCTGTACATTTATAAGAAAACACTTTTCATCAGAAAAATAAAGAATATATTATAATCAGGAAACAAACAAACAAGTAACTAAACAAAGCTGTATATTTTTGCACTTTATGCTGGACAGGACACAGGAATACTAATTAGACCAAAACGTCTACCCAAGTACAGGAAATTATGGCTCTTTCTTTCCTCTTTGCTCTGCATCCAACAAAAGGATGCTATTGAGAAAAGGAAAAAAATGCACAATTCAACATAAAAAATGTTGCTAAAGTGCTGCAGTGTAATGCTATTTTTCTTCAGAAATTTGCTGTCAAAAGGTAAGAAGTCATTGCTTAGTGCAGAAACACTGAACTATTCTGCCTTTTAAAACCGTATGGTCCGATTGACATCAGAAGAAAGATAATGAGTTAAAAACCAGATGTTCTTGCTTCAGAGCTTGAACTCCTATGCAGGGTGTAGATGACATCGCCACCAAGCAAGGGAAGATTGGACAGTAACTTTTGTCTTGACCTACAGATGTTAGCTAGGACTGGTGACTTACTATTCTGAACATGGGCGAAAAACACAGAAATATTGAAGCATAAAGGGAAATGCATATTTTGTGAAGTCACAGGATGGCTTTCTTTCCTAAGCTGATAGTCCAACAAAAAAGGGAGCTATTTGTAAAATGTTTGCCACGCTTTCTTATGTTTTCACTTCAAACAAACATGCTGGGCTGCATCAATCAATCAGCTTCAGTTCCCTGGTCCAGCAGGCAGAAATCATTTCAACAGGTTCAAGTTCTGCTGACACATCATTTACTTTTCACATTTGCCAGAGGCTTATTTGCCAAAATATTTGCAATACAGGGAAAAAAATATAGGTCAAATTATTTTCTTTCTA
This sequence comes from Crypturellus tataupa, assembly GCA_034781795.1. Lineage (NCBI taxonomy): Eukaryota > Metazoa > Chordata > Aves > Tinamiformes > Tinamidae > Crypturellus > Crypturellus tataupa. The sequence goes on along the minus strand of JAWLRI010000001.1, from coordinate 5,988,671 downwards.
GGTTATGCAGAAAAAGAAAAATGTGCCATAAACTTATCAAGGTCTACCAAAGTGCCTTTCCATTACAGATAGCCAGAATGTTTATGCAGAATGTGAGGTAACATGGCAGCTTCTGAAGGGTAGGGTAGGGAAATCACAAGGAAGACTCATGTATTTAGGGAGAACAACGCAAAACAACAGATGAAAATGTGATCACGCTACGTGACTGTAGAAGGAATGATACATTTAAGTGAAAGCAATTCTTGTCTAACAGAATATGACAAAAAAAAAAACCATGAAAACATTAAAAAACATTAAGCTACCAAACCAGCATCCCAAACAAAACTGGAGATACTGGAGGATAGGATCTCCCAGGTGAATACACTATCTGCTGCCATACCCTCCTCCCCTGGGATTGTCCAGTGAGAGATCCAGTGACTGTGGGCAGAGGCTGAAGGCAGACATGGAGCATCACATTATGGCAGACAGTGCAGGACCTCTCAAGAGCATCACATCAGTCGATCCACAGCCCCTCCTCAGTTCTTTAACTCGGAAGCTCCTAAACACCGCTGCAGAAAAGCCCCAAGTCCCTCCATTGACATCAAACACAACTGGCTGGCTACTCTCCAATTGCAGCGGGTGAGTTTAGTTAGAAGTTATACAAAAACAAAACAAAACAGAAAAAAAGCTTTAGGGAAGATTTTTTTAATAAGTCTTTAATCACTGCAGGGAGGATTCTGTGCAGTGCAAAAAGAAAGGAAAGGTGGTCTGGGCAAAAAAAAAAAAAGCATTGGGGGAGAAAACTAACACAAGAAACTTGGCTTTAAAGTGTAGCCCACACTACTGAATGATTGAGAAACTGCAGCAACATGCATGAATATTGCTGGGGGACAATGTACACCTCTATATTAGCAAATGAGTGCACTGAGAGGTGAGTTTGCCTGGTATCCATACTTGGAATAACATGGCTCGCACTCAAGCACACCTCTAGCCCACTTGTAGGACTCTATCCCTTGGTGGAACTAAGGTTGGAATCAAACACAAGATTTCACCTAGAACATATAGCTGTTTCCTTTTCCTCTACCATATCCTATTCATCCCACCCAGTCACTCAACACACATCTTTTCCACCAGCTGCAGCATTCTCTCTTCTTGCAATCCAGTGCCTCACTGGATCTCCACTCTGTCATCTCCCTTCAACTCCACCAGTCTAGCTCTTGCCTTTTGTTCCACTGGAAACTCCCTACTTTGATCCCATCTCAATCCTGCTCCCACTCGTGGATGCTCGTGCACAAAGCACACACACTCCAGTCTTGCCATTTCTTTCCTTAGCTACCAATCACTCTCACCCATCTTCCCAGTTCTTATCTTGTCTGAAGTTCTGAAGCGTAATGTTTAATTCATATAGACACGCTAACAGATCTCAGTGGGATGCTCACTGGAACACGACAGGCACATGCCCTGCTCTCCGTTCTCCTGGCTGGGGCTGCTTGACCTTTGCAATGCAGAGAAGCAATTTCAAGGAAAGTCCTATCTTGCCCGAGGGAGGCACACATCCAATGCATGTGTAATCTTTTGAAAATGTAGCTCCTAAAATCTAATAAGACTTGACTGAAAATGTGTGAAATGCAATTTTTCCAATGTTTTTAACTTTGCCAAATGTGGGTGGGTTTTTACAAGCATAGTAAAAGCATATCCATGCTATAAGCTTCAAATTCCTGCACTACACATAGAAAACCTAGATATTCATGGAAAAAGTATACTCAGATTTTTAATGTCAGCAAATCAAACTAACATTAGAAAGATGTTCAGTCAAAATCTGCCAGTTTCTTCCAAATAGCAAACTGAAAGCAAGCCAGGAGGTTCAAATATTAATTTAAAATGAGAGAATATCAAGTCTGTGCAATCCTCAGCATAAACCTGGAAAATAAACACTTATGCATAACTTTTTAGTGATAAGCATGACCAGGAGTCTTTCAGTGTTGCCTTGAAATTTCTGTTTTTATTAAGAAAAAGAGAGTTGTTTGAACAGGTTATCTTTCAATACTACCACATAGCACCTTTCTAGACTTCAGAAGTGTTGGTCATTTGAATGAATGGTGTAGATGCTCCAGGCAATGTTGTCTGCTTGAATAAAGTTCAAAGTATTGGAATATTTAAATAAGACAAAAAATATTTATGATAGGTTAAAAAATACAGTTAATTATAAGATAAAAAAGAAACCCCATATAATTAACATGGGTTTATATAAGTGGGACACAAGCAGATTTCCATTATAATATCTTTAATTTCATGTTATAAATATAGCATATTATAATATTTTGAAAGTACTATTTGAAAACAGTTTATATAGAGCTACATTTAAGCTATTGTGGTCCTAAATGTTACCAGAATTTTTAGGCAGATCTTTAATTATATTATATACATGGCAAATGCTGGTTCTCCATCACTTATGATGAAATATTTTCCTTGAAAATGGGGTAATGCTAATGCGCCAAACATAATCATGATTGTTACTGTGAAGCTGCTACAGAGAACTGGAGGAGTATGAAGCTTACCCTGGAATGCTTCCAAGACATTGGTACTTTGCACATATAACAACAATAATTAGTTCTATATCACACTGTGTTTTCAATTCAAGGCACTGTGAAAGGCTTTGATTTTTTTCTTGAAGAAGTAAAATTACAATATATTTTAATGCCAAACAAAAAAACGCATCAACTCCATCATACCACCTGGTACCCTCAAAATTACAAATTACAAGCCTGGCTTTAAGAAAGACTTGGGATTTTCTCTTTTTTTTTATATATACCAAAAGGTGCAGGGTACCAAGTTACACTTCACATCCTTCCTAACGATTTTTCCCATCCTAAGGCAGGGTAGATCTTTACCACTTTTACATTCCGCATGAAAATTTCTCTGAAAAAAAATTGCTTCAAAAAGCCGGGACTTTAATCAAGAAGCACATACTGAGAACATCTGAAACAGCAATGAGGGTGGGTGGCTTCACACTATCTTACAAAGATGCTCTGTTGGACCAAAAAATACAGAATTGGAAGGCGCTTATTGAAACTCAAGATGAAAATCAGACAGCAAACAGAGTCCAAGAGGGGCAGCGATCAGATCATACTCAGACATTCAGGACAGGCTGTGATATGTCAGAATGACTTGCTAGACATTGGAAGAAATGCGGGGAACGTTAGTTCAGAGGAACAAGGGAAATTTAAGAAGTTCAATGCAGCCGCAGTACAGCACAGATCCCGTTGCATGAATTAACTTCACAAAAATACACAGCACCTAATACAAAGCTAAACAGGAAGAAAGGGAAGAAGAGTCATGGATATTTGATCAGACAGGCAATACGGCTACACTGGGGTACAGCTTCAACCCTTTGCACTTAAAAGTGGTCACAAGTCCTACACTGTGAGGACAAATGAATTTTTTGTTTGTTTGTTTGCATGTTTTGTTGCATGCTTTTCCACAAATCCTCTGAGCTCTCCATTGGACAAAATTCTCCAAAGGCCGGGTGGGTTCCTTGGATGGATAACTCCATACACAACTGGCATGCTAATGCTACGTTGGTGTAAATGCTATTGCTACTTACGAATCAATCCTTTTGGATGTCTTCCTTTGGAGAGAAAACAGGGTCTAGAAGCGAACTAGGATACTTTAAAGCAAGTGACAAACAAACAAAAACCTTGCTGCTTAGTGTTCCCTTTAGTTAGAAAAATGTCTCTCGTAAAGGGCTTCTCACAGAATCCCAGAATGGTTGAGGTTGGAAGGGACCTCGAGGGATCACCTAGTCCACCCCCCTGCCTCAGCAGGGACACCCAGAGCACGTGGCACAGGGTGGCATCCAGGCGGGTTTGGAAGATCTCCAGAGAAGGAGACTCCACAGCCTCTCTGGGCAGCCTGTGCCAGGGCTCTGGCACCCTCACAGCACAGAAGTTCTTCCTCACATGGAGGTGGAACTGGCTGTGTTTCAACTTACACCCGTTAACCTTTGTCCTGTCACCGGCCACCACAGAGAAGAGCCTGGCCCCATTCTCCCTACAATCACCCCTCAGATACTTGAACATGTCCTTATAGTAGGCTCTATCTATCTAGCATAAGTAGTTATCTGTACCCTTAGATCAGAAAATCTAATCCAAGTAGGGCAACTAAATGGTTTTATTACTGTTGTTTTTAAAGACACCCAAGGAAAACACAGCTAATAGTAAGTCACAAACCGAACCATATTGTGGACAAGTAGTACTGTGCAATAGATCTTAAAAGTATTTCCATATTTACAAGATATATGGATATGGCCTGGACAAGTGCAGACCTCAGTAGATTAACAGTAAGAAAAAGAAATTAGCGAAAGAGCCTGGTGAGAATATTGTTCACAAACCACTGAAAATCTTCCGCTTTAATGGCAAAAAGCTTTGTTATGATTGATAATAATAGAAACCAGAGGGATTTATGCAAAGGTACAACCTAAGGAGCAGCAGCTGGCTATGGAGAGAAAGACTAGCTAAGTAGGAGTAAACCCAGGGCACGTTCTTTCTCTAGTGCTGTCTTTACACAGTGCTGTACAATAACAGCTTTAGTGCAGACATCTAGCTCTTCTGCTCATAAATTAGAGCACTTTGCCAGTCCTTCAGAACACGTGCTGCCCATCTTGCACTCACCTCTATTTAGCACATCCTGTATCAGAAGAGGTATGGCTGCAGTCCAAGTACACTGTGCCAATGAATATTCACTCTCCTAACTCCCACAAAATAATTCTGCAGGAATTGTTTACATGTTGACATGTTCGAGTAGCCTTTACAATCAATTAGACTTGATCCTATAAAGTCATGAGATTGGACTAGGAAACTTAGGATGAAGCAGCGCTCTGACAATCAGCTAGTTTCATTTTAAGTAAATTCACAGTATTTTTGTTGTTGTTGTTTGTGCACTACAAGATTACTCTGTTGAGCAGGTACGTATCCTGCCATAACCAAATGTATGTCAAAGCAGTTTATACAGAACTGTGCTGCTAGAGAAGTTAGGCAGATTTAACCTTCATCTGTCTATATGGAAGGCTCTTCCTTCTTCCAAGTTTTCTTTGGTAGGTTAGTTTTCTCTCAAAGCACTTCCACACAAGCCATAATTTGAAGCAAACCTTTTAGCAAACCTGAAATTAGCAACAACTTTTTTAAAAAAATCGCCAATTACAGATATTCTTCAAGCTGGAATCAGAGTCCCATTTGGCCAGCAGATGAGACCAGCCACTGAGAAATAACTAGGTCACTGTGAGGAGGGAATATATTCTCCATGTCACTTGCTACTTGCTAAAGGAATACAGGTTATAGGTTCAAAAATAAATCTGCTCTTTAAAAGTGGAGTTTTTAGGACAACCAGTGCTGAAGCAATCGCGTGCAGCAAGGGAATAGCACAAGGGACTTTGCAGGGGTTGAACACAACTTGCTCCCTGAAAGTCATTCTGAGCTTGCTAATTACATCTTGTAAAGAATCTATTGCCACATTGGAAGCAGAGGTGAAACAGAGGAGTGTGAGGGGAGAGAAGCCGCTACTAGGGAGCATTTGGCAGCAAGCAGTGTCATCTACCTGTACTGTGTTTGTGAGGCCACGTGGTGCAGGCTCCAGGGGAAGCAGTGCGGTCCTGAGCGCCCACCGGCCTGCGCTGCCTCCGGAGATGACCACGAGAGCCCTCCCCGCAGCTGCCTTGCGCAGAGTCCGTCCTCTGCAGAACGGCCTCATTTCTGTTAGCTGCCCATTATGAGGGCTCACATCTTCATCCCATGTTATGAAATTCTGGATATTATAGGAGAGGACTATTGCAGCAATGGTTACTCCAAAAACGTAAGAAATACTGCACTTCTGCTTCCTGATGGATTTTGCCTCGAGCAGTCCCTACTTTTAACTACAATTAGTCCATCCCAAAGGAAAAACCGAATCCTTTTTGCAATTCAGCTTCTACAGACCCTTGATAACTATCCCGTGAAGTACCCCAGGTTAAAAAAACAAAAAACAACAAAAAAAAAAACCACCTTCATCATACCAGTTACCAGCAATGATTCTTACCTTACAACATGGTGTCCTGAAAGCCTCAGAGCTTTATAATGACAGTCTCAGTTGGGCAAAACAGAAAGTTTCATCTGATAAATCAAATGCCAATCAGGCCTACAAGATCAGTAACTGTTGTTTTGTAAGGAGAAAAGGGATCATAAATCAGGAGAATTTTATTGATCAAACTCTTCCCAGAAAACCACTTGTCAGTATTAGTTATATAATACAGGGTCATCTATCAAAAAGAGTCTGTTCTCCCAAATCTTTTTCTATAATCCAGCAGAGCTACTTACAGTAAAATGCACAATGACTAGTTGTATCAGGTAATTAATAAACAGTAAGATAAAAGGCATAAATGAAAAAAATAGGAGGGTTAAAGTATATTCAGAATCATGGGATCTAAATGTACCAGATAACAGAAGTTGATAATGCTGGCTAAACATGCCCTGGAAAATCAAAGTAATAGTACAATTTAATTATATGACTAATTTAAGATGTTAGATGCTAGATTAAACTAGCATAATGCAAAGTTCATGTAAGACTTTGAAAAGGGTAAAAATATTATGAGTTATATTAGTAAGGCAATAAGAAATGATGATTTGCCTACTGTGAGACATTTAAGCAATTTGTCTGCGTGGTTACGTTTCCTTTGGCAAAAGAGGAGTCATCTTCGTCACCTTTAGACAGCTAAGATTCAGGTTTCTAAACCAAAGCTAGTCACTGTGACTTCTCCCACTCATCTGGGGAGACAATCAGGCAATTCTAAAGGGCTATTTACAGATCTGACTAAACTACCTGCTTTAGCATGTTCAGAGAGTGAGGGGGAGGAAAGGAAGACAAAAACAGGTTGAATAAGAAGACAGTACAAACAAGGGGAGAAGAGAGGCGCATTTAATGTTATTCTTAATCAAGTCTGAGGCACTCATTTTATACACCACCTTAGAAGAGGTTATGCCAAAGCCTACTACTTTCAAAGAAGTCCAGAAGTCATCATTTTCTTTTAAAGTACAGCTGGTCCCAGCTTTACCCAATGCTTTATCAGAGTATTAGCTGGACAAGTGCTACAACTATTTCCAATCTAATAACTTCCTCTTTTGGAGGGATCCAAACCCCTTCTTTCAATGGCATTGTGTTGATGTGGAAGTACAAAGAGTCTGGATCAGGAACGCTCCATCAGTCCCAAATGCTCCTCACAGGTGGGCCACTGTGTGAAATGCTGGGCCAGGAAAAGCAGCAGCAACCTTGAGCCCAAGTCTGCAGCGCGCTGCACAGGACACTTGAGTGGAAATGAGAAGGTTATGCTTGCAGCCTCCCTAAGAGCCCTTTGATGCCCCAGTAAAAATCTGAAATGATCACTAACTAAGTATGAGACTCTTCAGTCCTTGGTGAGCAGCCCTTCTGCTATTTCATTTGCTCTCCTATTTTCTTTGATTTTCATTAGTCTATGTCAAATGAATCCTCTACAACAAAATGCAGTTAAGTGTCCTTCCTCCTTAGCCTGCTGTCTGCTTCACAGTCAAGCGCGTATTTATACCTCCTCCGTCTGACATACAAGTGACAGAGAAATGCTCCATTCCCTGAATGGGGAAAGGAGATGAGAGGATCAGCCCCATTTGAAAAGAAAGACTCCATAAAACCTTCAGTGGAACTCAATCTTGTTGGGATCTCTAAGAAGTGTACAAAGATACCTAGCCAAGAGAGACAAAGCAACATTAATTTATCCAGGGCTATAAGGAGTCTGAGGGAACTTAAACCATGACTTGCTCAAGAATCTCAAGACCTGGCCTAACACAAAGTGGAGGCACTGCTCATGTGAGCAGCACTGGAAAAAGGCTGGAGATTTTTGGAATTGTATTTCTGGAACTACCACATCCCTGTATAAATATCTCACATATGGTTCATATAGCCATTATGTTCCTGTGCTCTGGAATGGTTTTATTTGTAGAATTTCATCAACTGTTGATTATACCCTTACAAGTAAACCCTTGGTCTGGCCTGGATAGCTTGCATTTCATTAAAGAGAAACCATTTCAGTTATTACCTTATACAGAACTTCACCTGCATCTAGACTGGCTTTTTAACAGAATATTCAGCTTTTTAAAAAAAAAAGATGTAAAACAATAAAGTATTTTTTACTTAAGTCAAGAATGTATGCCTGCAATAATTACATTACTTTAGAACTGTAATTACAGCAAAATATTATCACTAGACAGCTTCTAAATAGCCCTTTTTATAATCATTTTAGAAATATTTACCAATAAAAATTAAACTTGACTTAGTTTCATGACATTTCTGGAAACTGAAAAGTTACAACAAGGACATTGTCTTGAATGAATTATAGTCCCACAGGTTTAAATAATAATAATAATAAATTATATATTATTATTTATTATATATAAAATGAATTATTATTATTATTATGCCATCCAGAGGGACCTGGACAGACTGGACAACTGAATTTCATGAGAGAAACCTCATGAAGTTCAACAAGGCCAAGTGCACGGTCCTACACCTGGGGAGAAACAACCCCAGACATCAGT
>JAWLRI010000001.1:5964194-5979998 GCA_034781795.1 Crypturellus tataupa | reverse complement strand
AGGGGGGTTGGACTAGATGACCTCTAGAGGTCCCTTCCAACCTTAGGCATTCTGTGATTCTATGATTCTATGATTTGTGGCAAATGTGGAGTTACTGAGATCACAAACATTTAAACTGGACCTGCCAGCATTATTACAAACTCAGAGTTTATCCAACACTTACTTTTTGGAATTAACAAGTGCCATGGTGCACAAACGCTTACCAGCCTTTGAGAAAGCCTGCAGTATGACTGACTGATGCCAGAGGACACAAAAGTAAACAATTCCATGGAGGAGCTATGAAAGTAAATTTAGGAGAATCCAGAAACAAACACCTCTGGAAAAGACAGAGCATGTTTCAATTAACAGTTCCCATCTTTTTCTTTCCAATTTCTACACTGCAATTAAATTTTAAGCTCTTCAAAGCCTCAGACACAGTACCGATTTTTACTACAATGTCAGTTTATGACTTGATCCAATGCCAGCTTTGGAGAGGAGTTATGTATAAGTGCACTGAAACTGAGTGGCTGAAACTGAGATCTCTTTTTTCTTCAGATTATTCCAAAGATTCACATTTTTAACCATAAAAACTCTCTCTTAAGAGATGAAAAGCATATAACCCTATCCTTTTTTTAAATGCCTGAGTGACAAATCCTCCCAAACTTTTCACGAATTGTAAGGTGAATTTTGACTGAGATTCCAGCTTGAAGTAGCTCAGAAGGAAAGAAGTGAAAGTTACAACAAAAATCAAGGAGGACACTACTCCAAATTAAAAAGAAAAAACAAATGTCCCTAAAAATCTGCTCAACCAGCAAGAGCACAGACAACAGGTTGCAAAGCCAATTGTCGGTGCTGTCTTTTGACTGCACTGAGGGTAGGAGTGACAATCTCCTCTACAAATACTCTAATTAAGAGTAAGCAAATCTAAAATAGACTTTAGCAGATCTCTCTTAATATGTAGTTGAAGAAGGCAGCAAGACTGTGACTTGTTTGATATATTCTGAAGTCTCAGTCCTCCAATAATGATTGCATTTTAACTTTAAAAGGCACAAAGAAAGCTTCCCCAAGGAGACTCCCCTCTCAGGAAGGGAGGCTTCTCTATGAAAAGATGATCGTTTCCTACAACATGCAAGTTTTCTGAGATCTTAAATCACAGAAAGAGCTTCACCTCACCCCTCTCCTCTCTTTCATGACCAGTGCTTTCCGTTTCACTCCAATTACCAAAAATGTTCAACACTCTAAGAAAGAAAAGAAAATCCTCGACGTCTTAGCAGTTCACAATAATGAAGTAAAGCAGCTGGCAATTAAGCTGTTTCTAGTAATCACACAACATCTTAATAATATCCTCCTACCATGTTAGGACTCATTTTGATATCATGTTAATGAACAGAAGAAGTCAAAAATCAATTACGTAAACTGAATCGCCCCACATATGTAAAGCAGCTGTGACAGAGAAAGAAACATATGGTTATTTTTGTGCACGGGCAGTCTGAATCAGATAAACATGATGGTTTCCAAGCACTAAGGGTTCAGTGAGTGGCTTACACGTATATTGACACGCTAAATACATGGAATGGAAAATGGCATGGGACACCTCGAATCGCTAAGTCTTTATGACTGGAGGAACTATAATGCCTTCAAGATGTATAGGCTGGCTTATCACAAAATGCTGGATCTCCCCAACCCCTTCACAATTTAGATATTCACATGCTTGGACACAAAGTTTTTAATCAGCATTTGTTCCATTCATACCAAAATCTGGTACAAGGCGCCTCATTCTAGTGTTTGAGTTTTTTATTTTTAACAGTAAACTTGGAAGGAGTAACTTGAGTCATTACAGGGAAGATACAACCTCAATTAAAGGGGGAAAGAAACACAGTGGACAGAAAGTAATGAATATATATACAGAAATCTATGATAACATTAATGAAAGAATTCACACAAGTCTTTGCATTCATACACAATAAAATTTCTGGCAACAGCATAACATATTTTATTATATCAGGCTATGGAAACAGAATATATGCATTGCTTATCACCTTAACCAAAAGAAATATTTACATACAAGTTAACATTGCACCTGTGTTTTCATAGACTTTTCAATTGCCATTTTATAACTCTTTCATGATATCATGATACCATTACAGATACCATGATACCATTACAGATATTGTCATACCATGATACCATTACAAACAGAGATGCAACAAAAGCAACAACAGATCCTGCTTTCTGCCAATCACCAGAGAATAGCAAAAACAAAACAAATAAAACCAAGTTGCCTCTGAATGGAAACCGTGTACTGCTCTCGATAGCAGTATTTTAACTGTAGACGTGGAAGTGCTGACAGGGGAACCTAGTCCAAGATTTATACAAGAGCAAACATCCACAGCTGGGCATTAGTTCAACTTGTGTCACTGGGCTACAGGCCTCAGCAAGCGCAGGGTTTTTTTTAGAACAACAGATAAAAAGTATGAGGAGCCAAGTACCATGCATATTAGTAGAACATGTGTGTGGAGCACAGCTGAGCCGTTCTACATGGGGAAGGGCAGCTCCACACGTGACTCCAACCAAAAACATCTGACAGACACACTTGAAAAATAGAAAGGGTATAGGGCAAGTATAACTCTAGATAACGCATAGATTATTTTGAATAAGATACAGAATTGAGATTTATGTGATAATATCATCTCCACATGCTTCCTATGTTTTCTATTAGAGTTTATTACTGATTAATTTTAGAGATCTTGGAGGTCAGTACTGCCCTGATGTGCTTTCCTCAGAGCGCTGATCTGTCACTTACACAGCTACTGACGTGATCTAAAATGGGAATTTTATTAACCTAATAACTAATTAAATTTACTTAGGACTTCAAATGTACAAGGTACTTTATAAACAAGATGAGATGTGTTCCAGTGTAGTGGCACTGAAAAAGGTAAAAATTAAGTTTCCAAAAATAAGTTGGATTATTTCTTTGTACACAGTAATGTTTATATAGAAGACTCTGTATCTTTCTTAGCTACTAGATCATTGCTATGGTCCAAAAAAAGCTATGAAATACTCAAAGTCTCTTGAAGCCATTTTCTGTTGCATATATGCAGCAGATAAAACTCACTTGCTTAACAGTTTTATAAAGGATACGCTGGAGGAAAAATAAGAGTTTAATGAATTTATAAATCTTAATTTGTGAGCAAAATAACCTAATCGATTCCTTAGTAAAAATATCATTCTTGTTTCATGTATCCTTTGCATTATTCTTTTCCAGTTCTTTATTTAAAGGATCATGAGCAATGTTGTTATTCCTAAGAGACTGGAGTAAATTCACTTTGACATATTTCACAGAAGCCTTTTATTTAAAATTTTATTTGCTGTAGTTTTATAAGCACTACACAACAGCGTTTAGTTTGTCATCTTTGACACAACCTAGAGCAGAAAAAATAAGAAGTTATAGAGCTGCTAAAGAACACAGTTATTTACGTTTGGGTAATTATAATATGATGCTCAAAATCAATGAATAAAAAAATCCAACAAGATGAATTACAGGTAGATAAGACAAATTTAATTAAAATTTGCAATCCTTTGCCAGCATGTTCCTTATATAAAAGTGACAATAAATTAAAAATAGAAAGTCATTTTGATGTGGTTCCCAAATTTCTCAGAGTCACAGGGAAACTTTACAGCTATCTCCAAAATACAGAATGCTGTAAAGTTCAGAGCTGATTCCCATGTATGGAATAGATAATACTCATGTCCTTGGGAAATGTTGCTAAAATATCTACAGTTTAAAATCAATACCTGGGAGTCAAAGGGTAGACTAATGTTACACACTGATGCATGAACACTGAAATGTAAGGAATTCTTACATTCCCTTGGAAATTTTAAATTGATAATTTCTGCCTTACAAATTGATACTTTCTGCCTATTCACACTAGAAACATCCCAGCTGAATGCTCGATGATCAAATATTCAATTCTTTCATTCAATTGAATATAAGTTATTTCACGTAACAACAGCAATTCCTCAGAGTGATGTAAACCCATAGTGTAGGCTTAAAAAGAATATTTATAGTCAAAAGCTTATTTGGTTCGAGGTCTGTAGAGACACTCAAAAGAGAGGGGTTCATGGAAAGAGAATGGAAACTAACTGATCTTTGCCTCCCTCTTTCTCCTGCTGCCCGATCACATCTGTTCCTTCCCAAAGGAAGACTCTTCCCAGCCCAAATGTGGCACATGGACCAGGCTTGGATACCACAACATCCCTGTCACCTACAGAGGACAATAATTCCCTGTAAGAGCTATGGGCATGATGAGTAGGTGCTACCTACTGGAGGGTGACTGAATAACTAAGAAGATCAGTGTGGTATTTCTTATAACGAAGGTATCAATTACAGGACACTGGTAGCAGTGACAAGGAACGTGCAAAGTCTGTCTCCTGGTTCTCCCTGTTCGATACTAGTGAAAAAATAAACAAAAAAGAAAAACCAGTCCGTAGGAGCATTCCAAATTACCATTAAGAGCTGACTTTTAAGCTTTGAAAAGTCCATTATTTAGCACACTGATTTAAGAGATACTTATGCACGATGCAGACAGTCAGAAATCCTCTTGCCTTATTAATATTTAAATTCCATCTTTTCATATGCATGCTTATTCATCAAAGACTTATTTAGACTGCTAGGAATTTCCATTTTTTAGTAGGTTTCTCCAAGTGTAGCTAAATTTTATCTTGTTATGGTGGCTTTAGAAACACTGAAATCTTTAAAAATGCAGATAAAACAAGGTTTCAGCAGTAGATTTTTCATCACATTGTGATCTACATAAACTATACTGAAGTAGGCAGCTGCTGCAGCTTAAACTATCACATGATATTTAGGGTTTTTGGACACTGCTGTTCAGGTGTTGATATATTATGGAAAGAAAATACACAGTATTTCATCCTATAAGTTTCTCAGCCAAGGAGTATTATATATTCAACAAGGACAGAAATAATTTATAAGACGTAGCCAAGAACATGCTCCATTCTTTACAAAATGTCACCCAACAACAGATTTAAGAGAGCTCAGGTACTTTACTGAATGAGTTTTGCAGGAAGACCAACGTAATTAATATTTATTCTTCATTTGTTGTACAGTAATGTCTGTAGGACTAAAAAAGATGAGGAGATTTTCAGAGCAAGTGCTCTACACATACACAAAGTAAAAAATGTTTCCTGCTCTCAAAAAATTTTAGCTCAACCAGACAAAGATGGATATGAACATTTAAATGCTGAGAATAAAGGGAAAAAAAATCCATATTCCTTAAGCATCACAAATCTGTGTTAGTGCAGATCACACAAAAAGGCAAGAAAAGAGACAGGTTTTCCCAAGGCTTGGTTAAGCACTGCAGTAACAGCCACCTCTTCCATCTATAAGCAAAAATGAAGTTCACTTGCATGAAATTACAGTCTTTTGAGAAAAAAAGTAACCCTCCTTCAAATCAAATGATACTAAATCTCAACAGAAAGGGAATTACTAAAATCTAGAATCAGACAGGGAACCCCATTGCCCTAGCATTGACTTCAGCCTGATGAATCTCTTTCCATTCAAAGGTCTAGTGTGCAGAGATGGGATATGCAGACAAGTCTGCGTAGCGTAAGTCTATCTGACAGGCAGTATCAAAGCACATGTTTAAGAATTCATGTGCTTTTCCTGATTGGTGTTACATAACAGGCTGTATTTTAACTCTTCAAGTGGTTTGAATGTGAACCTAGTTTTAACCAGATGCTTAACCAGAGTTTTCCAGACCACCTACGTATCTGTCCATACTTGTACTATCTACACATAAATCCAGAGTAAAAAGCTTCTTCACAAACTGAATTGTGCCACTACATTAAGAAGTCAAACAAAAAATGACCCCCCCAAAAAAGGTACTATTCTCAGTTCCCTGAAAATCTTTTAATTATATTCCACTTCCTGAAAAACAAGCTGGATATGGGGTAGGAGAGAAAAAAAAAAAAAAAGTCTAATCTTATCCTTAGGACAGGATTTCAAAGTTCAGGACACATTCTCTTCTCAGTTGACAGTATCACTTCCAAATGAGTATCAAGGGGTACTTATATATTCTGCTGCTTCCCCCCACAGACTAGATCAGACACAACACTGGGATCCCCTGAAAGTTCCTGTGATACCAAAAGGACCCCCCAAACAGGAAGAGGCTGCATGATCTCCTGATCCCCGGAAGGAGAACCAGAGTCCTGTCTGCTTCTCTTTATGTCCCACAGTGGCTCCTGCAGCTCAGTGAAGGGAAAACAATTTCTCTGGTTGTGAAGCACCAAGGGAATCATGACCAGGGGCATCTCAGCCACTCTACCAGAGTTATCGTTGATGACATAGGGAGTTTGAAACAGTTATCAACAGATAAAGATTCCTGCTTTATGATCCCATGTGAATAACTGAAAAAGACAGTTTTGTAGCAGGTAAGAGTAAGAAAAATGGATCTTAAAAAGTGCTCAGGATAAAATTCTCATTAAGAAAAATAAACCATTCCCAAATGAGATCTTTAACTGAAATCCATGCAACCTATAAATCGAAGAAATTATCCTTCAGCTACAGTTGGATCTTTATTTACTTCTGTGACTAGTCTCTATAAATGTTTTCAGGATAAAATATTTTCATGGAGAATTCTATGTATCGCCTCTCTACATAGGACCCACCTTAATACATACATTTATACATCAAAACTCCCTATTAGTTACAATACTACCCCCTCTCCCTCAAAAATCTCTGCAACTATCTAAGAAAGAAAGCAATGATTAAAGCACTTTTGCCTTAGTATTGATTTTGTAGATTATTTGTTGAAAACAGAACTTGAACTCATTGACAAATATTTCCCTAAAGTTGCATGTGTTCATAATCCAATTAGGAATCCCCAAGTTATGAGTTATTCAAGAAGACTTCATTCTTTTCAAAGAAGATTCCATAGATCTCCAAAACAGCAACTGTCCTTGACTAAAAAGGTAAAGAGGATGCAATCTTTTCTGTGATAGACAATAACACAAAAGAGAATATTCTCTTTTTGACTAAGCTTCAAGATGTTCCTTTTTTTCTTTCATTATATTTTATTTCATTATTTTACCTTCATTTTAATTTACCTTGACAACAAAGACAGCTTTTATTACCTTACCAATACCAATTAATGTGACCCTAAACAGAGCAGTGCACAGGCACTCCTGGCAACTCTTACTTATATTTCACTAAATATATATGTATGTAACTACTTACACAGTTGATTCTACCCTAGGAGCCACACATAGATAATTGCACTGTAGTAAGTCCATATCTGCCAGTAGACTATAACAAAAATAAGATTTTAATTTGCATGAAATTATATACCTTTGCATAACATTTTGCCTCCTGGCACAAGTTTCGCATCTTCTCTATCTTCCCCACCCTGAAATACAAGTTAATCAATTCCATACCCTCCAGCCCTAAGATTTTCCAAGATTCTCTACCCTACACAAATTAACTCCATCATTGCCAGCCTCACAAGAACCAACTCTGCAGCCTCTGCCCTTCCACCGGCATACAGACACCTCTTCATCCATCACAGGAAAGTGCCTCTTTACCCACACTACCTGAGATGGTTCTTCACTGCCTGCCATGCAGATTGCAAGAGGTCCTAACCTTCCCCAGCCTTCACATGCTGCAGGACAGAGGAAAGGCTGCATAGTGCTAAGGCCAACAAAAAAATCACCCGTTCGTCCAACTCCACTAACACATAGCTGAGTAAGTAATTACTATCTTGCTACAGAACCTGGCATAGTTATTATCCTTCCTCCCAAAAATTATAATAGAAAAGGACAGCTGCCAGCGAAGGTATCACTTCACACCCGCATTAGGCGTTAAAAAAGGTAAGTAATCAGTAGACTGTATCAATGTATTGCCCCTAGGCTTGTTTTCAATTATCTCCAAACCTTCCTATATGTGAAGTTCAAAAGGCCAGCTTAAAACCTAGTTTGCAAAAATCAATTTCTATTAAAGGGAAAACTAAGGATAGTCCTATTCTCTCTCAGTTGGGATATAAGCCAATAAAACCCACTGAAGTCTTGGATAGTGATCCATCAGGATCTACTTTCCAGAAAAAAAAAAAATGAATTCAGTAGATATTTCCCCAGTTAACTTGAAAACTCCTTGTATGCTTAATTTTAATCACTCAAATATACCCAGAGGTCACCATTTGATGGTAACAACCCTCCTATATTTGAATACTGATTTAGCATTTTGAATGGATGTAGGAAATGAGACCTCTTGGGGTCTTCTCAGCAAGACTGAACCGAGGGCTTTTGTATTACTTGATATTCCCTGAATAATCAACCATTCATGGGATGCCCTGAACACACCTTGAGGCAGGACTGCTGGTGCAAGCAGCCATGCCCGAGTCATGAAGTCTCAAGGAGCAGGAGGAGGTCCAGCTTTCACCTACTTGGGCACGCAGCATCGGGTGATGCAAGTTTTACCTCTTTTCTCTTGACTGTTTTGAGATTTCTACAAAAATGATACAATGTAAAACAATAAAAGGTGCTTCCAGAGAGCAAAGACCTCAATTAATACATGAGTGCAAGGACCTACACGGTGATTTTAAGACTACTGACAATTAGCTGTGGTTTCTTAGTTCCTTAAAAGTCCCTTCATCTCTATGGTTTGAAAAGCATCTTTATTGAAATGAAAAAGCTGGTTACTGGCACACTAGCACACACCTCAGAAAAAGGATGGGTACACTGGATGACAATATTTTCTATTGTTTCCCTCCATTCTCAAGGAAGGTGGTTGTCACCTAATCTAAGTGGGTTGAGTAAGTCTCCCCAGGTGTTGGAAAATCCTATACAGTCTAAGGACAGCAATGTACGCAAACTAGGCAGGCTGGATCCTGCCCATCTTCAGAAGTGGCTCTGTTGTAGACATAAAGTAAAGAACACGGTAGGCAGACTGAACCGCTCATTGTAGAAGCTGGTATTTATACTCTTAACTGAGCAGTTGGTTATTTAAATTAGCAGACTGGATTTTGAATTACATCAGGGAATTAACAGCTTTATCAATGACTCATTTAAAACAACCAAACTCCAAAATGAAAATAAAATGTAATTATTTTGAATTATCTCTAAAAGTAAGCAAGCAGCAAAATGTTGTAACAAAATGTGAATACAAAGTGATTCAGTGTAATAAAAAGCAATATTCACATCAGATATGTCAGGCTCTTTTGGCAAGTGAGACATCTGAGATGAAATCATTATACAGGATAAATCAAATCATTGTATCTGCTAACTGATGAAAACCATTCAAACATTGCATAAATTAATCATTACTTTAGCACTGAAAAAGGCTTTTTATGCATCATAGGAACAGGCTTTTACTGATTAATTATCAGAGAAGACACAAAACATTTCCTGCCTCAGACAGCGTGGAAAAAAAATGAAAGTCATTTTATCAAAACCTTTACATTACTGAAACACAAGAAAGCATAGATGTGACAAACAAAACTATTCTTCTGGCCAAAAATAAACAGGTCTAAAGGAAAAGTTAAAAGTTATGATGCCAAGGGTTAAAGGGAAATATCTCCTCTAAGGCTGCTAATTGTGTAACGTGCACATTGAGGGAGAGTAACATATTTTTGTGAAGCATTTGGGATCGGTCTTTGCAAGACTTTGAACTGGAATAAACAGCTGGGCTGATGGAGTTGACAGCCTAGGAGCTGTGAATGAGTGTCAGGCAGTTTCGGCCACCATCCATTCCCCAAATGCTGAACAAGAGGGAGACCTGGCTAGTGAGAGGTTATGTACACAACAAGAGTGTGAAGAGAAGAGAGAGGATGAACAGGAGGCATCTTGATATAGAATCAACTAAAAACCATTATACTAATTATACAGAAATTAACTATGTATTTTAGCTAGACAGATTCTACTCAGTTGCCTGGATAGTTTGTCATTACAAATGTTCTCATCTGTCTCTAGCATCCTAGAATGTATCCGACTCAGAAGGGATCTGAACCCAGAAGAAAGGTGCTCTGGTCCTCTGCATCAGCCTGGGGAGGTTCCTCCATGTGCCAGTATGAGCATGGAAATGGGCACAAAGACAGAGGTAGCAAGGCAGGAGTCAAGGCTGACCTGGCCAACAGAGTGGACTAGGTGAGTGGAGAATTCGGAGATAGTGCCCTTTGTGTAACCCAAATATTGCAGCTTTCCATCGGCTCTGTTTTCACATTCACAAATTGTCTAGCCATCTTGCAGAAGATGATGTCTGTGTGATATAAAATGAATTTCATATATATATGCACAAAAACTATCGGTGTATTTATGAGTCCTTCTGTTCCTCCTCTGCTCGTAACTTATGACTCATGCATTTTCTGGCCCTTTGGGAACAATTTGATTTTCCCCATGTAGAGTTTCATCAGTGTCCGCAGGGCTCTCAAGGGCCCACGACACAAACCAGATCGGCCTGTCTCTAGGTTTGTTCTGCCACCGCATGACTCGGTTTGCCGATTTCAGGTTAATGCTACAGTGTCTGCCAAGAGCAGTCTCTGCGGTGCTGACAGGTGACATCGCACTGGGGTGGCCCCACAGCAGCACCGCACAGTCCACCACGCGACACGGCTACGAGTGCGCAGCTCCCCGCACTGCCCTTCCCTCCGAGGTGGCGGCCGCCCCGGCGCCTGCTCACGAAGCCAAAGGCAGAGCTCTGGCACAAGGAGTGAGCGATCAAACCTGGCACAGCAAGAGAGGGGAGGGGAAAGTACTTAAAAAAAACAGGAAAGCTGGCAGGGGACTTATTAGCAGGTGCAATCATTTACTCTCCTTTTAACTCTGTTTTTAAAATGGATCAGATTTCCAACTGATGATGTTCCTTTAACCCAAATTGGCAAAATGGACTACCAGCTGTGGGAAAAGAACTTACAAGTAGAAAACATCTGAAATATTTACAATGGTATTTTTTTTACATTTAAGGATCAACAAAATAATAAAATGTAAATGAATAAAATGTAAAAAGTACATCAATCTGTTCATACGAAACATTCAGCTTGTGATGCATGCTGCACTGTAATACGAGAGATATATGTTTTATTGCCTAAAATTTGTAAGACAAAGCCGATGTTCTCCCTCCTCCATGTGTAGGGACCTGAGCTGAGTGGACAAGCTGATGTCCCCTGTGAGACCTACCCGAATAGGACCCCCCAAGACTTCAGTGTTGAACTTAGGACTGATGCCAATATGAATAATTTCACCAAGGATAGAGCTGTTCAGTGGTCACAACCTCTGCTATGGGTCACAAGTCTGAAAATGAGCCCAGAAATTATTTCACCACCCTAGCACCCCCTTTATCTTCCAATCTATGAGTGACAGCTCTCTGCTAAGACAGAGGTGACTTTGAATTCGGTTCCCTCACCAGCCCTGAGGCATCACCTCACCATGTGCCCTAGAATGAGGCCCTTTGCTTGCCCTGCCTTGATCCGTAGCTGTTGCGTCCTCTGGAAGGACACAACAACTTCTATGAAGGGAAGTCCCACCCTGATGACCTCGCACATGGCAGAAGGATCCCTCCTGGGCTGAGAGGTCAGCTCTCCTAATGCCTAGGGGATGCTTTTGCACACTTAGGGTAGCTATAGAAGGCAGGTACTGTCATACTGCTCTTGTTTCCTTATAACAAAAGTTATAGATTTGGTTAAATTGCTCCAGAGCAAAATCTGGACATGGTTAGTATGGGGAGACGACTCCAAACTCATCACTCTGCATGGACGGAGGCAACTCACTGCCAGACCCTCTGACAGAGATTAGCTCTGGCAGCAGGGCAAGAGTTCACATCTGCTCCCTGTGCTTTCTCTAACAGTTTCTTCATTTCTGGTGGCTTCTTGCTCAACCTGTCTGGCTTTGAAGTTGCATCTTTGAGCTTCCAGCTCCTCTTGTGTGGTTTTCTGGAGCCCAGGAGTCCAGTTCCCAGTGCAGGGTTTTATTTATTGGGTCTTTACTTCTCTATTAGATGCACTGACATCTCAGCTGGTAGGTGTAAGTCCCTTATAACCACAAGTCTTAACTCTATTCAGTAATCAATTTCTGAAATATATAATATTTTCAGTGTTTTAATGTGGTTATATCCTTCATGTAAATAAAATACTTTTCTGTTTCCTTCCTCTATGAAACAAATTAGTTTTTCTTTCTTTTATCATCTCATTAGGACATGTGTTCAGCAGAGTCAAGTCCAATGCAGTTCTCAGGTCAGTTCCTGCAGCCTTAGAAAACAGAAAATGTTATTACCCTAATTTAACAGTGATAAAGTGCTGAGGCCAGCAGCTCATGTTCAGAATTCCCTGACGTGCTTTAAAGTCTTTTATTTGGACAGTTCTCCAGCCCAGAACAATGTCATTCTGTTGAGGGGAATTCACACAAGGCAGAAATCATTTCGTTTTGGAGGACCCAGGCTCACCCCAAGGTGGCTGAAGGGCGTCTTGCAGAGGGCCCAGTGCAGGATCAGCTTCACTCACAGCTTCTGAGGCTTCACCCAGGCTTCTGCCTTGCAAGTGCTTAACTGTAATTATGTAACCATTAAAAGGCCCATATAAAAAGCAATTTGCTGGAAACCTGGCAACCTTCAATACCAAAAAGAATGTTCAGGATAGGAGAAGAAAGCTACACATTCGTGAGCACCATCTACTGGTATATTATCTATTAGCTCACTATTTGCCTGTTAGCAATTATCTCTCAAAAGAATGCCCTGTGACCAATGCACCACATGGGATTATTCGCTCATGTACAGTTAAGTACATACACACATTTCAAGTAGAGGGTATGAATAGAAGAAAACAATATCCTGGTGTGATGCTCAGCTCTTACTAACTAGCTGAGTAAAAGTGTGATGGCAAAGACTTAGATGCAGACACAGATTTCTAAATCTAGGTCTACATGTAATTGGAGGTAAGAGTTTGACTGCCTGAACAGGTTTCCAGCATCGTTTGAGATGTTTTTGGCTGACAGCTGCTGCTCTCAAAGAGCATGGCTGCTCTGGAGGCCCTGTCTACCATCAACACACAGATGTGGTTACTACATCACAGATGGCACTAGAAGTCTACATTTAAGCAGATGAATTGAGCTCTGATCCTCCTAAGTTGTAAGCTGAATACCACAAAAGTAGTCTATCACAGTAGTTTGTACCAGGCACTGATAAAACAATATTGTCACAATAAAATGCTCAACTAATCAAGGAAACATTCTGAGAAACTGAAAAAGACATAATTTTTTTTTTGAATGCAAAGAATTTCAATACAAAAAGAATAATTGCAATGTATTATATTCAGAAATTCAGGAAGCCCTAATCTGAACTTTCAAAATCATAATCTCCATAGGTCAGAACCTTTGTGCCTTAGACAACCCCCTTAAAGAGTAAGTAAGATTAAAATAAAATTTCAAAAGTGAAATCAATTTACAGCAAAATATTGGACTCTTTAAAATGAATTACTAAATCACTATTGGTGTAATTTTAATTTAATAGCTACTATTATTTTATTAGATTTTTTGTTGAAGTGTGCAGAATCCCACGTTACATCACGCATGAAGATACGAAGGCCACCAAGGCACGTGCCCTGTATGTGCTACCCAACAGCCATTGCTTTGAAATCCAAACCCTCTGAAATCAATGCTGTCTCAGTGTTTGGCTGTTGCAGTGCACTACCGTGTACAGCTTAAACTCTGACTGGTTCAACGTGCAGCGCTAGACTCGGGTGAACAACTCTACTTCAGGCCAGTGTCACCCTTCATTACTACAGAGTAGCCCCACTGGCTCTACAGAAGTTATCCTGAAACAGCTGTGGGCACTGTTGGGTGTATGTGGTTATCTATCTATCTGTCTTAAACATTTTCCTGTGTTAGAAACACAGCTATGTACAGTTTCAAATATTGAGCTAGCGCATGTTAACAGTTTCTTGCCTCCTTACATATAATTTTAAATTTTGATGGTTTCTACAACTTGCCTGATTTTACTGAAATGCAGTGTGGGTCTATCTCAAGTATTCAGTCCTATATTTACTGTGATCCCAAATTCCTATCCAATTCAATGAGTCCTGGTACTATGTTCCTATTACTTTATGTAGAATATCATTACTTTATTAAAATGCTCTGTTTAGTTCAGTCATTTTTAAAAATATATAAATATTGAAGAAATTAAATCAGCATAATGAATAATAACTCTCTAATCTCACTTCTGGTCAAAAATCTCTGCACTGTACAAATCAAATATGGCCAAAATGAGTACAAGTTAGGAGCATCTGGTGCAAAGACATTTATCCATCTCTCAAGTCTTCAGTTTTCTACATTTTTATACACTCTGTATTCAGTGCTGTGTGTTATATTGTCACAAATAACAAAGAAGGCTGAGGAACAGTCTTAATAGTGAATAAGTAAGGTCAAACTTTCTTCCATGCTGCGAAAACTGTTTATAGAAAGAAAAAATACCCTTTCTTTTTTCTGGAAATTAGTTTGCCCAAAAGCAGAATGTTAATTTAAAATAGTATCCTGCCAAGATTAAAACACATTTCAGAAAAACAGATTTTCAAGTTTAATTACGGCATAATTATACTGGCTTTTTTAAAATCAAGATTAAGGATATATCTGAGGCTCTTTGTATGACTAGAACTTAGAAACTTATCATCACAATTGTTTTCTTTTATACACATATTCAAAGTGCCTTTGACAAAGGCTCTGCTTTATGGTTTCACTGTGGGAAACCACAAGTTATTTTTATTTAATTTTTTAAAATCTGCAATAGCAGGTTTGCTATTCCCCAGTATGTCTTCCTGTAAGTGGACAAGATACTGTTCTTCCTGACCATAAGCACCGTAAGGAATGGGATACTGCATGATTAACGGTGGAAAAGTGTGATAGTTCTTCCCTTATGAAGTCTAGAGACTGAACAGAGATTGACCTTGCAAAGAGAAGAGCCATTTATCATTTGCAGTCAACTTTAAGTTTTGATTCCTATATTCATACAGTTCATTACTTTTTCACAAGAAGCAAAATGTTCTTGTTCTATAGCTGAATCGAGCTTTTGAGAATTTAGCAGCATATGTATTAATCATTGCATTCTCTTCATTTTTAAAAGAGAATATGTAATATGAAGGAAGACAACAAGTTTAATTCTCCAAGAAAGAGCAACAGCTCAGCTTCACAACATTAACTTTGACAAATATTCATGAAACCGTAACTTACCAGGTCCAAAAAAGGAAATAGCTTTTATTTAAATGAATTCATTTTCACAACTACTTCTCATTAATCTCTTTTCATGTAGCCTCATTTTTTAAACATAAAAGGATTCCTTGCTTCCATTTCCTATACCATTTTAGTTTCATGCTTTCTTAGAACAGCTGTGACCATCTTCATATTTATGCAAACATTTTCTTCACACTATTTCCCAGCTACTCTTTTGCTGGTTTACAGAGCTGTGGGCTTGCTAGACATAGAGGGTGCACTTTCCAAAAGTGCTAATGGGAACTAGGCTTTTGGCTCCCGCTGAATTTCAGCTGTGGATGTGTTTTCACCTTCTAAGGTTCCTTCTCTTGTTTTCCAACCCTCAAATCCATCTAGCAATCACAGTACTTCTGCACAATATTGCTTAATCTGCAACATTAATTCTAACTATAATACTCAGATTTTATTTATTCCATCATATAAAATGATGCAATTTGCAATTAATGTCATATGGAAACTTATGTCAGAGTCTAGAAATCTCCTAGATAGCTTTCTATTTCTATCTATGGCACTGCTTTGCTGCCATATGATTAAATTCTCTGGGGCTAAATTTACTCAAATGTAAAA
>JAWLRI010000001.1:5923062-5964094 GCA_034781795.1 Crypturellus tataupa | reverse complement strand
TTTCTATTTCTATCTATGGCACTGCTTTGCTGCCATATGATTAAATTCTCTGGGGCTAAATTTACTCAAATGTAAAAAAAAAAAAAAAATGTAACTATTAAAATGGCTTCACAGTCTTTCATTCAGATATTTAATCTGCACTAATCATCCTCCCAAGAAGACCTCTCTTTTTTAGGTCTTTTCCTCCCTGTTCTTTTCAAATGTCCTATGGTCCTTCACAACAACTTACCTAGGGAAAATGTGGTAAAACTTATGGATCTCCCCATGAGAAGGGATGCTCCTAGCTGTATGTCCCATTCTGAAAATCTAGAAATGATACTTGGCATAAGGTGAAGAACATCTGAGCTCCTAGAAACACTATTGCGGTAAGAAAATGGTCCAAAGACACAGAATCACTGACTGGTTGAGGCCTCTGAAGGGGCCTCTGGAGATCATCTAGCCCAACATCCCTGCTCAGACAGGGTCACCCAGAGCAGGATGCCCCGGACTGTGTCCAATCATGTTCTGAATATTTCCAAGGCTGGAGCCTCTAGAGTCTCTCTGGGAAACCTGCTTCAGTGTCTGACTAGGCTTACAGAAACTGACTGCATTTCAGTTTGTTTCTTTTGTTTCGATCTGTCACTGAGTGGCACTGATCTCTGTCATCATTTCCCCCTTGAGCCTTCTCTTCTCCAGGCTGAACAACCCCAGCTTTCTTGGCCTCTCTTCATATGAGAGATGCTACAGTCCTCTAATCCTCTTTGTGGCCCTTTGCTCGATGGCTCCGGTAGCTCCACTGCCTTGTACTGGGAAGTCCAGGACTGGGCACGGAATATATCAGTAAAAACTACTGTTCCCAGAAAGCACATCTGCTTAAATACTTTGAAAAAAGTATGTTTATACATTCATTTATCCTCTTCAAATCAATTTTCATTAAAAGCTTTATATTTTACCACTCTTTACAGATGAAACACCTTGTAAAAATCAATGGGTGTTTAAGATATGGATCTATGGTGTAGTATGGCAGTTAGTTAGTTTTTATGTGAGAACAAACTGTGCTAACTGGCTACTCATTTAGCATGTTTCGTTAATGTGGACTTTGTCTTTTCCATTTGTACATTATACTCTTTTTTTTTTTTTTTAAGAGCTTTTTCTCTGCTACCTTCTTAGCTTTGCTAATTGTATCTAATTCAATACATTTTAAGCCAATAATGAAAAATATTATCTTGGAGTTAATATTTAATATCTGATCTTGAAACTGTTCTATATTGAAAATTCAGATGGAGTAAAAGAGTGTTGTGGGCTCAGACTGACAGCAGACTGTCGGCAGGAAACGCAGACTTTCCAGCAGGAAAATATTGCTAGGATTTAGATAAGAGAGAAATTACAAACTAAAAAATACGTTGCTTGAAACGTCAAAGAGAATGCGCAAAAACTGCAGAAGACCCTCTAAACATCCCTAAATGAATTTCCATCGAAAACAGCTGAGTGGAGAAAGGACTAAACGTTTCTTCTTCTGACTTTCTCACCAGTGGTCTAAGACAAAGGCTTTCCTGCTCTTTGATTCTCAAAACAGAACACATTCATACTGGATAAAGAACAGCTGCTATATATATTTATTAGCTCTATTCCTACTGTTAAGATAAAATATTTCTAGTAGTCCAGTAACATTAGCCAAGGATGTTCCATTACTTTAGAATGGAAAATGCAACATAATATGTCTGGTTATTAAAAATCAGGTCCGTGTTTCAGTGAGATGCTCAGTAGGGGGTGGAGTTCAGCTCATGGATTAACAAATCTAAATTTAGGCATCTACATGTGAACTAAGTAGCCCACCTGGCCTTTGCTACCACTCCAGAAGGTCGGGGCTGTTTCCGTGAGCTCCTGTGGATATCTCAGATGTCTCAGCTATCCCAAGGCAGCTCAGTGGCTCTAGCAACCCGTGTGGGCAACCAAATCCAGTCCTAACTGTTCACACTCCTGTTACGGTCACTAGTGAGCTAATCTGCACAGTGAGCAGAGAGCTAGGTGGATTCTTTAGGGTGAGCTGAGCAGCTCTCTGGACTCCCTGGATGGGATTACTCACTAATTCTAAGCAATTGCTCAGTCACTAGTTTTCAATACTGCTTAAGATACCTCGCGGTACCTGCCACATGGGCTGGCAGATATGAAAGAGGATCTGTGTGTGTGGATGGCAGCTGCAAGTGAGGCACTATATTCTATTCATTTCTAATGAAATATTCTATTTCATTTCAAAAGGATCTGTGCATTTATGTAGGCACCTGAACTGAGTCCCTAGTGATGATATCTCCATTTGTTTTTAGGGGAGCTCATATACAGGCACCTAGAGCTAGATCTCAACCTGCAAATTGACTTATTTACCCAAAGGTAATAACCGCTGTGAACTGTTTGCCCAAAGGTAAATACAGACATACAAACACTGCATTCTCCCAGGAAAGTCTTCTGGCCTCCAAATTTCAGCCTAAAATGACAGAGGACTCGTAAAGGTCTTCTGTGATAACTGCTAACTCGGAGCAGATGCTGTGCATATCCCAGAGCGTTTCAAACGATATTAGGCCATTACAGTTATGCAACTAACTGGATCATTTCCTTTTTTTTTCTAACTAATTTTATAGAAATTTAATGACAAAAATTTACAATTTTCATTTCTAAAGTCAGGAAGAAAAATATATTTCTTAATGGTGTTATCAGGTGTTAATTTTGATAATTTAATATTGCGAGAACTTTCTACAAATTTACTTAAATATATATACTTATATATATATATATATAAAAATGCAAATTGCATGCTGTATTAGAATATTGGAAAATAGGTTCTGTATTGCAAGTAAGCCCTTGTGGAATGATTCCAGAGTTCTCCATAGATGGAATTTTTGAATCTGAGCTGTCACCTGAGCTAAAGAACAGTTTAATAAGCATAAATAATATCAGCAGACTCTTAAGACTACTTCTGCCTTCTGATTTCTAAGTTGTTTTCTCCCGAAGACTAATAGTCCTTAATTTGGTGATACCTGGATTGAAGCTGATGGAACTACATTCCTTTGTAGTGCTGAGAGCACATATTCACCAATCAAAAACTGAGAAGACAACCATGAGTCAGTAAGTTCAAGAGTTTTGAGAGCTGCTGATCATGTCAGCAAGTCATTTCTACAATATTCAAAATGACAGGATTAATAACAGAATATGTTCTCTACTTGTTGTATAATTCCACTAAAATAATGGCAGCAGAGTATTTGACACAAAGTATTATTTCAGAATTTACAAGAATTCTCAGAATTAATTTACATTTAAGAGATCTGCTGAAATAATTTTCTCATTTCATATCAGCATCTGAAAATTTAGGAGGGCATAATAACAGGAGGTAGAAAATTATGTTATCAATAAATGGAAAGATGTGATATTAGTATAAAAGCAGTTTTTGTTGACTCATTGTAGTCTTTCCATAGCAGAACAGAAATGAAGCTGTCAAAAACACGCAGGTCAAAGGTAAGAAAGTGCATTAAACAAGTGTCTTCCTCCAAAGTGCTTCCTTTCTTGCCTCTGCAGTTTATCAGTTTATGCTTTGTTCTTCATGAAATATAATTACTATAAAAGAAATTCAGAGTTTTTTTGGTTTG
The DNA here is from genome assembly GCA_034781795.1 of Crypturellus tataupa. Taxonomy (NCBI): domain Eukaryota; kingdom Metazoa; phylum Chordata; class Aves; order Tinamiformes; family Tinamidae; genus Crypturellus; species Crypturellus tataupa. The sequence goes on along the minus strand of JAWLRI010000001.1, from coordinate 5,960,477 downwards.
TTTTAACATGATTTTAAAAAATATTACCCTCAACACCTCACTTACTTGGTATCATTCAGTCATGAGATTGTTCCCTTCCTTCTTGGCCGTGGTTCAAGTCTGACAAAAAAAAAAAATCCAAGCTTTTGAAGTTATTAATTTTATTTTTTACTCTATTGAGAACTAAAAAGGTGAAGAATGGAAGTAGACAAAAAGTAAGAGCACAAGTCCAGTTTATGTTACAATCCCATAAATAGTGTTAAAAGTCATAAGTATTATGGAAATATTTGTAGGAATTCATACTCGTACAAAAATGAATAATGTACACAAGTAATATTTCCTACCAAGAGCGGTAGCAGCAGCTTTTGATTTAGAAGAGTAGTGGCCACAAATGTGACACAAGGTTGAATTAACTTCTTTTGATCCGAAATGTGTGGCTAGATACTGCAAGCATATTCCTCCCTTACACGACACAAAATGTAATTTTCTGATGCTTCTGATGAAAATTGTTGATCAACCAGAACATGTTTACTTCACAACTTCAAAGCATGTCTGAAGGTCACATAGCTGTAAACCGGCAGAGTTTTAAACAAATCAGTTCAAATATCAGTAGCAGAAAGCCCAACACACAGACACGGTAACAGAAGCACCATAAATTTTTGGAGTACCACTACGAAAGGAATTTACAATGCAAAGGAAAGGTAAAGAGCTAAATTACCTGGGGGACAATAAGAAGCTGATAAATGAGAGTGGCAATACTGTTTATTGCCATAGGTGTAAGCTGGAAGATCTTGAGCAAAAAGTGATTATTCAGGAACCATGAAAAAAAAAAGAGATGGTATAAATCTGAATTTCATGCGTAGGGAATTTGTTTTGTGGATGGAAATAACATGTAGAAGTGAAGGGAGATAAGAAGCACTTGGTACAGTCAGAGGAGCGAACAAATGAACTGACAGAGTATGATAAGAAGGAAATGATGAGGGTTTTAAGTGGCACAGATGGCTTTAGGAGAGATGGGGGAGAAGGAGAGTGGAGACATAAGCAACAGAAACAGGTAAATATTTTTATAAAACTCAGGCGTTTCACTAGATTTTTTTTGCCATGCAAATTTTTTTTCCAGAATAAAAAAGTTTTGCTTTCATTAGACTTTTCAACAACAAATAGAAAATGAAAAAAATCTTAAGGTTGAGATACTATTTTTCAAATAAATCAAAGTTTTTTTCCCTAAGAAAACAGAACCTAGCTTTTTTTCCCCCAAAACCTGATGATTTTCATGGAAAACTGTTGCCAGTTTCTGCCATCCTGGTCCCTAAGATGCACATCAATACGCCTTACACCAGCCAAGGTATCAGTAAGAGCTGTGGGACACTGGCTTCACCCAGGCTGTGGTGGCTCTGGATATGAGGCACTGCACTGTAATACGGTATTACCATTACTAGGAAGCGGCCATGAGCTTTGCACTGAATTTGCAAGGCCTCGGGGCAGGGGCTTGTCAGGTCTCCTTGGCCTGTAGCTTTATTTCACTTGGCCTGGTTGTGACAGCAAGTTCATATGAAAATGCCCCTGGGTGGCTCCTGGGCAAGGGAAGATCTCCGCAGGGTGACTGCCCCTTGGCTGACGTGTCACCATAACGCCCCACTCAGAGCAGCGGTGGCACCAAGAAAGGAGACAGCAATAAGTGTGTGTGGTACCATACTACAGGCTGAACCCACGAGGAACAGCAGGAGGACTGAGGAAAGGGTGCTAGAGAAACAAGAAAAATTTGAAGTATGAGACTTCATACGTATGAAAGAATCATAAGGACAAGTCAGAGGACAAGAGTCTACTGGAGTGAAGTGAAGGCCTGAGAGGATCTCAGACTGGGAGAAAGGCGGTTGGGAAAAAGTCATAGAAAAGGGATGTGAGGAGCAGAAAGCTCCTTCCAGAGCTTACAAATTTCTGCTTTTGAAGAAAATGCTCCTAAGGATTACACTGATAGACTGATTAAAATACTGAGATCAACTAGGGATTTATCTGGAGAATTAAACTCATTTTACTCAAAACATAAAATAATCATTAGATTGGAACTTTTTTCTGCCAAGCTGCTCTACTGGAACGGTTAATGAATAACCTACCGTGTTACAAATCTCTCATCCTCCACAATATTTCACGTCAGGAATCGCTTCTAATAAAGTGGGAAGAAATAACATCTATTTTCAGAGAAGCTATTATCAGAGCAGAATTACTCAGTGTAATTTAAATGTTAAAACAAAAACAGAAAAGGACTTTAACATAAAGGAATCACATGGTGTTCTGAGTCAAATGCCTTCAACTCGAGGCAACAATTAATCTCAAGAGAATATGCACTGTCATTCTCCTGAATTCTTCCAGCTTGCTTTTACTCTGAGCTGAGCTGCGTAAAGAGAAAGAAATTGAAAATTTGGCCTTCTGAGATTAATAGATTTGGACAAAGTATGTTGCCTCCCGAAGCATTAAGTAACTTCAACGTTAAATAAGCATATTGGAGAAACGTATGACTAAAGGAGCCTGACCAACTCTTCGGTAGGAAGAGGATTCTTCAGTCAGAAGAGTCCCCTTCCCTGGCTCCGGAGGCTTTTAGTTGATGCAGCAGAATAAAGCAAATCCCATGGTGATTTCCTAGTCCCATATAAATCATTATTATTTATTATTATAATTATAGCTGTATTTTGAGATCCCAACTAAGATCGAGAACTAACTGTGTTAAGCACAGAGTAAGAAACTAATAATAATAATAATAATAAAAACTTGCTCTGTTATTCCTAGTAGGAGGATTTTTTCCATCTGGCATATCAGTAGGTAGCGCTTTATGGTCTCCATGTGGGAAGGTGGAGCAGATTATGCAGTGACACTCCAATAACAAGAAACCTAGTTTAATTTGAAACAGGCATTAATTTCAGTACCTGGCTAGTGTAGGATCAAGGGACTGAGGATCAAACCCCATATATATAATAAAGTATTGCTATTGTGATTTTTCTGCACCCGAAGAAATTCTTATAATAAGCCTGGGTAATAGTGACTACACTGCTAGTACCTAAATCTGGAGAACATTCTCAGGTATTAAGAATACTGCCTGAGGTCATTCATATGATTTAGCGGACTCCTTTGGAATTAAAAATCTACCAGTGAGGCTTGTTTAGCAATTCAAACAGTGTGAAATAGCCAGAAGGTGTGTGATTTCTTTAGATTAATAAAGAATAACCCAAAGGTCAAAGCAAAACTAAAGAAACAGTCAAAGCTTCAGCACTTCATTTCATCAGACTTTTGACAGTACATCCTGAGAGACTGTTTCATCTTCAAAGTGACACAGGCTCCAAGTTCTGTTCACTGAACCAAGAATCTGGTGCAGAATCAACACTGCAGTCACATTACCAATACCGAAATCCATTTTAAATACTGGCAGGATTACACTGACCCTCAAAGGGCACAATATCTTTCAAATATATTTTTTGCTTTCTATTAGAAGAGACATTTCTGAATAGCTGAAACTCCATGTTGCCAAAGTTATCTCCATTTCAATTCCCATAACTTAAATAAGCTTTTAATAGAAACAGAACTGGCCCAAGGAGAGTTACTTCACTCTCAGAAGTGGTTTATTTACAACTTGAGGTAAAACAATGCCAGAAAAAAGAAAAAACACTCGTGGAAATCATGTTCTAACCTGCCTTCACATTTCTTTTCCTCCCACATGAATGCGTTCTCCATCATTTTATAGCCAGCATTTACTTTCCTCATTATTGTGATTGCAGGTAACAGTGGAGGAGGCTGACGAAAAAAATGCTCCAAACTTTCATTTCCTCCGGGGCAGGTACACAGAGGAATCATTGCAACCCAGGTTTGTTCCAAAAGGCCTCCATACTGATCAGTAGGTAATGTACGAACTAACAGTGTGTACTGACTAAAGCCACAATAAGTCATTTACAAACAAATTTTAACTGAATATCTGAGAATCTGAGCATCTGAGAATTCATGAAGTTTTTTTTAACAACTTTGCCTTAAATTCAGTGATGTAATTAACGAAATTAAAGCTTTAAAGCTTAAAATGTTAAGCTAAACTCAGCGGGACTATTCACAAACATAAAGTTATGCATATGTGCAAGTAACTTGCTGAACTACGGTCTTTGCAAGAGAGAAATACAGGCCTTTACTAAAAGTCCCAGATGGCCTCTAATTTTGACAGAAGAGATCTGTATTAGCCAAAACATGAACCTGAATTTCAGGTTTTGCCCTTCATCCCAGGGCAGTGAGAAATTCCCTTCTGGTTTGTCCTTCAGGCAGCATCGCCTCTGAACACGGCAACCCCAGGCCAGCCACACTGCAGCTCACTGCAGACCCGGTGGTTGGTACGTTCTAATTTTAATCAATGTCAAAAACCAGCTAGTGGGGCAATTAGCCCAACAGCTCCCCATAGGTTCTTGTTTAGCAGGGGACAGGAAACAGGGGAGAGAGAGATACGTGCTCTTCTTTATTTAGCACTGTGCATGTCTGTGATTTATGGCCCACGGCTTTGGTGCCGAGGCCCAGGGCTTGGTGCCACGGTGGAGCAGGTAGGAGTAAGTGAGCACTGGAGCGCTGGAGCCTGACTCCAACCACTTGGGTTGTGTTCTGTCACTTAAACTCAGTCATGTAACCCTAACGTTTCTTTTTAAAACAATGTGCCTTTTTTTTAAGTTATATTCAAGCCTTTTTTTTTTCAGACAAATTGCCCTTCTATCCCTGAAAACTAAGTCTCTACTCCCAATCAGCAGAAAATAGCACAAAATACAAGAAGTACAAAAGCACAGCATACTAGAATACCCTAAAAATGTGGTATAGATTGTCTCCTTTAATGAATAATAAATCACAGGTACAAGTCTATTTGGAAGTTCTCCAGCAGGCCATTCCCGTACCCTCAATGACAATACCATTGGGATAAAAAGTTAGAGACAACAATGTCACAGAGATCAAAATAGCCTTAAATAATGTTGACTTCTGTATTTTAAGCTCAGGTATCAGCTTTCGGGTCTTAGCAAGAAATGGATCTGCTTCAGGTTATCACAGGTTTTGTGAGCAAACAACTTCTTCAATTAAAAGAAACTCAATTTTATACATGTTCTGAGTGAAAACATTTCAAAGCTATGAAACCATAATATAAATCCTAATTCTATAATTGAACATTCTTTATTCTTATGATTTCTTAAATGGTAATGCATATCCTCCACCCAGGATGTTTTAGAGAGGACACCCAAAAGAATCTAAGAAGTTAACAAGAATTTTGGGCATTAAAATTTTTGTACTCATGCCAAGGATCCGTCGCATCCTGACCATCTGCCTGCTTGTACAATTTTCTTTTAAAATAAAATCTCCCTCTCCCAGGTTTCTCCCTCTGAAACCTTCTCTTCCTCACCTAGCATCTAAAGAGTTTCCTAGCTGGTGCCAAGTAATAAATTTTTATGAAACAACTTTATCAGTTAAATTCCATCTAAAGTGGATTAGATTATCAGTATCTCATTTTGGTAATGAGAGGAAGCTTGTGATGCTCTCAAATACGTGAGTCTGCCCAACACAGTTTTGCAGAACATCCATTCAGATCCACACTGCCCAACATGGTGCAGACCATGAGCTTTGTAGCCGTAGCAACGGATAAAGATTTAAATCAACGATATTTAATGTTCTTTGGTTTTCCTGTAGCAGCCACTGACACCTGTTTGGGCTGCTTTTCAAAAAAAAGAAGTGTTTTTGTTTAGGATGTAAAACATTACTTTTTTCCTATACAGGAATCTGTCTTCATCTTGCTTAAATTTCCGACACATATTAATCTACTGTAAACTAAGGAAGTCAGGACTGTATGAAGTACAGTATGTATGAAGTACAGTAAGTATGAAGGCTGAAAATGTTGCAGTTGGTAGGAATTTAAATGCTTGGTAGGAATTTAAATTACAAAGTTGTTCCCTACGTATACCATCATCTCATGACCAATGGAGGCTTTCTGAACTTTAAATTAATAGTTTAAAATATTTTCCTTCAACATAAAAAGCTTTAAACACTGTGTTTTTCTCTCCTCCATTTTCAGAGGTTAGATAGTAAGTAGCAATCTAAATAAGGCCATCTCTACTTTTGAGCCAGATAAGGCCTTTCATAGTTTGTGTAGCATAAAGCACGATGGCAATGGAGATGGATGCAATCTATTAAATTATCCACTGACAACATGAAGAATACTTAGAAGATAATGAATATTATCTTATTATCCTACTGAGTGACTGTGCTTTCACATCCTTTTCTATCTACACAGTATCTTTCCATGCTTTCAAAATAAATAAATTTACACACGAACATGAATTATGCATTAAATTTTACACGTAAATAATAAAATTATAGTTGAAGCCAACAGTATAAACTGCTTGTTGGAGAAAATTTTATGCTAATATTTAAAGATTTATCACTTGAAAAGTGGTTTTTGGGGTCGTATTATTTACCCTAAACAAGAAAAAAAAAATTTTTAAAGGGTTTTTTCCTCCTAGTAATTCGTGCATTCACCTAAAATGGCAAAATTCTGTCTTTGTCTTGTGCATCAGTGAGGTAGGGAAATATTTATTTATTCTCATTATTCATGTCTGAGTGAAGTTCCAGTCCCCAGTGTCAGAACCTCGTTGGCATCCTCATCAGTGATGTGCAGATCTACAGTCCCTGCAGACGATGTGAACGCGCACAGAAGGGAGAAGGCACAACCTCTATCTGCATTTAAAGGCTTCTCCACATGTGTACAGTCACATTTAGAGTCATGTTTAGTGAAAAGGCAGTTTGCTCTGTTCTGCACTCCTTTCCTTTTCACTTAGACCACATAAAGGCAACAAAATGTGAGAGAAGATGGAAGCATGGACTTGAAGACAATCTTTTTCTTGCCTGAAACCTCCCAGAAACCCCACAAAAATGGGCTACAGCTGGTTACGGCTGCATATCCTTTGTAGTCTTGGAGCTCCAGCTCTGGTATTTTAAATAGCATGAGTGAAAAAAAAAAAAAAAAGGTTGACCATGTCCCAGAAGAAGTTGTGGTGTAAAATATGTGGTGAAAATAACTCTGGATATGGAATAATTTGACCATTTGCGTATGACAAGAAGAGCAATCTGGTCTCATAGGAATAATTTGAAGAAAACCTACTGACAAGAACCTCTTCCTCCTTTCTTGTTCTCTGCCAGCTTTTCCCCCAGTTTCTCATTTCTTTCATCTCTCAACTGATACTCAAACACACAAAACTACATGAGGCTACGCAGTACTAAGATTTCATTATGTAATCAAAATTCATGACTGTACTTTCTTGTATTATCAACTCGCATTGCATTTGCCCAATGAATCACAATCTGGAAGTCATTATTTGTTGCGGGTTTATTGCCTGTACATTATGCTACTCAGTTACACAAGGCAGTGATCACTCTGGGAGGACCAAAACACCGATTGAGCTCATGCTCTGCTTTGAGAAATCCAATTTTAAGAAACCTTGAGCTGGTCTTCTGTATTATGTTAAAATTTGTGCAGAATGTATTACACATTTTTTTTTCCAGCCATTGGGTTAAGTCAGTGGGTAAGATATAGTTCTTGGGGACAACTTAATGACTTTTTTTCTTAGGTTATCAGCTTCGATCTCTGGTAGATTCTTCATCCTTTTATGTAGAATCTGTTGCAAAGAACATTTTAATTTTAATTCTTCCTCATTTTTACCAATAGGGCACATGACCACAAATTCTGAACAGCTGCTAGAATATTTATGAACTTTGGAAAATTTCTGAAGTTCTTATGTGTTCACCAAGGTAATCAGGAGAGGTTTCAAAGTTCTAAATAAAGAATCGCTTATTCCCAAATACTTTTACTCTGCAAGACTGAATATTAAGCACTATCTTTTTAACACACATGTACACTAATATACTACCTAGGCTTATCTCTGTTTGCATTTCCTCTTTTATATTCTTACTTTACTAATGAATGAGGACACCGAATTTTTTTTTCTCAGTAATGGTCACCAAGCTGAAAAGGTTGAGAAATGTGGTACAAGATGACACTAATGCAATCTATTTGGCCAGATTCCACTACTAAATTCTGATGATGCTCTATTTTTTCACATATGTTTAAATCATGTGTAAAATTACTAGTAGGGGCAACTTCATAAGGTGTCAAACCCAAAGTTTCTTCAGTCAATGAAGGTCTTTTAGGCTACAAATCAGTATGAAATATAGAATCTAATATCAAACTAGAAAACAGTTCAGTATTAGGTACTCTATTTTCTGCGCATTCCAAATAGCCTCTCCCGGAAAAATTTAAGAGTAAATTGACATTTCTCTGCACAAATCCCTGAAGCCCAAAGTAGGAGTTTATTATTTCACATCTTAAGTATTTCAAGTATGACTAGCACAGAATGAACAGTAGAACACCTCAAATTCAGAACATTCTTGTCATTCTTCCGTGTTACAATAGGAATGCATCAGAACCTCAGTCACATTTTTCACAGGGCTTTGAATCAGCAAGACCGAAGTCTCAAACTTAATTATTACAAGTATTTTATATATCTTACGTACACAGGATCAGATCTTCACCTAATGCAAACTGATAGCACTAGTTCAGCCACTGAGAGTCTCATATAACCTAAAAACAAGAATAAATTATAGACTGTTGGGAGAACACTACTGTTAAATTAAACCAGAAGTCAGCATCACACAAACTAAAGCAGATCTATATTTTAAGTCTGATTTTTTACAGAGAGGCAAAAGTGATAGCCGGAGACCAAGTGGCCAAAACAAACCCCTCTTATCTACTATGGCATTTTTTAGAAATGTGAGCAGGTATTTCAAGGAGAGGCAGGAGTGAGAAGTCGTGGGTTACAAAGAGGAAAGAGGTCTCCTCAAATTCCAGCTCTTGTTTACCCTAAGTAAAGAATTTGATGGAATTCTTTTGGATTGCACAAGATTTCTGTGTGCTGTGTATTTTTCCTACTGCTGCACATGGTAGCATGACCATTAACTTCTCTCTATTCTGATGAGGCCTGTATTTCCATGCCTAAAAAGTTTTGCCTTGTGAAGTGCTTTGAGTTGAAATGTACTATATCATCATATCACGTCTATCCCCTTCTCTGGAGATACTGGGCCTCCCTGGGCGCGATCCTGTGCAACATGCTCTAGGTGACCATGCCTTAGCAGGGGCATTGCACTTCATGATCTCCAAAGGTGCCTTCTAAGCTTCATCATCCTGTGATTCTGTGATTAATGTGATCATTCTTACAATGCCAGATGTTCTCAAAGTACTTCATTTTACCTAGATTAATAAAGCGTGCCACCCAGATTGAATTCAGTAACCTCAGAAGTATCATTTCGCATGGGTTTGACATCACTTGACACCAATGTCAAGTACCAAAATAAAGTAGTACATTTTTTATCTCCCACTTAAGCTAGAGTCCCCATATGCCTTGGAGGATTCCTTCAACGCTTCCTTTGGGAACACCGTGTAACACTCCTGGGTTTGGGAGATGCAGACATGAACAGTTGCAAGCTTCCAGCACACTGAGAATTATTCCTGTTCCTCTAGGAAGAGCCCTTCTTCCCACTCTTTCCTGCTCCTAAGATTTTGAGAAAAAGTAAAACTAAACTTAAGCTCCTCTCCTTACCACAAAATCTTGAAACGGGGGACCACACGCTGAGAGACCTGAGTTTTCCAGTTTTACCAAGTTCCAAGGAGAGGTGGGGTGAAGTAGGACAGTGATTTCTCCCCATCCACTGCAAAGCTGATGTCAACAACTTCCACTTCCTGCTGTATTTTTGTCTGAGGAACAAGGATGAATAGGTAACTTCAGTTGCTGAAAATTTTCATTATATATTGAAATTGAATGCTTTTTAAATTTAGATTCTGCTGAGCACTATAGGAATTAATTCTTCAGTTTGACGTATGTGTGACTAATGAAATGAAATTTAAGCAATCAACTTGCTTGTCCAACTATCCATCAAGTCCTTTCTAATAACTTTTAAATCTGTCAGTTAATTTTCATCACATTCAAGGTAGATGGAAGGACTATGACATACTAAATTTTTAAAAGGCTTTGTTATATAGGACAGAAAAGAGAATCCAGATTAATTCCAAGTTTGAAAGGCTGTAACATGAACTCAACTACATTATCATACACCAAGAAAAATACAGGGGAGAAAGTCATTATGAATACTTCAATTACAAAGAAGTAAGCTTTAATTAAAAATTCTACCTTAATAGACACACAATAACTGAAATACAAGAAAAAAAGTGACATGGGAAGTCAGGCTTTACAAGTTCTGCAGCACTTTTCAAGACTTCTTTAAGTATGGAGGTAGGGGAGGCCCCTGTTCAGATAAACCTGGTCTCTGCCAATAAATGAATATTTACAGGAACAAGGAGCACACACAAAAAAAAGATAAGTAAAATTCCCACATGCCGAGTGGGCTTAACCTCAATAAATGTTTCTCTCTTGCCTGTGGCTAGAGAGGGAGCAATGGGTGGTTGGTCTCCTCACTTGAGCACTCATCTACCAAGTCATATATAGCTGACTTGGTATATCATAAGGATATGAGAACGTATGGAGCCCAGAGGAACAGATGATCGCAGGGATGACACCATCCTGAGGCCCTCTCTGGCTCACAGACTACCTGCTGAACCAGCCTCGTTCTGTGGATGAGATCCAAGCAACAAATGCTAGAAAAGTTAAGATAGGCAAGAAACAACACTAGAATTGGGCAAGATAGAAATACATGAGTGAGCTTTTATGAAAATAATATGCTAATTAGAAATTAATAGGCCTTAGACTAACTGTATGAAACTGAGTTGCTTGCTTTATCAACCCGGGGAAAACTTCCATAGGGCTGTGTGACAACTAGTACTTAATTGTGTTCTGAAATCTCAAGAGTGAAATGTGATTAAACATTGCTGGTAGCTTTCTGTTAATAATTAAAAAAAAAAAAAAAAAAAAAAAGGAAAGAAAAGAAAAGAGAAAAGAAGAAGAAACTTAAAAAATACCCTTAAGAAAAAGACAAACAAACCAAAATCCTAAACAAAAGTTGGGGTGTGATGGCTGCAAAGGCCACCAAAGGAGGAGCACTGGTAACTAACTCCATTTGCTGCGGCAACAACACAGGAGCAACTCCTGCAAACTACCTGCTTTTCACATTTCCTCACCAGTAAAAGTGAGGGCTTTGAGATCTGCAGAGCTTTTGTCAGAGCTTAATGAGCTGTTCATGCAGAAAATGTTTCTTTTCTTTCTTTTTCTCCTAAATGCTATCATCTTCACTGTAAAACATCTGAGATTTTCATTTTCTGGAAGAACTTAACTATGTTTTCTATCTTACCTGTTTTCTTTATATCTTTCACTTCTAGTATTTACAGGAAGGGGCTGCTTTCTGGTCCCTCTTGCTGTGTATCCTGATTCAGACAGCTCATCTCCAACTCTTACAGGGTACACACAATGCCAGAAAAAAGGTGAAAATGGGGAGAGTTCTAGGATAGATTTCTTTATCAGTAACTATCTGTGATCTCCTTTCGGATCTTGTAAGTTTGGTACATGCTCTGCAGCAGCAGCTGAACTGTATGAGCTTCGTAAAGGCAGGGAGGATTTGGAATGGTTTGTACAAGTCTGTCCAGTGAGATTTCTGCTAGTTGCCTTTGCTTTTTGCTTTCTGAAATTTCCAGGTGAATTTCCTTAGAAGGAAGAAAAGCTCAACTAAAACCTGACTTTCGTTGGTACAATTTTATTTTGGCCATCTTTAGAGAAGCTAGCCACTCAGTTGAGCTTGCTTGTTTGGTTTTCTGCTTTTCCTATTTCTTTTTCCTTTATCATTGTGGAACTCTCAAAGATACACAAATTTCTAAACACTCATCTGCAGGATTAAGTTATCTTTAATACCTGGTGAAGGCATGTCCCGTGCACATGACAGGAAGTGTCAAGAACTCCTGTAGCTTGTGATGCAAACACATGCCACTCACTTTTAATTGCCAGCATGATTTCAGACAAGCTTTCTGACAAAACCGGAAAGTATCTAGTATGTGGGTAAACAGTACCAGTAGTTTTCACTCTCAAGTTTGGTATGTAAAAAGGCACAGACTCAATAGTAGTCTCAGAAATGCCATTCTTCAGCATGTGAAATGCAATCTCGTTTCTAGTTGTGCCAGCATTAAAAGCAATGCACCTTCCCGGACACACTTTATAATAAATTCAAATGAATAACAGAAGTGACCATAATCAGATTATTGTTTTCTTCATTCACAGAAATATTTGTTTTATTGAGGAAAGTATGGACTAAACACATAAAACATCTTCTGTCTCCTTGTTCTTTTCAAGTACATTCCTTTCTTTACTCAGCTTTCCACAGAGAGTTCTAGTTACTATGTGGTTTCATTAATTTATAGACCTTTCTGGTTCTGGGCATCCCCTTAAAATATTGCCTCACTGAGCACCTGATATGCTAAACGGTGTAATTTATCACTGTCGAGCATACAGAATTTTGGACATACTATCTCCAATGCAATCTCCATTTTTACATAATTCTTCCTTTAATAAGAATTTATAATCTCCTTGACCAATAAAAAAATACAGCTCAACAAAAATATGTCAGAGGTTATTCCACTGCATTTCTCACCAAAGCTTCTGAAGGAACAAATTACTTCACCTGTTGCAGGTCCTGTGCTGACTCCTTAGCAAATGATGGAAAACTCAGGGATCACATCCAAAAAGTGAGCATTCCCTCTTAAAGCCCTGGCTCTGCCCACACAGCTGTGAATAAGCAGGCAGAAAGAGTGGCTCTTGCTTGCTAACTCTGGGGTGTCTTGAGGCCATTAGTGCTCTTATGCTCCCAGCACCACGTTGGGAGCACATCCAGCTGCATCCCTACAAGCTCTGCGTCTGCCTCGCGGGTTAGTCAGCCAGAAGTACTGAGGACACAGAGCCTCAGACGCAGCTTCAAGAGCTGCTGTCTAAACCCAGGGACACAGCAGAAATATGTGGGGAGCATACAGAAGTCTGAGATACTTGCTCTGACACACAGTCTGCACAGATTTACACATCTATCTGACTTTATGCCTAGGAGAAAGCTTTTACGTTGAAAAGCCTAGCTCACATTTTCAGTAATGAAGCATGAACATAAATGACAAACAAATTATAAAGGAGTATAGCATCTACAAGAGAAGAATTTTTTATTATTATTCCTATGGGCTCAATGCTAGCATGAATATACACTGTCAAACACACAATTCTGTTGCAGCAATGTGCATGCAGCTCCCCATTCAGTTGAGCTTTGTGACCTCTGGTATGGAGCTGTAAAGCCAAAGAGTCATTGCAGAGGTTGTCCCAGCCCTCCTTCTTCCTCATCTGGACTAATTCAGTCCCGTACAATACAGCTTATCGCCAGGTACCTAGAACACATTGATAAATTAAATGTGGATTTGAGCTACAAGGGTAGTTTTTTACTGATGTGACTGAAGGTGCGAGCATATGTACTTTTTCTGACATCTCTACTACAAGACTGATCAGACCTTAAGGTGCTGCAGATATTTGCTCCATAATCCTGAGTCAAAGCTCTTAAGCACAGTGCTCTCATTGACTCATGCAGCACAGACCAAGAAAGAAAGAAATCATCTGATTTCAACAGCTGCAGAGTCTTCACTTTAGTTTCTGGCCTAAAAGAAGTATTTGTCCCAATATTCCCGTGGAAATGAGGAACATGATGACATACATTTCTCTGCAATATACTTTCCAGACTACTGTAATTAGCATCCATATAAAGGACTGAAGTAGCAATTAATGCAGGTTTCTCATCAAGATATATACATAAGTGTTCTAAAACCAATTCAAATGAAAGCCTTTTCCCCCACTTATTTTATCAACCTGCAGGTTACTCAGCTATTTAGCAAGAAGCCATCACATATGGCCGCAGACACACAACACTCCTGATGAGTGTAGAGGAGTGTTTTTTTACAGTGGTGTCTGGCCACTCTAATATTGCTCAGTTTTACCCTTCTAAATGAATTATGGAGTATCTTGATTAATTCATTTCAGGTCAATCTGTTTTTTTCCAGTGCTTTCAATTTCATTAAATTTCCTGGAAACTAGGCATACTCAGCATATCTTGAGAATATTGCTCATCAGGATCAAGCATTTCTCGTTTCCTAAAAGCAATACTGGTGTGAATCCCTGCTGTTTTTGTTAACACTGTTATACACATCCTACCACACAATCTTCGAGTCACTGAGAAAACAAGTTCTTCCTCTCCATCTCTTACTTTTATTTCACTGTATCTAATAATACTTCCTATGAAAATTATAAATAAAAGGGCTTGATGTTGCTACTTTACGGATGGGAATTTTTTTTCATGAATACAGTCTCTACAGATAAAGCACAACTCTAGTATCAGGGTGCTATAGAACTGTCATCTATTTCAGGTATTTCAGGAACTGGTCCCATGTTTACAATCATGTCAGTCACTGAGTAATCACACTGCAGGGGATGAAGAACCAGGAAAACAAAAAGAAGTCAGCTGAACTATAAGCAGAACAAGTGACATTGTACAAAGAGGTTAATCATCAATAAAAATACTATGAATATCTAAAAGGAAATGATGACCAGCATATAGGAGGTCTTTTTCAAGTCTTATGACATGGTGATTCTACAGGCAAGGGCTATAGTGAATCATAGGGTTGCAGGGAATATAGTTAATAACTTCACTCTGATTTTACACAGATTCTAACGAGTACTGCTGAATAACAACAAAAGGGCAAAAAATGACTCTTCTCTACATCATCTACATTTCTGGAAACCCTCCTTCATAAACAATAGCTTGGAAACTAAAGGATTCCCTTCATAAAATCATGGAATCACTAAGGTTGGAAGGGACCTCTAGAGGTCATCTAGTCCAACCTCCCTGCACATGCAGGGTCACCTAGAGCAGTCCAAGCGGGTTTGGAAGATCTCCAGAGAAGGAGACTCCACAACCTCTCTGGGCAGCCTGTTCCAGTGCTCTGTCACCCTCACTGTCAATAAATTTTTCCTTAAGTTCCTGTGGAATTTTTGATGCTTCAGTTTGTGGCCATTTCCTGTAGTTCTGTTGGTGACCGCCACTGAAAAGAGGCCAGCACCATCCTTCTCACTGCCGCCCTTGAGGTACTTACAGACACTGATCAGGTCCCCTCTCAGCCTTCTCTTCTCCAGGCTGAACCGGCCCAGCTCCCTCAGCCGTTCCAGGTCCCTGATCATCCTTGTAGCCCTGGACTCTCTCCACATCTCCACACCCCTCTTGTACTATGAGGCAAATACAAGCCCATGAGGAGTCATCTTCAGGCAAGTACTGGAAGAAATGTAGATGTCAGTCCTGGTGCAGGCCTTACCCTTCGTGGCACAGGAGCTAAGTGTCTGGTTGCTCTTAGAGACCATGGAAGGACGCAGTGTTGCAGACCAAGAAAAAAAAAAGTCATTTAAATTCCTACCTGTTCACGGCTTCTCAGGGGACTCAGTTGACGTATAAACAATTCCCTGCTTAAATCCGATTGCAAATACAGTCTAGGCAGGAGGCAAGTGCTTATCTCCTCGTAACAGGAAACCAGGAAGCTTTCAGGCTAGGAAAGGAGGTGTTTAGTGGGCTGTGCAGTCCTGGGAAATAGATTTTCCAGACTGCTGTCTGACAGGTGGGTTTTAAGCCTCTAAGGATTTTAGTGAACTGGACTTCACTTTGGATCCCAGGATCTGAACTCCAGCAAATTCTGCAAGGCTGAGGGCATCAAACCCCTCACACGGGGATGCAAAAAAAGTGAATCTGAGATCTGTTTTCAGTTTTAACTTTTAATTCAGACAACTAGACTCATGTTTATTCATTTCTCATTTAATTTGTAGACCTGATAAAAGCTGCAAATCAAGCCTGGCACAAAAACCAAAGTATTTCCGAGAGTGCTGTTCTGTTTTATAATGGTTCTGTTTACAATGGTTAGACTATTCCAATCTATAGTTCTAGAAACAAAACTGGCCTTCCAGCAAACCTTTCCAATTTCATACAGCAATCTGTTCTTCTATTTCCAAATAATTATATTTACAACCTCTCCCACTGAACAACTACCAACATTACAAATAGACCAAGTTCTATTGCTCAGATAAAAAAAAAAAACTCAGTATAGTGAATTTTCCACAAGCATAAGTTAAGAAAGAACTGTGCCCTTTACATCATAAGCCTTATTCTTGTCTTTTTCTTTTTCTTTTTAAAAAAAGGAGTATACAAGAAGTTAAGAAGTTTCATAACTGAAAAGAAATCTAACATCAAGCAAACAATCCTGCACTGCCTCCACTTGGAAAGGCTTTAGTGTTTCCAGAAGGACTGTTTTCTCCATTTAATTCTGAAGGGCCATGAAATATATACGCCAATAAAAGTGACATTTTTGTCTGAGTTCAAGGCACATGAAATCCTTGCGTACAGACTTCCATGCTTAACCAATAAACCAGGACAGAGCTAGTTAGCGTCTAGATGCACTGCTGGTTTTCAGTAACTGTATTTGTCACGCATTAAAAAACAAATTTCAAAACTACAAAAATACAATCAGTGCAAGCTCTGTGTTTTACCTAAACCCACACAGGTATACTTGTCAAAGAAAAGACAAATGAAGGGAAAGGGATGTCATTCGTCTTGTTTAATGTTCAGGAATGTTTTCCTTGAAAACTTTCAGTTTTGGCTGATGTTTATTTACTGTCACTAGTCACTGCAGACTGATCTTCTGGCTACAGTAACAGCACTTGGCATGCTCACTAATCAGTCCTTTGAGAAGGAAAATACTTTATGAGAGAGGCCTTGTGTTGAAGCAGTGCCAACAACATTGACTCACTAGAGCGACCACGGTCTCTGATCTGCACCTCGGCCCCCAGGGAGCCTGCAGGACGGGAGCAGGTTGTGGCTCGGCAGTCCGGGACAGTCCATGGAGCAGCACACGCAGATGCTGTGGGAGCAGGACCTGGACCCCAGCCACAGGGCCACCAAACGTGGGTGACCAGAGGCTGCAAATTCTCCTCTTTGCTGTGGGAGAGGAGGGGTCTCCATTCTCAAGAGGTAGGCAGCACCGTGACTCAGCTGAGAGCTAGGAAAGGTAAGCTGAGAGAGGAGAAAGCCAGAATTATGAGTATGACACCTCGGAAGGGAACATCAGAGAGCTCCAAAACTTCTTCTTGCACTGTCAGCAAAGCTCCTTCAGCCTCAGTCAAGGGTATTTGCAGGGCACCTGCAGTTTTAGACTTTTGGCACCACCTTAAACATCCATCACGGAGCACACAGAACAAGTCTAAATACTGAGGACTGGAGGCTTGATCTTGACAGATTCAAGTCTGTTCCAACTGAAGAAAAGGAACATAAAGGCTTTCAGCAAGACCAAGGTCACTGAGCACCGAGGCACTTAACTGATGCAAGTTTGGTCGGTGAGTGTGTCTTAGGTACATCAGAGCACACTTGGACTCTGTAAATGTATCTCAGATACCTCAGAGCACACTTCAGACTGCTTTTCTTTTATTTTTTTTATTACAAATGAAGCATTTCCTATAAAGCTCTCCATGGATGTGTTTAAAACGTAAATGTAACTCAGTACCTTAGGCAGCTTCCATTTCACACTGTGCCTCAAGGCTGCCTAAGGTGGGCCTAGCTGGGGCAAACACGGCAAAAACTTCCCCCCTTTTAAATATTTTGATTTATAAAATATGATTAAGATTTTATAAACCAGTTTATATTTTAAAAACTTCTCATAAAAGAAAGTAAAAGGTTCTTGTTCACTAATTCCTCATGGTCACAGCTAGAATATATTGCATTTTGAATTTTTGAAGAACAGAGAATTAACAGAACTGTTGTGGAAAATCATGTGAAACCATATTTAGATACTTTTGAAAGGATACTTAGAAACCCACTGATATATACAGATCCAGACTGGTATATCGCTAGCTTCCATGAGATTGTTAAGGATTTTTCTGTCCTGTTTTTCTCCTCTTGAGCTGGATTATGGATTAGAAAAAAAAATAGCTGTAAGTAACAGTCATGGGTTCTATATAACATCACTATCCTGTATTTAGACCCATGCTTTTTTGCCATTTTCAGTTATTATCATCTTTTACTAATTTGGCCAGAATGGTTTCCTTCTCCTCTGAAAAAAGTATTGGCCTGATACTACTGTTCTGCTACACAAAGATTTCAGAGCTGGCCCCTTACCAATGTTTTCTGCAAGTACAAGTATGAGCTTTTATAATCACGGTTAAAAAAAAAAAAAATAAAGTATTTGGACACTTTTACTTTCTAAGAAGATATTAGTATGTAAAGTTCTGCATAAATATCTCACAGTTATTAATGGTCTTTCTTCAAAGCTCCTTTCGTGAAGTACAGAAATTTTACTACCTGCTTTTTATAAATGGATGTTTTAATAAATCCAAGTGAAGAAACCCTGGGCACTCTATTTAACTGCATAGCCAATTGGGGCTTCATAGGCACCTTAGCTTATACCAGAAAACCTACTACTGCAGCAAAAGTTCTGTAGACTGCACACATCTAAAGTTGCCATCATACCACATCAACAGAACAGGCTAGTGCCTATGCTAGCAATAATTCAGACACATATGCTCATGCCCTACAGGCGTCTATTTGTTAGGTTGCTCTAAGAATGCCTGTTATGCCTCAAAGATACTGGCTTCTGCCTGGAGAAGAAGCCATTTTCTTTCAAAGAAGAGATTTGCCCCTTTTTTAACATAAAGTAACAAGTAAGGCATTCGTATAGGAACTAGAAGGACTTGATCTAACAATATATTCAGAATGTCATGCCCAAATCCACCCTCTCCTAGTTGAAGCACTTCTAGGCTGAATGTTGTCCCTATAGACTTCATGGTTATTCTCAGAACCTCAGCTCATGACTATGAACTGCAAACACAGCGCCCAGAGGACAATCTGGAATGCCCTTCTCCCTCCCACGGCTGTACAGAGCTCTGTTACTCCCTGCAGGTCATCAGAGATGACACAGGAATCATCTCTGACTTGACTCTATCTGGTGACCATGAAGCCCAGGAGTTTCAAACAGGTCCTCAGCTTCTGCTGGATGATCACAGTGCCTGTGAAACAGGCTTGATGCAAGCAAGTGCAAAGACAAGGAGGAAAGACCTTCAAATGCTGTTTGGACTGTCTGAGGATGAGCTTGCCAAGTCCTTATCTGGCAGCAAATTTGGACACTGTTGTACTAATGCAGCCCAGCCAAAAAAGTGGTGACCTGTAAAGCCTTCTGTTGACTGTGAAGATCTCTCTGTGCCAACCTCATTGCAACTTTAACCTCACTTCTTTTCCCAACCTCTTCAAACTCCTGTTCTGTCTTTTAAACCACTCTTCCCCAGTTATTTCACAGTCACCCTTCTTATACAGCCAGCTACAAACTCCCACTGTCTGAAGATCTGCAGATAAGACTGCTTTAACTACCATGAAAAGGGACCACAGTTCTGTTAAAAAGTGTTAACCATTGCCAAAGTTTGCCATGTCTACTCATCCAAAGCAATATTTTACACAGAAAAAAAAAAATCTCTTGTCTAAACTCTGTAGCTACAGCTTAAGGGATCAGCATTCAACATAAGGGACAGCAGCAAATGTCCCACATGCCTGCCAAGTCCACAAGTTTACCCTGAAAATACCATTCACACATTTCCCAACATTTGTCTCCTTCCCCAGTGCAGCAGGACTTGTCTCCTTCTTGTGGAGACATGTCCCTCTGGTCCATGCCAAATTCCCCACTTGTCTCTTCCCAGAGACTGCTTCTGTAAGAAACTAGTGTGTCACAAAAACCATTCCCCAACCCCGAGTCAAGTGGCATTTACACTCTGAGGCATCCATAAAGCTAACAGTCTTCCCAAAGGACACTGAGTACAGAACACACTCACACACTGTGTAGTGCAAAAATACTTTATTTTGTTATATCACGTTTGTTTTCCTGTTTGACAAGTGCAAGGCAACTTTATTAACCTCATGTAGAAAAGCTGCTGGCAAACAGTAGACCTGAAAGCCAACCAATATTTAACTCCATGGCTTATCTGCCACAATGGCACAGAAAAAGAGAAGACGTCTAAATACAGAACAGCTGTTCCTGCTGCAGCCAGCAGACAGAGTCCACAAATAAAACTGTCCCATACATACATATTCACACAGGTTACCTTTGTTTACTGGGGCCAGATCAGATCAGGCACATTTCTGCCCCAGAACACTGGGAAATTTGCTACTCTTAATGAAAGAGAAATCTTAAAATCAGACAAATTGCAAGCACCCAAGGGCGCTCTTTGGACTTTATCCTTCTGACTTATTACAGGGAGAACAAGAACATAAAAAATATTTCATTTTCTCAAAAGCACCTGACAAATACAGAGCATGTGTGTAGTACCAACATATGCCTGTACAACAAAATATGAAGATCTCTACTCCACTCTGTCCTGCAATAAATGTCCATGCTTCTGTCCACATGCTGCCGACGTGAGAAGGTCTCTAATCTTAATTACCAGTTCATGAATGAATGTTGACAGGATATTACAAAAATTGAAGTGAACAAAAATAAAAGCTGAAACAAAAGAGATAATACTGTGACCCTAAGTCCCACCAAAAGCTGTGAACCAATACTGATGATTTTGCAGATGTAAGGCAGTATCACACACCGATGCCTCCATTTGAGTAAATCTGCTAGACTTGAGAAAACAGAAGGCCACGGAGTCAGACAGTAGAGCGGCATCCGAAAAGACTGCCTCTGCTTGGAAGTAATGTGAGGTGAATGACTATCTTCATATGATGGAAGATTTTGGAGTTCCCCAAGAAACTGTCAGTCACGCGCTCATGGCCAGAGCCCGATCCGCCAAGAGTTCCTCATGTCACAAGGTTCATCCCCCTCAGGAGTTCTGAGCAGCACCAGCGCTTCTCTCCACATGGTCCTGATGGGGCTATGCCCCAAGTCATCCGCTTGGTGAGTCCTGTTGTGCCCTGCTGCGATGTTACACAGGCTGTGTTCCCTCTACAGCCTAGTTTCTGCTGGAGAGGTAGTGGGACACAGCAAAATCCATCTGCTTCTAGCAACTTTGCCTGATGACTCTGTTAAGGAAACAGAGGACAAGACTGTCACTCCTAAATGTCCTGATGAGGTTATACCTGAGATGGTTTAGACCCTCACACAGTATGTAGTAGAGAAGATGTGTTTTTCTTAGAAAACCATGTGAAAGTCTGTTCCACCTTTGAACTAAGAAATCTGCAAGATGCTAGGCCCATATTATGCAGGAGCATAGCTTGTCCTTGTTTTTGTAACTACAGCCTCAGAGCTGTTCTCTTTACAATTAACTAGCAGTAGCCCAGCTGATCCTCCCTCTCCCAAACACAGAAGATCCCAAACAAACTCACCAGTGTCCAAATCCTGCTTGCTGTCCAGTAGGGGGAAGGAAGAGGTCTTTCTTCTAGAGGCTCTGGGCTGGGTGCTTGGTACATGCCTTCCTGTGATTCAGTCGGAGGGCTCAGACTCAGCTGTCAAGTGGTGATGGCCTGAAGATGAATAGTAGAATCTTGTCTGTGTGTGAACTGGGGCCTGCTGACAGAGGGAGGAAGAGGAGGGCTTGCTGTGCCAATACACAGCCTGGCTGAGGGTTACAGGCACAAGCTGCGCCTGTTGTAGGATGAGGACCAAGGAAGATCTGACAACATGGAACTGGTGAGAGGAGGGTCCCTCCCGCTACGGCATGACTTTGATTAGTGAAAGCGCTTGCGCCCTGCAAGTTAACGAGTGGTTAGAGAAGTCCTGTATCTATGTGGAAGCCAGATGCTTCACTTCTGTCCTCTCCAGAGAAATCCTCTAGAGAACTAGCGTCTTCCTTTTCCACTCTACAGACAGCCACACATAGAAGTAGGGACTGCAAGGCCACAGCAGTGACATTCTATAAAACAACATACTCAAAGCAGAAGTACTTCACCATCTGTGAGCAAGGGCTGCTGGACCGTGCGGTAACCTCCTTAATCGGTGCCTTAATGCAGCACTGATGAACATCTGCAAGTAACATTCCCAGGCAATGAGTTAATTACATAAATGAGGCGTTAGCAAAGTTGTGGTGCCACGTGGATTCTTCCCGAAAGGAAGAGGAGACAGAGCTGTCCCCTGGGACGAGCTGACACTGGATTGCCATGTAGGGATGCAGACGGACATAGCTGTGTCATAAGCTGTATGAAAGGACTGCAGGATTCAACTGTGCCAAAGAAGGTCTTGAAGAAGACTTCCAAGAGAGCGTAAAGGCATGGGATCGTGATGGCACAGGCCATTTTGCACAGCCTCATAGAAATCAGGCTGTTCTGGGTAAATTGGCTCATTCAGAGCGCCAGCAGCACGTATGGGAGGGCACTGACTTGTCCTCAGAGCGCACCCGCAGAACTCCAGCTGGGATTTCTAACAACTTACACAGCTGGTTAATCAGAGCTTTTGGGTCTCAAAGTCATCTCATCGGGTTGTTCTCATCAGTTTTCTGCAGAACAGGGTAGACACAGTCATTAACAAGTGTCCTGGACAAAATCCATAGCAAAGACACGTTGCATTCCGGTGGTGCTTATATGCTTCTGAATGCCAGTATGAAAGTGACAAAATCAGAGACTGTTTTCATGAACTTCTGCTTCTATTTCTAAAATTTTTAAATGGCTAATTGCAGCTGTCTTTGTTGCTGAATGAACATTACCGCCTCGTTTTAGCCTTTAGAAATAGATTTATCATGCAAATGCTGGCAGAATTTTAAGCATAGCTGAAATAGTGGGTAGTATTGTAACACCCTTCCCTAAGAGGTATTGTGTGATAGTTGGCCACAACAGTCCAAAAATAGAATGATTGTTCTCCGAATCAGCAGCCCACCCAATGCGCATTGCTCATTCCTCATCACAAGGGACAGTTCTGTTTTGTACAGCTGGACTCTTATCTAGATTCAACTGGTCACATGCTACATTCTGTTAGTGTATTTTTTTAACATCTTGGATTTTTGTTTCTTTGTAGCATTTTCTCATATTTTCCCACTATTTATATTTATCTAAGAATAACACACCTATCATATCAAATTATATCAGTTGTCTGTGTCACTGAAATCCTCCTTCTGGCAGGGACCAAGGGGGATTTTTAGAGGAAAGCAGTTAAGACCTGTACACCTAGGTATTACTGCAATGCAGCTGCAGAGACAGCAGTGGGAACGCTCTCTAGACAGCATTCATATCATTAGTTTACACCATAACTAATCAACTCTTTGTCCCCTATTTTGAATTGCTAAGTATTTTCTTCATATTTTACAGACTTACAAAATATAAAACCCTGTCTCTTAAAGTCCAGCCACAACAACTTTTTGGATGACTTCATACTGCAGTGAGTTTCATTTCGCTACATGGAACTAGAAACTGCCAAATCCCATAAAATTCTAGGCTGAGGATGCTCAGGACTTTCTGGAATCTGAAGCAGGGGGAGTCAAGACATGGTCCTTTCCTTGGCAATTTGGCTTACTTTCCTTTTAGTACCAGGTTGTTCTCACAGTACCAGAAGTTAAAAAGAAGAAACTGAGAAGCTAAACACATACAAGAAGGCAGTTTGACTTTCCACACCAAAAATAAACAAATAAATAAATCAAAGATTTAAGGCTCAAGGAATAATCTGTGTGCCCAAAATATAGCTTGGATTCCCCCTGCCAGGCCCCTGGCTGGTTTAAAAATCCTTCCCAAAATATCCTGCCTCTTGTATGACTTCTGCTAATCACGAGCTACAACAATTCACTACTAAAATATGCTAAATGTTAGGTCCAACAGTGTATTTCAGAATGTCACCTGGCAGATGAAAGGACTAACTATAACTCTTAAAAATTTTAAAAAAATGTATTTTCCTGTGATTACTGCTTCCAGTTTGTTTGCCAGCCCCCAAATAATAAAATAAAGAGAAGCTGAAAGCTAGAAGCAGCTAATCACACTCAGCCTGGCATTACCTGAGTGACTCCTCAGTCCTCAGTGACTGTGATGGAAAGTTAAAAGGTCCCTACAGGTTAGTCCAAAGCAGCATAATATGGCGCAGAGAAAGCGAGGACAAGGCTCTAACTTTGCCGAATCCGCACGTGTTGCCCCAGCACGAGGCACCGCGTGGCAGCCAGGCCGGGGTGCGAGGGCAGCTGCAGAGGGGCCCGTTCCGCGCACGGCCCAGTGTGTCACCCTGCAACACGCACTCGCTGACGGGAAACCGGAGAGGTGCCTGGCAGTAAACTAATTTCACCTACCTCATTATTTTTATAGCTAAAACAACATGATTAGATTTAAAATAAACTATACGATCTGTCTCATTTTTGAAGAATTTTAAGTATACACAGTAGTATAATGATTTCATCTGAGTAAATTGACATGTACTTAAGAATTACACCACAGAAGATGGCTACTATTTCACAGAGAAAGTCTATCCTAGAGCAGAAATGTTAGATATAAAGACTTCTAATTAAGGCTAAGTTCTCAAATTTTGTAAGCACGTTTAATTCCCATGACCTTCCTGAAATGCTGGGTATTCGGACCTGGAGGTTTTGATTCACTGATCCATCTGCCAAGTTAAATCTGCTAGCCATTTTGGGTTAGAGGCGTCCTTCTTGATCAGCAGAAGCATTTTTTCCTTCCAAAAATAATGCTTTGAAGCATTGCTATTAAATTAACCATTTACAAAACTACCTTTTAGAAATAGTGTAGATAATTAGCCATCAGTTTTAGTATTATACTCTATGTAAATTCTAATATACAGTCAAGAATAAGCTGTTGAATTATAAACTGAAATTTAAAAGGTTGTATCAGCTTCCTAAAATGAGTATGTGTTAAGAAAAAAAGATTCAGTCACAGAGAAAAATAAATAAATAAATAAATAAATCAACCAGGTACTTGAAAGGGATACAAGTAGAGAGGCTCCCTCCCCCTCACAGGGTGATTTCTGAGCTCTTTCAAAAGAATCTTTACGGTTCTGCAGACAGAAAATATTCAGCAAAAATATTTTTTATGATGCCCTGCAAGGAGCAAATCTTACTAAGTAGCCAAGTGTTCACAGAGCGCTGTGGAATATACCACACCGCTTGCACAGAAACCCACCAAGATCAAGGCCCTGGAACAGCAAATGCTGCATGAAGGGAAAGCCTCAATTTCAGGAATTTACCCTCTAACTACACCCATACAACCTGTGTGGTGTGAACTCACTCTTTACTGCAACACAGCATTTATGCTATTTCAGTTTTTAAATGCTATTTTACCCACAAGAAAGTGGTAAAATCGGATCTAAATTTCACTATGTCCAAACAATTATCCGTGTACTGGTTTTCAGTTTGCAGTATGTGACTCAAAACAGCACTTGGTCGTCTACCCTCAATTTGCCTAAAAATCTAAGTCGCGGTTCCTTCAATGCTGCTTATTTTCCTGCAGTGAAAAAGACTATATTCCAGAATATAACTATAAGCCTGTGCATTAAGCAGAGCACTGACCTACAACTCACTGTGCTGAACATGAGAAAATTCAGAACCACTCATATCCATAATTCTTTGTGCTACGTGGGACTAATTCCTCGCTTAAATAGTAATTACCATTTTGGAGAAAGAACTTAATTACTAGCTATAACTTTACTATTTACATAAGCATGGCACGTCTGGCAAGCTCTGCAGCAGTGCTGAAACAGAGCCTTGGCCTCCTCCAGCCCAAGGGGCACAGGGCACCCGTGCCAGGGGCTCCCTCCACGTCCGAGGGAGGTTTTGATGCAATTGCGATGACTTCGTTTCCAGAAAAACCCAACTATGGCAAATGTCTGGTACCCTCATCACCGTGCTTACCGCAAGGGTCAGTCCAGCGACTGAACGCTAACAGGAGCCAGCTACTGGCCCTGCACTGATTATTTACCAAATGCCAGTGACGAGCCATGAATTGAGACAACACACTGGCCAGCACCCCAGCGCTCCTGCCACACTGCACTAAATATCAATAGATTATGATTCATCACAGCTTCATTTAGTAATAAGTCTTCACAAATGATCAGAAGCACATGAAAATTCTGTAATATGTTTTGTAATATGTTTTTTGGCCAATGTTCTGCCTAGTTCTTGATCTCACTTTAAAATGGGAGATCAAATGACACCAGTGCCTGCTGGGGTGACCTTGGTTCCCACATAAGTCACGGAACGAGGGAAACAAGATTGTTGAATATTTTAACTTTAAGACTATAATGTAAAAAAAAATTCACTGATCACAATTAAATCTTGCAAAATTTGTTTATATTAAAAAAGGAAACTGCTGCATCTTTATTATAACAGCACACCTTCTTGGTGATATGATCCTCAGAAAAAAGCAAGGTCAAAAACCCCATATTAGATTTTATTTAAATGATATGTTAATTCTAACTACCTAATTCATGACAAATTAAGTCCAACAAATTCCACCCTATCTCTGAATCTCAAAAGAGTAACCACCTACCATTAGTCAATTTAGTAAAATGCTCTTTTTGTGTTGATTTATATATAGAACAGTGGGTTGGATGGTTTCAAATGTTTGTTTGAGGTTTTTGATAAGTTCACATACCAAACAAATTAGTAAGTGCCTAAAAAGTGATTCAGAACTTTGGCTATTCTGAGGGAACTATGTTACTGCTACAATCACAGCAGTAACTAAAGATCTCAAGTGGGAAGAAATCTCCCCTGCATGTGGTAATTGTAGCTCTAAAGAATTCACTCTTTAAAGGCAAAATTTAAGAAAAGCACATTATATTGTGAATTCCTTTCTGAACTTCCTAACTCTCTCCCTTCACAATGAAGACGGTGAGTTTAGAGATGTAAATCTGTCTCAAGAACTGGTAGACTCAAGACACTGTATCTTGCGTCTTAAGAGTCAGAATGAAACTATCATCTGAAACCCTAGTTATTTATAGTTGATGTTTACACTTTGCTCAGCAGAATAAATCTATTGTGATAAGACATTACAACACTACTTGCTATACTGATACACTCTCTAGTAAAATCTTTACCATGTGAAAAAATATTGCTAAACTTCTCTTATTTATGATTCTAAGTCACTGCCATATCGTTCTTCATGCCCTAAGCACCTTCTTGATGGTCTCCCCCTTTATCTTTCCCAATGCTCAAACTCCTCTCTGACTCCCCTTTTCCCTCTTCATCCTTCAGTTGTATCTCAGTCCCTCCCACCTGCTTATTCTTGCTCCCAGCGAGCGGTGGATCCACCTGCTTGTCCCTTTGGTGCTATCCTCTCTCGTGTCCCCTCTGCGTCACCCACCCCTGCTCTGCGGTGGCTGCAATGCAACATGTCACTGGACGTGCTGGCAGCTGCAAGGCAATCTGTCCTCCCACGAGCTATCACGATCAGCCAGTCCGCGGGAGGCACACGGGAGCTCGCAGCCTCCTTGACAGCACAGCCTCTCTCCTGGGTGCTGGTGGCAAAAAACATTGCGGCACATTTGTGTGTTGTACAAATCAGCCACGAAGTACTGACATTTCTTGGGATAAAGCTTGAAGCAGCCTTCACAGTCCAGCTAAAACCGAGCTTAACCTCTGGGGCTGAAATCCCAGAGATCATCAGCCTAAAGGAAGAACAACAGTATGGACTTGCTCCCAGGCTTCCCATCCAGGAGTTGTCCAATGCTGTTTTCCCTTCACTTGATGAGTGGTTGTGGCCAGATCCACCTTGACCTTTGGAAAGAAGACGGACCTGCTAAATTTTTTCCTCTTCCTCTCAAAATTACAGGAAGAGAACTCAGTTTGGGTAAATGCCAACACAGGCAGAGGCTGGCAAGCCTACCCAAGCTGTTGACTCAGTAATTGTTTGGTCTCCTAACACCATTCTGTCTTCCTTTCCTGCCATACCTCATGAAATTGTCTTTGCTTTAAATGCTGAAATCACTGCTTATGATTAGGTTGCTATTAAAGGTCACATTTTATTATAATATAAATCTGTGTTATAAATTTTTGAGCAGTAGTGAGCATTATTAGCATCACACACTAACTTCACAAAATCATTATTAGAAATCAGGCTTGATTTTGATATCTGTATTTTAAAAAGATGTTGACAAATTAAAAAATATTTATCAAGAACCAAGGAAACAACTGGAGATCTCGACATCCCTGAATAAAGGTCATATATGTAGCTTTCAGAGAAAGTTAAGAAGTAATTTCATCATAACCTCTAGGTGAGAAGGAATGAGAGGATTTTTGATATTAGAAATCTCTTCAATTTTCAGCCAAATGCCTAATGACTTTCAAAAACTAGAAGCTGAAGCCAGATATATAGACTAGAAATAAAGAGATTTTTTTTTAAGTGTGATCTTTGGAAAACTTTACCTACAGATACCATAGATTTCTTGTCCCCTACATACCTCAAAGTACAACCCTGTCCATTTCTAAGAAATAGACTCTAGCTCAATAAAAACATTACAGTTTTCACAAAAAAAAAAAAAAAAAAAAAAAAAACTAAATTATATGGTGAGTAAGAAGTGGCGTCAACTGTATGATGATGACAGTTCTCTCCAAGGTTAAAAACTAAAATGAGAAGGGCTACAGGATGTAATCTAACACAGGTCAGGCTTAGCTGAACCTTCACTAATACATCTCCACATGTCCACTTTCAATGCTTCTGCACCCGTATTTCACCATTAGGCGATATATATTTGAATAAACGTAATATTCATATTAAAGTGAATATGTTAAAATATATCGTATAAAATCTTGGAAAAACATGCAACAAACAAAAAGGAAACAAAAAGTCTAAACGTAGCTCTAAAATCACATAACTGGTCAGGGAAAAAAAAGGTCTTTCTGTTTCTAATAAATTCTAATGAAGACAAACCATATTTTTAAATGAGGAAAAAAGAAAGCTCACTTCAGTAGCTTTTCATACAAGACCATACAGCACCATCTTCATGTTTCCCAAGTTTTTGCAACTAGCTTCCTTAAAAGCACAGGAAGTCACTATCAATGACCTCTCTTTGCCAGTTAATGTCACTTTGCAGCCTCGAGGTCCTGCCAAATTGCTCACAGCAACTGACGGTCCAAGCAGCTCAGACCGTGTGTCTCAGTATGTGTTTCAATCTGCAGCCTGTCACAGAAGACCATATGTCCTGCATTCTGCAAAGCACCACAATTAACTCCCTTTTCTTGACTCGGCATTCCTGTAAAACGTAACACTGCCACAGTGCAGGCTTTTCTAAACTCATTTCTTTGTTTTAGCTTTCCCACAACGACCTCTTGCATGCATAGTAAAATCCCAGAAAAACAGAGCAGGTTCAGAAAGCAGAGAGCAAGTGACTGGTGACTGCTACGCTTTTTCAGCATTATGTGGGAGGCTTTCAAATGGTAACTCCAAACCTCACCTCCTTCTGCTCCAAGTACAAAGGATTCCCTTTTGAGCCATCCTGCTTTAACATAAATCTACAGCAACACATACATAGATGAAAAACAAACAAACCTAACAACAAAACTCTTATAAAAATACAGCACTGCAGGCCTGGTTCTTCCCCGGGGAGAGGATGAAAGAGCAACATGTGACAGATGTTTGTCATGTTGTTTCATGCAGAACTCAACTGCACTCGGAAACAATGGCCATGAGGATGGTGTGGAAACCTAAACAGACTCGACTGAAACAGAGCACGCTGAAAATAGCACTTGAACATATCAGAACAAAAGGATATAAATATAGAAAGCCTAAGAAAGCAGGGTTTCTTAGGAAAATCTGCTGTTTTTTGTGTCAATTTTTTTTTAAAAAGTCTTTTGTAAGGACTCTTTCAAATCCTGAATTTGTCTCCATTATCTGCTGACTCAGAGACTTCACAAGACACCGTGGCGGGGAAGCTGCAGGGGTTGCTTCCGACACAATACAGCACTGATACCAGTGGAGGATGTAACACCATGAAACAGGGCATCCCCTTGGCCTGCAGGGTTTCTAGCTATTCTCTTATACTCTGTATTTTCTCCCTTCAGCCAAAGCCTCATTTTTCCCTTATGTAAAATTCCTTTCTATACTAGTTTTATAAACAAGTAGATAAGAAGAATAAATAAATTATCCTTTGGGAAAGTGGCTGAGCAATGAAATGTCAGGGTATAATGGATACCTGATCATATAGGCATAAATTCCAAGTGTGGAGTGTAAGGAGAAGGCAGACACTCTAATAATTCATTCACTCATATAAATATGTATGAAGGCAACTTAAAAAATCATTCGCCCAGGTTGGGCAATATGTATTTTAGCGTGCGAACTACTGCACGGTGGTTGCACATGCTCCTACGGCGAAGACAGCACGGGTGCCTTCATTTTGCAGGCTGCTGCTATTCATTAAAGGAAAGTATCATTCTGTAGCCCGAACTGGTTATTGATAGTGCATTCTAGACCTGAGATGCTGAAATCATTCCTCAAACATAAGCATTAGTCTAAGCAAAGAAACATCCAGGGTATGTTTTTTTTAACTTGTATTCAGATATTTATTTGGTTTTCTGCAACAGTTAGATTAGGAGGCATCTCCCCAGCAGTTCAGGATATTCTACTGCAAATTATACAAATATAATACTTTACTGCAAAGTATAGAAATAAAATTACATTTGTAGCTACCTGCAGTCACTATGGAAAAAAAAAAAGTGTCACCATAAACATCCAGAAACTCTACTCTCAGTATCCTTCCATTCTCCTCTCAGCTTAAGTCTGGATAAGATTTTTTTCCAGATCCTCTTCCAGAACTGAAAAATGCATTTCTACCTATCTCCTCATTCCTGCAAAAAGAAAATCAATTTCATATGGTAAGTAGAGGTCTCATATACAGCACTGCAGAGATGTCTCTTCCTAAGGCCATAGGACATAGCGCTTGGAAAGATAAAGAGATTAAAAATTATACAGGTAGCTGGAGAATCGGGTGCATCAGTGGTTTTACCCTTCCTTTTGTTCCAGGGGTCTTGGATGGGGCAGGAACTGCAGGGAGCCACCACATTGCGGGGGTTCGTGAACCCCTGAACACTGCAGCTACTGCAAACTATTCACCAGCTCTACAGACAGAAAATAAACATTCTTCCATGGCTAAGGAATTCCTAGATAGGGAAAAAAAATAAGGAAAAAGAAAACCTTCACTCATCACTAGGGGGTTTTGCTGTTCCAACCAACTCATCAAATAGCTGGAAGTCACCCAGGTAATAATTCTTCCCGTGTCCTCTAATCGTACATCCTGAGTGAAGAGGTGAAAGGAAGGAGTCATCAGGCAAAATGCTGAAGAAGAGATCTCTGCTTTTAGGAGAAGTAGCTCTCTTCTTTAACCCATTTAAGAATCAAGAATGAAGAATCAAGAATTAAGAATGGTTGCTTCAGATGCTTGTATTTGATCAGGAACATATTTAGGTCAGAATAAAAGAGAGGTTTCACACTGGTAATCCAGCAGTAGTGCACTCTGGGCAGTACCCTAAAAACCATGGGAGTGTACGGATGTAGCTGGCAAGCAAAGCTTTTCTAAGCACCTAAATCACCTAAAAATCTGACTAGGGGACATTATGCCATCCTGCATCACTTGTTAA
This sequence comes from Crypturellus tataupa, assembly GCA_034781795.1. Taxonomy (NCBI): domain Eukaryota; kingdom Metazoa; phylum Chordata; class Aves; order Tinamiformes; family Tinamidae; genus Crypturellus; species Crypturellus tataupa. The sequence goes on along the minus strand of JAWLRI010000001.1, from coordinate 5,928,927 downwards.
AAATAGGACTCATGGTCCTTGGTCAAATAATGAAGGATTTGCAAGCTCATACCCTGATTTTGTAGCACTTCCTAAGCTCCAAGGGGATTATCTGTTCCAGTTGCTCTCCAAAGTGATTAAATCACATGATTTTGAGCACGTCACAAATAAGAGACCAAATCTGCTTTTCCCCTGTAAAAAAATCTTCACAAGTGAATCACTACAACACCCAAATAAGTTTTATTCTCAGTACACAGAGTATGACCAACATATTCTTTACCATTCCACAAATAAAGATTAAAATGAAGATGAAAATTCAGCTCATAACTTTATGTTCTCATAGTTAGAAGTCATTTGTAATACAGTATTTACAAACTATTCTTTGAAACTGATCTTAACTTTTTAATTCATGTAATTTTAAGATACTCAAACATATATTAAAAAGAAATCTTCTGGGAAAACATTCTGCATGTGAAGTTTAAACTTCTTGCAAATTTTCATCATGGAGTCATAAATAGAGGCAATAATTTAGATTCTGACAGGTTCCTGGCACTGCTTTCCTGTTTTATTATGCGTAAAAAAATCTGCATTTATTTATTGCATTTAACAGGATAAAATTGCTTTTCTGTTGCTTTTACATTGTGTGAGTGAATACTAATGCCTGTGAGATAATAGCAAGAGCCATCTATGAGCAAAAAAAAAAAAAAAAAAAAGAAAGAAGCTTAAAGCAAAGGCAATATGATAAAATAACAAAACAGGAGACAAAAAGTCACCGGACCTGTTTTTTGAGCCACTGAAACATTTAAAGATTGGCCTTTCCTCCCAAAATAGATTAAATTAAAAACAATGAGATGGCTAATTAAAATTCTGTCTTAAATTTTTTTTTCAAAAAGAAAAAAGATGCAAGCACTGAAATTAAAATCTACTATTCAGGCTCTGATGATCACTTTCACACATTTTGAATCTATGAAAATAATCTATATTTTCATAGACTCTCTCTGGTCTATTGCAGAATTCAGTATGTGTTCCAGAAATGCAGTATGTATTTCTGCATACTTTCTTTATAAATGTTGATTTCTTTATAAAATACTGAGCTTTGCATATCAATTGTTCAAACACAGCATAGAGTTTAACAGTATTTATTTTATATAATAACTGTTACTTCCAGCTCTATCATATATACCACCATATAACAACCACCAGTTGTTTTATAGGAGATCCACTGAGTTTCCAAATGCTTACGGTAACTGGGACATGCAGAAAATTCTTCCTAAATCTCTGGAGGATCCCGGCAGAGCAAACTTACTGCATAGGTGATGCAGAACCTGCAAGGAGTTACATTAAGTGAGTCCAATATATCTCGGGGACACCACTGTCCCCGCACATACTGGATATGAGCAGCTCAGGACTCCTAAAACTGCCTCCCAGACCCTGCCTAAATCTCTCACACCTGAGCTGCCTACCTCTGTCTAGTGACCTCCCTGTACTTAGTATTTTTGTGTTTCCAGATGCATATGGAGCAGCTTCGCCACCACAAAAGCCACCAGGGGACCCTCCTGGCCTCATACAAGCTGTTTGTTTGTGGTGTGGGGAATTTCACACTGTGCCCAGTACATGGAGGGCTAGGGGTACCCTGGCCTCCAAGCTGACACATTTCCTAAGTATTTACTCTGAGAAAATCAACGTGTTTTACCAAGAGCAAAAAGATCAGAATATACCATGGTCACTCAGTTATTTAAGGGGAAAAAATCACTTCCTTTTCCACATTACCTAGTTATTTATCTTTTCCATAAAGCTAAAAATCGGCACCTCTGAAGTGCATGTCCACCATCTCTTCCTGCATACACTCATTCATATTTTACATGTGTACACAGCATACAAGTAAGATGCAATGTCTCCTTCCACAGAACTCTGCAGAAATAAAGACCTGTGAATTACTGAGCAGAATCAGGCAGTACTAAGCAAGAAACTCAATTTGTTCTTTTCAAATAAATAAATGATTTAGTGAACCAAATCAGGCATCACAAGACAGTAGGAAGCAGAACCACTACTAATCCTAACAGCTTTAATTTGTACACTGTACCTCTGGGGAAGCAAGACAGCTGCGCCAATGGCTGAGGTCTAGTTACATTTACTGTCTGTACGTATTAAACTTTGGCCCCAGTCCCAAGTGGTAATCGGCATTTGATAGTCCCACAGCTACCTCAAGGTCCCCCGATCATAAAACAGTTTGGGGGAACCAGGAGTGAGCCACTCGAGCATCGAAACCTTACTCTGCCAGGGGAAATTTCAAAACCACTATAACATTTCAAGGATTTCCTGCTCCCTTGTGTCCTTTTAAAATCCCAGTCTCGCTATGTTTTTCTGTAGGTCTACACACTGACACCTCCCTACAGACACTGCCTGTAGGATGTATGCGAATACCGATTGCTCTCTAGCGAAGTTTATATTCTCCCAATGTTTTAAAGTCTGTGTCCCCCCGAATTGTCATATCCCTGGATTTGATTTTCAAAAATATTAGGTATCCATATATCCTACTGATATTAATGATGATAGCGACAGGCCATGGAAACCAGCTTCGATTTGTATCAAATTCAGTAGTTAAATGTAACAAATGGATTTGGAACTGTGATCGCAGGACTTAAAATCCAATAAATGCCAAGTACCCAGCCTTATAACGTGAGCTAAAGTTAGAACTGCTCACCATCTTAAAAAGCTAGATCAAAACAACATCTAAAAACTGAAAATACTCCCAGTTTCTCAGGTGAATCTGTAGAATATTCAAAATCATCTAAGGCTGAAATGACCTTTGATAAATTTGGGTAGGTAAAAGCCTCGTCATTACACAGGTTAGTCTTTCATTTGCTATATATAGAACAATCATTTGTCTTTCATTCTAGGTTAACCTGATACTAATTCTAACTACTCTGCAAATTAAACTGTGGAAGAGCTCATTACGACTGCTAAAATTGAAAGCTTGCATTAGGATGTACTAGAAATCTCAGAAATGTATACTCAAATTATAAAAACGGTTTTAAGGTTGCTACACATTACTGGCAACCCTCACCTATTTACCTGCACTTTCAAGGTTCTTACCATTAGTTCTAACATCAGAGTTGATTGGGGGGGGGGAGGGTTAAATGTAACAAGAGAGTTTGAATTTTGCCGAGAACGCAAAATAATTAGATATCACTGCCTTGTTCCCAGATAATGTCATCCTAAAACCATCCTAATACCAAGCACATGCTTCACGTACAAACTGCTTTTTTAATCACTGTGATGCAACTTTGGTTCTTCCATCAGCTGGGGTGCTGCTTCTGAACACAGGTTTGCCTGTGTTCAGAAGGGAACAAATACAAATAAGTATCTGTTCCTATAACTTATATATTGGGTAAGAGCTTGAGATGTAAAAGCGCAGCTGGAATTTATAACATAATCCATCTCAATCACCATGTGTGCAGCAAATTAAACAAAAGTTAAATGTGAAAATCTTACACTACTCATTCTTGGTCTATATGTGAATGACATAAATCTTCGATGGATTAAGATCACATTTTTTGTCTGTTTTGGTGTAGAATGATGGAATCAAAGATCATTCCAGGTCAGGGTTCAGCTTTTCATGCTCCATAATACTGAAAAGCAAATTCTTCCCCACCACTCTCACACTGGACATTATGATAAATAATAAATCAGAACTCTAAAGCAGAAACACAGAGTGCCTGAAAGTTAATGTTCTGGTGGGTAATACTGTGCTATGCATCAAAGCCAAGTATTCTGGTTCTTTTCACTCAGTACAGGGATTCAGCCTAACTTCTAAAAAGGAAATAAACAAAAAAACATCTTTAGAAAACACCTGTCTTTACTAAACTCAGATCTTGCACCTGTAGATGGAGTAAAGAGAATCTCTAGTAATTTTAACAAAAGTGGCACATGTTATGTTTTCAGTTTTGACCATAAATCCAAAGAAAGTGAATTTCTTATACTGTCTTAACTGACAGCAGATTTTGCCTCCAAAACTGTACAAAAATCTTCACACATATATATAGGTAAATCTATTTCAGCCTATTTATATCTTGTTTTTGTTCAGGTAGATGATCTTTCCTAATTCTAAATGCAAAATGCAGATTAAGGATTTTAAAGAATTGTTTTTTCAAAACTATCCAAATAAACTGCGTGTAGTTTTGTAAAATCAATTTGAGGCAAAAGTAAAGAACAAGGGACCATACTGCATATAAAATCTGAGAATAATAAACAATCTCAGTCTTGAAATCTAAAGTATGTAACAAGCTATCTAACAAATACCAAAGAGTTTGAAAGATTGCATAAAACAATCAACATCTTCAGAAAAATGTTGAAACTCATTCTCTATAATGTAAGATAGCAGAATCAAAGGAGTCATTTATGTTCACAACTATTTTTTTCAAGAACACCTACATTTTGAATCAAGTTTATAACATGTTTATGAAATTGGGTCTTATATTTTTCTTGTCTCATTTCATATTTATCTAGTACCGTTTATGAATTGATACTAAATTCATTGTTCAGACCAGATTTTTAAAATCATTTTCTCTTTCTGGGCTACCTCTGCAACAACCAGCAGAATGTTGATAACTTTGAAAATGAATGAAAATGAAGTGCAAAAGCTCAGAAAGGCAAAGGAATACAATGGAGAAAGCAGATTACTTATAAAGGAACAGTACTGATAAATATCAGAGTTAGAAAAATGTAAGAGAATAACAAGGAAGCACAGAGATGTATTTTTGACCAAATATCTTCCAAAATGTTCACACACCCTCAAGAGAAAAATCTAGTGCAAAGATAAGGATCACAAACAACAGGATTAGCTTCTACAACCACAGTTCTGTTGGAAAGTAAAAAAATAAATTGTCTGGAACTGTCCCAGAGTCCAAATATTTGGCCATAGGTATTATATAAATGCTTAAGAAAGTCTTCAGCATATGTTCTGCATTGACAAAGGGCAAGGATAACATATTCTGTAAGATTCTTTACTTCTCCCAACTTGCAGAGAAATTAACTCTCTGGAAAAGTAATAACAACAGCAAAGAATCTTATGAATGAGGAAAAAAGCCTATATTTGCAAAGCAACTAAAAGAAAAAAAAAAGAAAAAAACAATAAAAACATAACTGCTTTGATTAGAATATTGCCTCAAAAATGATATGAAAAACATCCTGAGACAATTAGAAGAAAAATCTACATACTCAAACTAAAAACACACTGTGCTTTCCTTCTCATTTACACAGGCTCTGATTCAGTCCTCGGTTGAGTTTTCAAAGATCAGGCCAGTACTGAATAATTAACTGCTACATGTCTCTAAGTCATATTATTATCACTACCTCTCCCACTAGTGACCCTTATCACTATCTCAGCTGCAGGCAGCATGAACATTAATAGTGCTACCATCACAACACCTTTTCAAAGGACAAACATATTCGCAGAACCATAGAATCATTAAGGTTGGAAGGGACCTTTAGAGATCATCTAGTCCAACCCTCCTGAACACACTGGGTGCACACACATGCTCACCTAGAGCACATGGCACAGGATTGTGTTCAAGGGGTTTTGAATATCTCCGGAGAAGGAGATTCCACAACCTCTTCGCAGCCTGTTCCAGTGCTCTGTCACCCTCACTGTCAAGAAATTTTTCCTTAAGTTCCTGTGGAACTTTTGGTGCTTCAGTTTGTGGCCACTTCCTCTTCTTCTGTCAGTGGACACCACTGAAAAGAGGCCAGCCCCATCCTCCTCACTGCCTCCCTTGTTATACCCATGGATTAGATCCCCTCTCAGCTTTCTTCTCCAGGCTGAACAGGCCCAGCTCCCTCAGCCTCCCCTCATAGGGCAGATGTTCCAGGCCCCTGATCATCCTC
>JAWLRI010000001.1:5906539-5922962 GCA_034781795.1 Crypturellus tataupa | reverse complement strand
ACTTGCTGAGGGAGCACTCTGTGCCTTCATCCAGGTCACTGATGAATAAATTGAACAGGACTGGACCAAGGACTGACTCCTGGGGTACATCGCTAATGACAGGCTTCCAACTAGACTCGGACCCATTTATCATGACCCTCTGGGCTCTGCCTTCCAGTCAGTTTTCAAGCCACCTCACATTCCTCTCATCTAACCCACAATTCCAGAACTTGCCCAAGAGGATGCTGTGAGGGATGATGTCAAAAGCCTTGCTGAAATCAAGATAGATGACATTCACCACTTTCCCCTCGTCTACCCAGTCAGTCATTCCATCATAGAAGGCTAGCAGGTTGGTTAAGCATGATTGTCCCGTAGTCAATCCATGCTGACTACTCCAGAGCACTTTCTTGTCCTCCATATGCTTATCATATCGAGATAATTATCAGATATGTCTTATGGAGAACTGGGCTGAGATCATCAGGAAGTAGTTTCTGCACCAGCTGTGCACCTTGTTAATGGGCAAAGTGCAGGGCAAAGCTCAACATGATTACAACAATTAGTTTAATATTCTGCATTATTTTATTCACAAAGATTTTCACTGAGGAACTAAGGCAGAGAGAACCAGAGATTTATTTAAGGTATCTAGAGAAGGAGGCTGAGTCCCGTTCTCCTCAGTGCCTGCCCATTGCCTACCAAACAGCATATATCATACACCTTTGTTCTCATCATAATATAGACATCTTTCTTTACCTATACAGCTGCACATAAATACCTTTACAGTGAGTATTCAAAAAGTGATGCACTGATCTGTCTTAATATATTAAGATGTGGCTATAAAGACGTGGAAGAAACCATTTCCACATCTCCTTACAGATGGCAGAAGTGCGCGAACTGACGCCAGGTCAACCCCGCCAGCTCTATAAACTGACCTCTCCTTCGCTGGCAACAAGAGCCCTTCTCCCAGCACGTGCCCTTCCTCTGCAAGGGGCACCCCGTTTCCTGGCCATCTCCGGAGAGACGTTTCCAATCTGCAAGTGAAACAACACTACCAAGGTTTTAAAACATCACATAAGTTTTTTTTTTTTTTTTTTTGATAGCTTTACTCCTTATAACTGTGTTTTACATTCCTTGGGACTGCAAGGTTTTTTTTCACTCTACGTACGTTAAGTGCCATGGATAGCAACAATACACTGCATTATGTATTAAGCGTTCTGCAGTTTGATCTATAGAATATATCACATACTTAAAAGACAGAGCAGAAACATAAAAAGTGCTCCAATGTCTTTGAAACACAGTGAGATTATGCACACAGCTCCCTTGCTCCTCTCAAATCACAAGGCTGAGGATTGCGACACGGGCAAATGTTTATCTGATCGATGCTGAACGCGCTCCCATGTACAAGACCCAACATACAGAATCAGGGAGTTACTCTGGGTAAGTGCTGATGTTGTACAGAAAAACTGAAGCTTTTGAGTTTTTGTGCTGATATAATGAAAAAAGTATGCTCTAAATCAGAGAAAATCACAAGAAGATGACATTTTATATACAGAACATGTTGCAAAGCTTAGAGGAAAGATGGATTTTTTTTTATATTCAGAAACTTTTATTCTGTTGGTTTAAGCCAAATTCTTCACTTAGGTATGTATGTACCAAATATACAGCTTCTCCGAAGACTTTTGTTATACAGATTCACTAAAAAAAAATAAAATAAAATTGGGAGGTATACAAAATTTTATTAGACTAAGCACATTTACCTCCTCTGCGGAGCTATGCTGAATGATTAAAGGTAACAAACAGCTTGAAGAAGCTGTTGGTCAGAATGGGCCTTTTCAGCGCACACACCCACGTGTCGGCCCCGGCTCGTGAGGCGCCGCCGAGGCGCCCGCGCCCGCCTGCGAGGCCGGGAACGGCGCAGTCCGGCTCGGCGGCAGCAGCGCCACATGGAGCTCCTCGCGGTGGTGTCGGTGCTCCGGGCCGGCAGGCGCGTGCGCTCGCTGCTCGGCTGAACCTCAGCGCTGGCTGCAGCGGCGGGAGGGATGCGGGGTGAGCCAGGCCGGGCAGCACCTCTTTGCAGGACACAGCCTGATGGCCTGATGGCCCTGGATGATTCACCCTCTTTAGGTGCTGGTTCAGTGTCTCCTTCCACTCCCCCCAAGGGATGAAATGGTCCCACCTTCCTTTCCCACAGCAGGGACCAAGGCACTAGCTCCAGCCCTCTTCCATTTCCAAAGGAAGGCAACTCCTACCCGTGCATTGGCCCCAGGGCAGCACAGCCCCGGGGCCCAGGGACACATCCCAGCTGGTTGTGCTACGCTATTGCCCAGCTGGAGCCCAGTGTTAGGGCATAAAATGTGAAAGAAGCAGTGGCAGAAGGTAGAGCGGTGGGTATGCAGTAATACCAGTAGCACAGACCGACAAAATCTTTACGTCCTCTTAGGTAGCTGGAAGGAATTACTCAACATTATCTTCCATTCCTAACTTTTTTTCCCCCTCTTTCCTCATTTTTCTTTGCTAGCCAAATTATTCCTTATATTTATAATTGGCAATTACCAAAACACTCCCAAACCTTTCTGAGAAACAAGACAATCCTGAATTCCCATCTTTCATGAACAGGTCTACAAGAGAACTAAATTATGAGCACTGCTTGCAGCTTCAGTAACTAAAACTCAATTACAAACTTTAAAACAGTTCTAACACTGTAATACAAGATCTACAAAGAGTCTGTTGGAAACTCCCCTACAACAGAAACAAAATATTCCACATTATGTTGTGAACTTGATAATACTGGTATAACATTGTACTGAATAGTTGATATTGGCACATGAAAACACAGCAAAGTTCCACAGGACACATGAAATTATGCATTTCCAGTGTAATTCCAACTGGTATGGCATATATCAGCATGGGCATGTAATTCTTGGCTGTCTTGCTTGACATGAGCGATACACAGATTCTCTGTTGTTGCAGGTGCTCTCTGCAAGCAAACATGACGCCTGATTGTTAAAGGCAAATTTAATATTTAAAGGAAATAATTTAAAGGAAGATATTAAAGGTTAAGAATGAAATGTTGCGGGTGACAGGAGTTATGACTATCCTGGAATGGAGCAGTCCGAAACTACTGCATTATGTGAGGCACTAAAAGAGGCTGCTCTCCTGGTGATGGCAGCCGCCTTCAGCTGGGCTGGTTTCTTTTAAGAAACTACTTTGTATGTGTCTCATCTTGGAAACTATAGAACACTTGCAGCTTATGCTGAGAAAACTGCAGTTTCTAGCCCCTCAAAGCCAACTGCTAAAATAACAGGCATGCTAAGTGCTAAAAAATGGATATAAGTAATATTATTAGTTAATAACATCACTAATGTAATAAGGATATAAGTAATATTATTACTCAAAATGATTATTCATTTTCCAAAGATAGGAGTAAAAGTCTTTGCTCCTTATGCAAAGTCCGCAATGTAGGACAAACCATAGAAGTGGAGCCGCTCTGCTACAGGACCCTTTTCCTTTTTTAGGTACGTTTACGTAAACAAAAGCTTCAGAAGAGTCAAACAGCCCTTGTGGTCTGCAGGTTAAAGCAGCGTGAGAAAAAAAAAAATAGAGGTTGAAGGAAAATATAGCATTTGTAAATTAATCTATACTTTATAATAGAATTTACACATTCATTCTAGGAAAGAATTCCTGCAAATTCAGCACATATGCTTTTCATAACAGAAAATATATATATATATATAAATAGCAATCTAAAATATAGAATTCCTGACTCAGAGAATTGAGTCAACTGTCTGTTGTTTTTTATTCTGTTTTGCTGCCTTCTAAAACCCTCTTGTATAAATCTTGCATTGCAAGTTCACCCTCCCTAACTGCAGGCTGTACTCAGGACACAGCAGTATCTGTTGCTGCCAGCCCACAAAAAATAAAATAAAAATTGGGGGCATGGAGACACAGAGGCTTTTCGTGCGTTTGATCACAAACTGTTTCTCAGCAGTGACACACACACTGTTTTAAGGCAAAACAAGAATAAACATGTGCATAAACTTTTGACAGCGAGCAATGCCACACCAGTTCTGTGACCCTTCAGATCTTGGAAGATAAACATGATGAGATGCGGTCAGCTCTAGCTGGGAAGGCCTCCAAACAAGAACTTAAAAGCTGCAACTTGTCAGTGATTTGGTGACTGAGTCCATGGCACTCCTCTCTCTCTGCGTGCAAGCAGTGCCCAGCAATGTGACCAGCAGCACTTGCCATCAGGATGGACAGATTCAACTAAATTGAAGAAGACTGGTCAGAAAATAAGAGTATGTCTTCAAAAATATTTGAAGTTTTGACATTGGTTTCATTTTGAAAAAAAAAATGAAAAAATAAGGAGGGGGAAAAAAGCACTATTTTAAATACTAGATGAAAAATTCCCTGTGCAGGTCTAGCCCCCATCAATGGTTGTTGGAAATCACTACTTTATGGACCTGCTCCCTGGATGGTCCTGGAGTGAAAGGCAGATCCCTGCATCTCCTGCCTCGAGGACACGCGGAGCATGGAGAGCCTGAGGGCTGGCTGGACCACAGCTGCACACGGGAGAGGAGCGCCCTGCCACACTCCTCGGATGATCCCAGTGTTATCCTGTTGGGCACAGTCTGCACCTGCAGGATCATCATGCCCCTCATAGACAGGCGTATGGATTGCTGGCCAAGGAGCAGCTCATCTGCCTCTTTTCTGGCAACACTGGCCACACAGTGAACCAGACATTTTCCTTACTGAATTGCTGTACAGTATTGCTCTTGCTGAACTGCTGAATGACTGCTGCTTTTCAGGCCAGAGACAACAGCTTTTCAAGGGTTCCTATACCCGTTTTGTCCTCAGCCCTACGAATGACTGTACCTGTAAAGAGCCTCAGTGAATTAATGATGGAAGTGCAGGGCAGCATCACTCCAGAATCATGGGGCTGGTGGACTAACCACACAATTTAACCACGGAGAAAGATGCTGCACAGGGAATGGTACTACATCGCTGTCAAAAGGAAATATGAGTTTTTTTATCAAGTGAAGTGTACTACACTGAATTGTGCCACTTTTGTATAAAAGATCTACAAGTATTTTGGTGTATATAAAAAGGATTAAAAAAAAAAAGGATCTGAAAAGAAATATGAAAACAGTTGACCTAAATATCTTCTATGATTGCAGACCTCATCAGGACAGAATCCCAAAAGAAGGGTGGATTTGGCCATTCTGAGAAAGACCTAAGTCTAGCTGCTCATTCAAGGGAAATCCTGTCCTGATCTCTCACTGATCACCCCTTTAACACTGAAGCAATGAAAAAGGAGGACGCAGAATCCTCCAGAGGATTCCCAAACTTCCAAGAGTTACAGCAAGAAGTACTTTGTCAGTTCAGGCAGACATAACCTCACAGCAGGTAAGTGTTAGAGCTAGTGGGAGGAAGACAGTTTTCTGTCAGAAATGAGAAACTAGAGGCAAAGGGAAGGGGCAAAAGCAGAGAGAGGGACTGACAGCTCTCCAAGGAGGGATCAAAGCAGACAGCCAGGAAGACATAACCATTTTATGCCATAAATGGAACCAAAATTGTCTTAATGGAGCCCTGCCTAACTAATGGATACTGGATATCCTGGCAAAATCAAGACTGCCTCATTTCTCAGTGATTTCTCAGATATTTGGCGGCCGTGTCACCTCACATCTGTAAACCCTAGCCCAAACTTTTTACAGGGGTTCTGTCAATCGTTACACCTGATCTGAGTTAAAATATGGGAAATTCAGGGCTCTGAAACAAACCACTATTGAGCTAAGCAGGGTTTTTTATTATTATATTGTACAAATCATTTGGCAAGCCAAGCTCTGCCTGAGAATTTCTGAGGACTCCTCATTCTTCCAAAATAAATGAGATGGGCTTGTTTGTTTGCTTACAAAAGCCAAACAAACAAACGAAAAACCTTATGTGCAATTTGCCATAGTTCAGGCAGAGGCTGTAGCAGCCCAGAAGAATTGTAATAAATGTACCATACAGTATGGTTGATGCTACTTGTATGTCCAGTTAATGTTGCAAACAAATACAAATATAAAAATTTGTATTACTGTGGTTTCCTACTCTTTATTGATTCCACTATATTTCTGAAATATAATTTATTTTAGGAGACAACACTCCATCACACACTTTTCTCTGCACAAGCTTTTTGCATGCTTCTGCTTCTTTGGTACTGAAAAAGCCTTTGCTTACATGATGAGTCAACTCTATTTGAGATTAACCACTGAATGTAAGAAACTTAAACACCTACAAAAATATTTTACTGAAGCAATCAATAGAATTCCTCAGTGAACAGGAGTTTTCTTCTGAAGTTCTAAACCTACACCGTCATCGGTTGTATGTGCCCGTACTTGCATGCAGTACTGCTTGCACAGACTTCTAAATTACACTGCAGGGTTCTTGACTTATTATTGATCGATCTGAGATTTCAGGCAAGTCATCTCATCACTACGTACTGCTGTCTTTTCCTACCCATCTACTGTGTCTAATTAAGCTCTAGAAACTCTTTGAGGGAGTGCCTGTTTCTCCCTATCATCTTAGAGTACTTGTCTTCATGATTTTAGTTACCTTGAAACACTAAAAGTAGCATTAATGCCCTGGGAAATTATATCTTCTTAAGAATAAAGAGAGGAAACTAAGTAATCACTCAGTGCCAATTCTATTGGTAAACGGCAAATCTTCCAATAGATGTGTTCCTTCTAAAAAGCTTAATAGACTTTAAATAATATACAAACAACAGAGAACAATATCTAACAGATTTCTAGATTAGGAAAAGGAAGATGTAGCAAGTTTCACACGGGCCCAGCTTTCCGCCCTGCACTGAGGTTGGTTAGGACAACAAGGATAACTCCCTGTTGGGGAAGTCTGAATAGATCTTTTTGTAAAAGATTTTTAGAATCTGGAAGCTGTTCAGATAGTTTAATGACAAGCATAATATTAGTGTCTAGGGAGAATATGTGAAGACTTTGCCTTAAGGTCTCAGCTGCAGATCACTTCCCCAGAAGCATTCGCCTTAGGATCCCTGGCTCACAATGTGCAGATTGGAAAGGAAAAGGAAAAATTTTGCAACTCAGTGGAACCAATTTATACAGCAATCGGTCAGAAATCTGCTTACTAGCAATCTACTTACTGTTAACCTGCTTGGACTCTGGGGGATTCCTCTAGCTCTGTTACCCTTCCTAAAACAAACCCATCCTGCTCTGTTCACCAAAAGCAAAACCAAAGCAAACAAACAAACCAACCACTTTCTGCAACTTTTAGACCCAAAATCGTTTTATTACCATTAAACAAAGCAAAACACAAGCACCAATCCCTATCAACACAAAGCAGCTGTAATACTTCTTGAAGCCTGATAAAACGTCTGCAAAATCCTACAATATTTCATGGAGATACATAAAGTGAACATTTTTAAATTCTCCATGTCTCTTGTTCTGAAGAAGAGTTATTTCATTACGTAAGTACCACAGGCATAACATAAAAACGCAACATAAATCTAAATCCAGGAAACCTTTTAACTGATACTTTAATTACTGACTTTAATTTTAATTAAAAAAAAAAATCTTGATTTTACTTTATTTTCTCAACAAAGTCCCCAGTGCTGTACTGCATTCTTTTACTGAAATATTTTATGCTATTTTTACTGGAAAAAGACCAAATAGATGGAGTGTTGAAAAAGCTCTTTTTACTGGCTTATCAGAAATTCCAGTAATTCTTCTAGAAGTTTACAGAGGAAAAATGTTCTTCCACAAGTAAATGGAACAGATAATATAAAGAAAAATGGAATTGTTCAGGAAAGCTCTTCTCTGTATATAGTATAGCTATGTTTTTTTGACCTGGTTTCACCAGCAAACTTGTAATGGAAAGACTACAAGATCAGTGGCAGCAATAGTAGAAACTCTAGGTTAGCCCTAACTGGGTATTTTCTGTGAATTACACTGCTCAAATATTGTCTACTCTACAGCTTCTATCACTAAGACTGAAATACTGTCAAATGGAGCTACAGATCTTGTGCTAAAGTAGTATCAAGTATTTTTGATAATTATTACCAAAAAAAAAAAAAAAAACCACACACACACAAAAAGATTTTGGCTAACTCAATGTGAATAGTTACATTGCCATAGAAACTACAGACTCCCAGGCTGAAACTGTCATGAGACTTGCTGTAATAAAAAGGCAGTTCCTCTCTCCAAAAGGTTTCAGACTTGCTGCATGAGCCAACAGGCAGATACAACTAACCCACACAGAAGGGGAAATCAGAAGCACCAGTGAAGCAGTCACTGTCAATGTGATGAGCAGCACCTGACACTGTGAAGCGTGGGAGCCCTCTCGGCAGGATGGAGTTTTGGGGAGCTTTGCAGAGGGTAGTGGCTGTGCAGGAAATACACGTTACCAGGGGCTCATGATCATTTAAATGAGAAGGGTGCTCTGCACTCCCCTCCCAGCCTGCTACAGAGCTGCCGTGTTCAGTTATTAAGTTTGTAGCAGGACCCTGCTATACTCCGATACATAAAATGTTGTTCTTATAAAAATATAAGGAGAATTAAAATATAAAAGGTCTAATTTTTGTTTTCACTAACATACCACCTTAGTAGCATAAAAAAGGCTTAGATCATATTTATTATTGCCAATTTAGCACAAAGAAAGACACAGAAAGGACACAATAGGTACAATGAATCAGGCATGCAAATGTAACACATTAGACAATATTTAATATAAATCACACAAAGCATGAACAGGACCTATCTTCAGTTTTCAATCTGAGTTTAAAACCAAGAAAACAAAAGTTATCTGTGTTGTAAAAACTTATATGTCAAGCAATGCCCTGGAATGGAACAGATCTGCTAATTTTGTTCTCTTGTAGCATTAGATGTACCTTTATAAAATGGATATATCGATTACAAGGAATTATGCAGATTAATTCATGATTGCCAGGACTGAAAAGAAGCTGGAAGATTTTTTTTTTTTTTTTTTTTTTTTACAAAATGCATAAAAATGTGTAGTTAAGCCAATAATCATCCACATTTTGACCAATGCAAATACAATGAGAGATATGATGATACAGAGATTACAGAGGTAAATAACCAAAGGGTGTCTGGCATCTGTATTTGTCTCCCAGAAGGATTTCCATTCTGCAATACCAACATTTTACAACTACACACTTTATTTGCTAGCAATCAGTGTAGAAAGTTTTGCTCGTTACGTATCTACTATTTTTTTCTGCTGATCAGAGCCATTATATCAGCTTTACATACAAGATCTGTTTCTATTTTTCCCTGCATACAGAGGACATGACTATAATATTTCTTTTTTCTGAGATTTATTTTATAAATAATAATAATCTTGCCAAGACTCTGCAGATAATGAGTGATCTCAATTTTGTCACCAGTACCCTACGTAAAAGACCTTCAAAGGAAAGTTCTGGGCTGCAGTGAAACAACCTTAGGAATGTCTCTGTGAACAATTTATTAATTCTGGATAATGCAATGAAATTACTGCCATCAACAGATACAGAGACAAGCATATGTTGTCAGGGCTGCGTCACGTATCTCCCAGACCAGGAACAATGTGAGTCTTGCACCAGGCTTGTTCCCATCCCAACAGGAACAAGCTGGAATAAGGGAATGCCAACCCTCTGAGTCTTTATTTTCCCTCTAGTCTCTTCTTTCTTTCCTATTAAGCTTGTGCATTGTGGAAATAATCAAAGACATCCAGCAGAAAAATCTGAAGCTGCTAAGTAGACTGAAATACTACAACTCATGTATTTATAACCTATGATGTATGAATGAGAAAATATCTGGAAGTGCCACACTGACAGCAACATACCTTTTGGTAAAACATTCTGAATCCAAGCAGTTTGCGCGTTCTGAGTGAGCCCTCAGAAATACTGCATTTGTGATTCATTTGCACAAAGTAAAAAGAGTACATACACGACAGATTTATACTAAAAACAGGCTTCTGTCAGCTAGGCCTTTAGTGAAAAGGTCAAATTATGGACAGAAGATTTAAGGTTTTAGGCTAATGTTAAAAAAAAAAATAATTAAAAATTACGGCTTTGGAGATTATATGATGGGAATTATTGTCCAATTTAGGAATGCTCGTTTTTTTTTCATTAAAGCTTTCACTTTCTTCCTTTTCTTCTGCTTTTCTCTGCCACCTCACTTCCCGTGGTGGTAGCTTCATCTGACAGTGGGAAGGCTGCACAGTGGCCTCAGAGACGGTAAGATCTTCTTGCTGGGTAATTTCCACATGGCTGAAAGCAAGCCAGTTGTAGCAAATGACTTGTGCCAGAGAGATTCTGTGACACTGAGAACAGTCTGTGCATTCCAGAGATGGGAAGACGACTTGAGATCATGTCCCTCACAATTCGAGAAAATTCAGTTAACAGCAGCTTTGCAGGGCCATTCAACAACAAAGTTGGAGATGGACACTTTGCTTTGCCAGTGGAAAGCAGTGCAATCAATATCTCTAAACGCAGCACTACAGACTGCATATGCTTCATTAGCCACCTATGAAATATTATTGGATATCTGTTCAATATTATTTCAAAGTTTATGATGATTTTATTTCCTATTGCAGGAAACCACAGCCCTTTATGCATTGCTTGGCCACCAGAATAAATGAATTCATTCCTAGTACCATATATAGACACATCGAAACTTTTATGAAGAACATTTTGGATTACTACTCTAAAGCCCATAAAAGCCATTAAAAACTACTTTCCATCAGCAGCACTGCAGTTTTATACACTGAAAGATAACAGTTCCTACCTATATACCTGAAAAATATGTATAAAAATATGTATGTACAGATGTGTCTGTATAGATACGCTCATACATTCATAACCATATATGTATCCTACAAATATACTCTTTAATCAAATGACTCTATCCTAAGTTTATCCTTTAGAAGACAGTCCCATTGATTAAAATGGCAATGAATAAATAATTAAGAAATTAGTCCTATTTCACTTCTAGATTTGTTATTTTTAATATAGATTCAGTAGCAAAATTAAACTGCTTTAACTCAGAAGAATATTACAAACATATACAAATATGCAGTTGGACTTTCTTGTTCAAACCATTCAGCCATATCAAAATCAACTATGGTGCCTCATGGAAGTGAGATAAATATAGGTTCACAGGGCTAAATAAGGCTTTCGAGTTTGCATGTCAGATACATTAATCCCAAATACAAACCTTTAGAAAATAAAAATCTAAATTCTCTGATAATTTTTCATTAGAATTGGAAGAAAAACAGTAAGCAAGTAGCACTCTGTCCTCAGATCATTGCCTTGATGACTTTCCTTATTTTTCATTAGCATATACCATTATGAGGATGAGAAGAACAAGAAACATCTGTTTCTACAACTACTGCAGGACTTTGATTTCTATTGCCCTTTCTAAATCACAACCATGACGACCTCTTCACATAAATGCCCCTGAAGAAGAATTTTTCCATGTATACAGTCCTTGTATACAAAAAAAATGTAGATAAATAATCAACTCTCACATGTCATGAAAGGAGCTCCTTATCTGTAAGGATCCTGGAGATGATCATAAACATGGAAATCAGAAGCTCAGAATCCATCACTCTAGGAGATGCTGAATTAATGCAAGTGAGGTTATAGCTTATATAAAATAAGAAGTCAGACTCAGTTTTACCCACTTATACCAACAGAGTTTCATTTGATTTCAATAGTATCAACTGGCAGACAAGTGTTGGTGTGAGACAAATCTCACCATGAGTGACTCAAGCAAATCAAGCAGAGAACTCAGTTATTTTCATTTCTTCAAGGAAATGATGCACTAATAAAGTCATGGTGCCATATTTTAATGGCACAGTTGCAATTCTCAAAGCAGCAGAAAGACTGATGAATATAATTCTATTCCTAGTGTACATACAGAGCTCCTGACATGAAACATCATCATCTCTCTGGAGGAGTTACAGAATAAATCACTTGCCACATGAGTCAGAAGTCATCTTCAATGGTCTTTAAATTAAGGTGGACAAACACAAAAAAGACGTAAAGTAATGGTGAAAAAAAAGCTTTGAATTTAATTTCTGGAGTTAGTTAAATCTTAAGACATATCAGGTAGGAAAAAAGAGTTTGAAGTACAGTATTTTTTTCAAATAATATATTTGCAATAGATACCAGAAGTACAAAGACAGGTTTATTCATAGTTCTCTGTGGGTTTTTTTGTAATATACTGCAATATTTTTTATTTAGGAAAATACAGCTTCCTATTATATTTTTCGAAACATTAAGGAGTATTTTTTTCCAGTTTTCATACCTTAGAAGTTAGTATATACTGATACTCAGGAAAAGACACATAAAAAAGACATACTGTATGCAGATAGTATTTTAACAAACAGAAAAAATACTGAAACATTGAAATACTAAAATACTAGTACTTCAACTAGATGACATAATATTTGTCTGTGTGGGGCAAAACTTTGGAAAATCAAAACACTGCAGTTACTTCACTGTTAGAAGGTGGGAAAAGAAGTCTGGAATTCCTGGAATTCATGAACGAACTTATTAAAAAAAAAAAAAAAAAGAAAAGAAAAAAAACCCAGCTATGTAGACTCCTAATTCCCAAGCCACAAACCACAGGGTGCTGGGACAGGACTGTCCCATCCCTTCACTCTTCCCTGAGAAACCACTGTTGCCACTACCAAAACAACACAGGGGGCACGTGGATCTGCCTGTGTTCTGCTATCCCTCATGAGAGCCTGATCTTCTCCTGACAGGAAAAGTACTTGGAAATATGCCTAAAACCATCTATGGCCAGCAGATCATTCTAGCATATGCCTACTGGTTGGCAGGTGATTGGAAGGGAAAGTTTTTTAAGCCTCTATTTACATTATATGCACTAAATACTTTCCTGCATAGGGAGCTTAAAGCATTATGGATTGACATTTAAATAGAAATTTAGTAGTTCAGAATCAAATCAAAGATATTAGAAAGTATCAACCTACATATCATTCTAACTGACTTTGACATCTAGTTTCATATCTGGGATGTAACTAGTTAATTACTTTTGAAAATAAAATAAAATGTTCAGTTAGTCAAATAACCTGGTTATTTAATATTTTTTAAAAATTTGCTTGAGGAAGAGATGTGTCAGACAGCACTTACGGAACAAAATCAGATTCTTTGTTCCCGAGCACCAAAATACACACTTCCAGACCACTCATCCAGATTCTGCTGATTATATCCGTGCAAGATTACAGCTCTATGCAAAGAACAAAGATCCCAGCTTACACAGTACAACTGAAGGGGCTGCTCCTGCCACTCTTGGAACTAAAATCCACGCTGCACTGGAGTCTGGGGATCCTGGGCCGCCTCCTGACGGGAATTACTGGAGCAAGAAACATATTATGGATCCAAGACCAGGAGCGAGGAAGATAGGGTGGAATTGGGGACTACATTTTTCTTCACATGGTTCTTCTCAGCTTGATTACTTATCCAAATTAGGATGCCTTTCTTTAACGCACTGCTGTTCTTACAGCTATGCCTCTGCTCTTTTGGGGAGAATATATTCTTTAACCCAAAATATTTCACATATAAAAACAGTAACACGTGAAAATAAGAAGTATTTATTTCATAAACTAAGACTTTTCCCTTCCCTGAGTCTCTAACTAGAAGTTCAAAATGCCTAAGATTTACAAGTGCACCTCATTTGACTGTGGTACAAAATTCTCCCATTCAAAGGGTGCAATTTCCAAATTCATAGAACATTACAGGTGAAAACCTAAATGTATCAAGGACAGCTTTGTGACCAGTTTCGTGGGCCAAAATTTCACCCATTATGTTTTAAAAGAATGTCTGAGAATCTGCCACAACAAAAGTCCAGAAGGAAAAAAAAAAGAAGAAGAAGAAATCCCAGACAGGAGTCTCCAAGGAATTCTGTTTGTGAATTCCTACAATTAGCAATGAATAATAGTAATAATGGTTTTATACTTTTTCTCCCCATGTGAAGCCAGGCAAACATTTCATTTATTAAAATGCTTATTTATTAGGTGTCATACTTATGAGAGTTCAAAGTAGGATCATACTCTGGAACTGCTAATTAGTTTCTCATGATGTTTACTCCTCCTGATGATATACAACAACTCCCACTTCATATTCTTGTTTTTCTAAGTTAACATTTGTATCTCAAAATATTCAGCTCATGTAAAACAGCAACATTCCATTGGACTTGTTTAAAAAAAAAAAAAAAAAAAAAACTCATCATAAGATGAAGCTATTTTGTTATTTCAAAATGTTTGGGGAGATTGATTAATCCCAAACCTTCAATTAAACATAAAATGATCAAAAATCATAAAAGCACCTTTCTTTCTGGAATTCAGAACAGATAAGCTATTTCTTGTAAACTTAATTAGCCATTCCCTGATTTTATCTACCAGTGGATTTTCACTGCTGAGTTATTAAAACTTTCAAACAAGAGAAATACGCTAAGTCTCCTAAGCATCACATTATAAATAGTAATCTTCTACCTCCACATTTCTCCTTGTGACTTCATTTCTAGGCAGCACTGAAGAAGCAGCTTCAGTCACATGGTCTCAAGGTCATGCTATTTTAATTTACAGAGTTATCACTGATAAATTATGCGGAAACAATGATAATGGTCTCATTAACCTTGCTCCAGCACACTAAAGGTGTTTTATAATTAAAAAGAGAACAAAGTTATAAAAACATATAATGATTTTATTTCCCAGCTTCTTCTCTCCTACACACTGCTGTAAAGTACTGCTGGGCAAGAGTAATTTGTTACTGTGAGTAACGGCAGCGCCTGATGCCTCTGCTTTTCAACCGAGGAGTGCAGAGATTACATGGGATTATACAGGAGTCAGGTGAAAAATACAACACAAATTTGACCTTTTTTTAAAATAGGAAACTGGATCCAATAGGCCTCTCCCTTTGGCAAACTAAAGGATGCTGGAGCATAGGAAAGATCATTCCAACCAGGAAGTCTCTCTCAGTCCAAGAATCTGTGCAGAACTGCAATTTCCAAGCACGCAGTCATGTGGGCAGCGCTTTGAGGGCTCGCATCAGAAGAGCTGTGTATTAACACATTGAGGGAAAACTCCTAATAAATGCAATCTAAGACAGAATCTAGAATTCATCCTCTATGTCTCATTCAAGAAAGTTACTCCATGGACTAGAAGCCTGACTAATGTCCTTAATTTATGTATGACAGATCTCA
Source organism: Crypturellus tataupa (assembly GCA_034781795.1). Classification (NCBI taxonomy): domain Eukaryota; kingdom Metazoa; phylum Chordata; class Aves; order Tinamiformes; family Tinamidae; genus Crypturellus; species Crypturellus tataupa. Next base: position 5,907,747 of record JAWLRI010000001.1, on the reverse strand, counting down.
CTATTAAGGGTGCACACATAATGAATCACTAGTGATTGCTTTGACTTAAAAAGAAATATTCGAAAAACAGAGAATAAATGAAACAGAGACTGTCTCGTGTATTAAATGATATTACCCTAATATTGGCATAAGTGTAAAAAAGTATCTATAAAGCGTTTCTGCAAAGAAAAAAAAAAGATTTTAAATAACTTCAGAAACAGGCAATGTGCCCTTGCCTTCCTGACACTTCTACCACTGCTTCTCTTAAATATAGTCACAGTAAAAGCACCCACATTAAAATTGATAAAAAGGGCAACATACAGAGCAGCTTTCGTAGAGTTCAGGAGCCCACAAGTAACACTACACTGCAAGACTGAACACATTACAGTCCCTTCTGATCTTTATTTATCACATAAACTTGTACTTTCTAACTATTTCCAGCATGCTATACAACTTACCCTGAAGCACAAATGGAAAACTCCTGGGCCATATCTTTATTCAGAGGTAAGACCTTATACAGATAACTGAATATGTGATAAAGTCCATTCTTGAGGCCTGAATGAAAGTTAGGCTCTTTCTCTGGCCTGGTTGCATACAGTGACAATTGGCATCGCTCACGCGTTCAGAAATACCGCAAATGCCATTTTAAACAACAAGCCCCCATTCAAATGAGGATGTTAAAGTACAAGTTACACTAAATACCAGGGAAGTCTCCGTGTCCTGCGGGCCAAGGCTGCCGGCCCCTGCGAGAGCGCAGAGAGCCCTGCACGCAGCACCAGCCCTCGCAGCGCAGACCCCGCGGTGCTGAGACCTGGGTGACCGGAGCGCCCCTGCACCGGGGCGCCCGAGCAGCCCCGCCGAACCGGGCTCCCGGAGCGGCCCCGCCGAACCGGGCTCCCGGAGCGGCCGCAGCCGCTGCGCCGGGGCCGTGCCGGGCGCTCCCGCCCGCCAGCATCGCTCCCGCTCGCCCCGCGCCCAGGGCAGAGAAACAGTTAAGCCGTGGCATCCCCTTCCACACCGCCGTCCTCTGGAAGCCTATTAACTTATTAAAGCACTTTCAAAATAAATAAGGGAAAGGGAAGGGAGGCGGGGAGGCGACAGGGCACGGCTGCCTCCTAAAAGTTTCTCACCGCTACTCTACGACCCCCGCGCCCCAGGGACGGGCGAGGGGGGCAGACGCTGCCCCCGGCGCTCCCGCTGCAGCCGCGGGACGTGACGGGCGGTGGGGA
>JAWLRI010000001.1:5893310-5905665 GCA_034781795.1 Crypturellus tataupa | reverse complement strand
TCCCCGCCGCCTGACCCGGTAGTGAAGGCCGGGAGGGAGGGTGGCTGGCGGCGGCCGGGAAGGCCGGGCAGGGCCGCGCGTCCCGCAGGCGGCTCCGGAGCCCGCCCGGCCGGGAAGGCCCCGCGGGGAGGAGCGGCGCCCTCCGCACGAGTGGGAGACGCGATAGTGGGAACGCGGCCAAGGCGCGGGGTGCCGTGCGGGACCGGGGGGCGGCTCGGCGGCGCTGCTCGCGGCGGCGGACAGCCCAGGGACAAGCTGACCAGCGCCGGGGCACGGCGAGCGGGAGCCGGCAGCTCCGAACCGCGGGGACCTCAGCATCCCCGCGAGCATCCCGGGATCCCCGCGAGGATCCCGGGAGGATCCCGGGAGAGCGTGCGGAAGCGCTAGCGGCACCGCTCGCAGCTCCCGCCGTTCAGGTCGCTGAGTAGCGTCGTGCTTGGGCGTATTTCTTAGTGCAGGACACTGCGCCCGCAAGAGACAGAGCTAGCGTTGCAGCAGGGAAGGACAATGAATACTGGAAATAACACAGTGAAGAGAGCGTGGCACTGCCCCCTTTTTGTTATTGTTATTATTATATCTGCTTACCGTCAACTCTCAGACTTCCCCACTCTTGTCCAGGTTACCATCTGCTCCATGGCCTGAAACCGCAAATGACCTTCACTGCTCAAGACTGGCACTTCCAACCTGCCGTCCTTCATTCCCTCAGAGGCATTTGGGTGAACCGGGGGTATTTTGCCCCGTTACCCCCATGGATCCCCCATTTAATTTGTTCTGTCATACGTCTAGTATGAGCACAAGCGGTTGAGCGCAGCAGTTGGCGCAGATTTCAGAGAAGTTCTCCTTGCCTTGGAAGAGAGTTGCTGTCTGAAGGAGAAGATCAACAAAATGTAGACAGAGAAACCACCATATTTTGAAAAAGATATTTTTTGTTCCCGATAAGGAGATAAGGAGAGCAAGGATGTACAAAGGGAGAGGTCTGCAGACTGGATGCCGAGAGAGGGAAAGTGAAGAAATGAGTGTATTACAGGCATATGATTAAAACCTGATCAAATATTTTAAAAAAATCAATTAAAAATGTCTGCAATACATTTTTTTTCACAAATTGTATTGCTGTTTTCAGTCTTGGTTCCCTTGGAAACGGTCCTTTATGTGATCATGCTTGGCTGTGTCCCTTCCCCAATAACTGTTGAAGCTCTTGGGCAGTTTTGACCAAATATATCTCAAATATAATTAAGTTCTTTCATAAAAATAGTCAGCTGGGTAGGGCTGAGAGATCCTTTAAATGTCCCAAAGGCTGTAACATGAACTTACTTCTTATTAAACACTGATTCCCATGGATGAGAGACCATATAAATGTCTTAATAATGACTAAAGTTTCAGTTACAGCTCATTATCAGCCTCAGTATAAATCTTTAAGAAACCAGGCTTCTTCAGTTCATTTTCTCTCAGAATTACTTGTTCCAGGTATGTTCAGAGATTTCACAGAGGATCCCAGAATGGTTGAGGTTGGAAGGGGCCTCTAGAGATCATCTAGTCCAACCCCCTGCTCCAGGGACACCCAGAGCACGTGGCACAGGCGGGTTTGGAAGATCTCCAGAGAAGGAGACTCCACAGCCTCTCTGGGCAGCCTGTGCCAGGGCTCTATCACCCTCATAGCAAAGAAGTTCTTCTTCACATAGGTACAAGTGGAATGGGCACATACAGAGGACAAAAAATAAGTCTGTATCATGCACGTTATTTCAAGGGCTTGTTGTCTTCATTGAGACAACTTTTGGTGGTTTGCATACTTAGGGCTCGTAAAATTGGGGATAAAGGAAAAAAAAAAGAAGAAAAAAAGAAAACAGACCACTGGAAATAATCCAGTAAGATCCACAAGAACTCACACTTGAAGGATTGGAGAGGGGCAGAACTGGATTGTGAAGGTGCTAAGAGATTTTCACAGATGAGGCAGAGAAGTCGATGCTTTTTTGCTTTTCCAAAGACCTTTATTCCGAAGAAGTGGCCTGCTCCCACTGTGAGAAATAGCTGCTCAAGTCTTACAAAGGTCAAAAGAGGAACGGTCCAAGACTAGAGCAAGAGAGTAAATGCTTTGTTTCTCTCAGAAATCCTGACCTTGCTTTTTGTCTCACTTTTCAGTTCAGAAGTGGTGAAGGAAGTAAATAGTTACGAGTGAGGGTTATGAGACATAAAATCTTTCCAAAGTGTTTCCATACTCTGTTGCTGAGTCCTCTGCTGTGTTGAATTCTTCTTAGGAAGTTGTCACCATTTCTCTATGTAGGAGTTGTAGTCATTCTGCCAGTATCATATTGCAGATATCATCTGGTAATTAAGATTCAGTTCCTAAATAACTTTGTGTTCACCTGAATATATATGTACAACACTAGGACATGTGCCAAAAGTGAAGCCTTCAAAAGAATTGTAGATCAAGAATTGTAATTAATAAATGAAATCTTACTAGTAGGTGATTTGTTTCTTGGTTCACATTGGTCTCCAATCATTTATTGATGAGATTTATTTCTTGGTAAGTGTCCAGTGTCAGTTTAAATCAGACAGATAGCATCAACAGTAGGTAAATGCTAAAGAACCAGTGACACAAACAGCCATTTTAAAGGTTTTGCAGTTCAGAGCAGTTCTGATATAAAACATTCTATGGGCCTGTTTAGAGGAGAGGAGAAGACTGAGAGGGGATCTGATCAATGTGTACAAGTACCTGAAGGGAGAATGTAGGGAGGATGGGGCCAGGCTCTTCTCCATGGTGGCCAGTGACAGGACAAGGGGTAATGGATGGAAGTTGAAACATGGGAAGTTCCACCTCCATGTGAGGAAGACCTTCTCTGCTGTGAGGGTGCCAGAGCCCTGGCACAGGCTGCCCAGAGAGGCTGTGGAGTCTCCTTCTCTGGAGATCTTCCAAACCCGCCCGGATGCCACCCTGTGCCACGTGCTCTGGGTGTCCCTGGAGCAGGGGGTTGGACTGGATGATCTCTAGAGATCCCTTCCAATCTCAACCATTCTGGGATTCTCTGATTCTGTAAAATCAAACTACAGGAAAAAATCATTTGTAAGTGCTTTAGAGAGTGCTAATCATCAGATTTTTACACTGAAGTAATACACGAAAGATACACCGTTGTGTGATACCTTTGTAGACAGGCAGTGCAGGAGAGCCCCTTCTTGGACCCTGTCTTTGGTTGTGTGGGTGCACGAGGGAACCTTTGCAGTCTTCACAAAGAGCAGCTACATGTTGATTGATCTTTGTGTTGGAGATGCTGTCAGTCTTCGGGTCTAGAGACACCTGGGAGCTTCTGCAATGGTAGATCATAGTGGTTAAAATCAGGATAGATTCATTGTATTAAAACAGGAGCAGTATATTTCTCTGCAGCCTTCTCCTCTAATGAGGAAATGTTTTAGGGTAACTGCTTTTGAATAAAGGCTTTCTATCTTGTCTTCACAGAGTTTGTGCTGTCACAGGTTAGGATAGGATGTACACACATGGAAATGCGTAGTTTGCTTCAGTTTTCAGGTTTAAAATTTACTGTAAGGAAATTAAGCCGCATACAATGCTGCTTTGCAGCAGCTACCCTCTTCCAGATAACTTTGTTTCGTTTATGCAGTGACAGGTAGCTGTAAAACAAGATTATCTTTGTCACTGACCATGACCCAGAATGTGGCTGAGGCAGGAGGAGTTTACAGTCTTGTCCTCTTCAGAAGCTGTTTGAAAAGCACTTGCTGAGATGTGCCTGTTAGAGCCGTGCTCTGGGCTTCACCCCAGCAGGGCATGGACTAGTCCTCAGTGTGTATGTAAGAGTATCTAACACGAGGGATTTCATATGGCTAAAAGTAACACCACCACATAACAAAACACATTCACCCAACAGAACACAAATGCCTTTAATTATTCATCAGACTTTGAGCCTGGAAATACCTGTAAGTTGCTTTACTCCTGGGAGTAACCTTGAGCACGTAAGCAAGCTGAAGCATGGAGCTGTAGTAAATAAACGTGTTTTGTAGCTGAAAAGTAATCTTCCCCACTGTGACGTGGAATCAGTAAGAAATAATCAAATTCTACTGATATTTTCAGTACTCCACATTTTAGAGAATTTCCTCAAGTAGGAAGTGATGCATTGCATATGCCAAAGGAAAGAAAAAAAAAAAGAAACAAAAAAGAAACAACCAAAACCAAACTCCCTACCTGGACTGAGAAGATGTCAGTTTGGTTTGGCATGTACTTTCTGTGTAGTTGGGAGCTAACCAAATCACATTTCCATGTCTTTTTTTTTTCATTTTAAAATGGACATAATGAGCACTTTTCTCTCAGTGCTTCTCTGCTTAGCATGGCAACTACCCAACAAGCCTTAAGCTTAGGTAAGACTTCTAGATCTTACAGCCTCAGTCCGTCGCAGGACTTTTTACTACTTTGGGCAGAACTCAGATGTTTAAATCCAGGACTGTTTCACAAAACTTATGCCTTTTCCCTTAATTACCTGATAATGTTGTAATAGATAATATTATAAAATAGATAATCTAATACACAGGTAAAGGTCTACAGTGTCTCAGTTTCAGGTAGGAGAGAATGCAGAATGCCCCTCTTAGGCATTTCCTCTTACCTACTATCTTTTCCTGGGAGACTTAAATGTGGCTCAAGCTTGTAAGTGCTTGCTTGCTTTATATAAAAAATATAAAGCCTCAACCTATATAGCTACAAATTTAATCAAATATCTGAAAGTTTGTTATGATATTTAGTTTTGCTACTCACATCCTTTGTGAGCCTAGGTTTACAGTAGTGCATTAATATTAACTTTTTCAATCTTCTGGCTTCAGATTTCGATAGCCTTTTCTTCAGATAGGCTGAAACCTCAAGCTATTTATCTAAAAGCTCTTTTTTTTTCCCTAGGTCATTAAATTCTGAATGTTTTGATGAAGAAGACATCTGTTTTATTTTACTACAAAGTCAAAGGTGGATTTTTTTAAAAGAAATCTTAAACCAAACCATCCATAGTTTTAGACATCTGTGTTTTAAAATATTTTTTAAAACTTTTAATTGCTGACTTCAAAACTTTGTAAAATACATATCTGTATACAATGGAAAGTATTGGGAAATACTCAGCATTCTCAATCCATTAGAGGATTTCTCTTATGGCAATAGCTCTTAGAGAGGGTAAATCTGATCACCCCTTCCTGCACATAAAAGTAAGTACAACTTTTGGAAGCGAGAGGCATATTAAAGAGGGGAGATAACCTAAATAGAATAGTTTAACTTCTGATGAATGTAAAAGATATTGCAGAAGACATTTTGTTTTTCTCTCCTCATCACTTCTGTTTTAGCGTTTTAAATGTGATATTTTCCAGTTTCCTTTTACTCTGTTATTAATATACCTTGCTAATAGGTACTTCCTATGCTGCTTTTCCTAACTACTCAGCAGTTGATTAAGGTAAGATACAAAAAACTTGTTGGAGGTCAAAACCTTCCCCAGGGACAGAGCCTGGGAGACAAGCTGTCAAAATATATTTGGTAAGAGTCATTAAAGTAAACAAATGATGGCTTCTTTACACAGAAGCACAATTTGGATTGCATTCTGCTAAATGCCCAGAAAAGGAGGCAGAAGACGACGGAAACAAAATTGCACAGAATACCTTATCAGAAAATCAGGCTTTCTAGTTGCACTATGTTACTACTGCATTAAACACCATTGATTGACTTGTATCTTTTACTGAATTTAAATTTTTCATTTTCCATTATAATGCTTAGTATTATGTGATTCATATCATAATTAAAATTTTAAAATTACTTATCTCTGTTATATGATAGTATATCAGATTAACAAACTACAAAGTACCTAATTTCCAAATTATTTTTTCCTTGTTATTTATTTTTCATTTCCTTTAGATTAGCTCGAAGTGAGACTTTCAGCTTTTATGCCTACAATAAGGTTCATTTTACATTTCTTATGAACTATCAGTGCTGCTGAAATTGATCTCAGAACATAGCTGGGAAGGAAGATTAATTTTTTATGTACTTATAAAAGATAAAATGAAAGCATATTATTCTAGGGATTTATTGTGCATGTTCCACAGAAAATTGTGACAGCACATTCCATTCAGAACTTTATTTTCATATCTCTCTCATCTCATTTACAGGAATCACCTTTCCATGTTAAAATTCTTGTGCTTAATGTGATTACAATTTTTTTTTTGTCTTAAAAGCTAATGAATATTCTGGGAAGTTAAAAGTCTTACTTTTTCCCACAGACATCACCATAGAAATTTATAAAAGGTTACATGTCTTATAGATATGTCCTCATAAATATTAAAGCACATCATTGCAGTGATGATTTTAGAGAAGATGACTTTAGAATAGCACCTGCACAAACTCACTGTGTGCTTCTTGTTGCCTATAGACTCGGCATGTGTCCAACTGCATAGGAAAGATTTAAACCTCAGTCAATTTAGCGCTTCGGTGCTTAAAGTAGTGCTGAAGCACTGAACTGGTCAAATATCCAACTTTTTTACCTTAGTAAACCAGAAGCTTGAGAGAACTTAGTTGGATGAGGAATTATGTGTTATTTCCTTTGCTCTTCTGAGCTTTTAAGCCCATCCGAGTAGCTGAGCTGTGCTGCCCGGTGATGCTGGGGATGCTGAGCCGAGTGGGGATCACAGAGGTGCTGAGGATCCGCGTCCAGTTTTTCCAGAACTGGAAAAACAAACATTCAGATTGTCTCCAAAACTGGCGTATTATTTAGTGATGATACATGCTGAGGTAAAAGTCTCATCATACTTATGTTAACAACAAAAATACTTCAAATTACCAGGGTTTTATTCCAAAATGATATAAAAATAGCCCCCAAACTGGGGAAAACCTAGAGGCTGATAATCCCTCCCCTCTTCCCTTCATCCTGTGGAGTGCTCCAGATGATGGCTTAAAAGCATTTGCACAACCGCAGAAATCTCATGCTCAAAAGTCAGTACTGAGGCTTTATTCGACCTTGTTTGTGTAGTTTTAGAGTTGGTGCATGCCTGCTGCAAATCATGTGATGAGCTCTGCTTTGGACCTGGGATGCTAAATTAAACAAAAGTGCATTCAAGAAGGCTGAATTACCTTATTGTACAGCTTTGGCTTTATTCTCAGAGTGTGGTTTCCTGCTCAGTCATGCCACACTTGTACACTTGACTCAATAAAATGTCCCTCCACAGGTGCTTTCTGTCAGCAATAGCTCACAGGATGCTGCTGCACTGTGGGCAGGTAGGTGAATGTTGAAGGCCCATCGTCGGACGACTTCTAAGAGAAAGGAATGCTAAATCTTTAGCTGCCGTAATGAATCTAAGTCCAGTGCAGGGTTGCTAGGAAGACTTTTGCTTCTGTGAATGAAGTCCGGGATCCCAGGAAGCCTTGGGCTGGTTCACAAACCCGTCCTTATGCCTGAGCAAACTCCTAAGACGAGCAGTTGCATTGATTTTGAAGAAGGGGCCTGCGGCAAGACCGGAACAACTGAATTCTCACTCTTCTGTTCAAAGATATGTGTTGTGAACCTACACAGAGTAGTAAAAATAGGTGAAAAGGCTTTTAAAGTGAAATGACTGCTGTTGGCTTTGAAAGTGTATTTGCATGTGCTGAGAGGGAAAGATACTGTACTTTATCATCACCTTGTTGTATGATAGCTGGAAGTGAAAGAAATACTGCCTTTGCTGGGCCAGAATAGGTGTTGAATTTTTTATCAATCTTTGAAGGGAAAAAGTTCTTGCTAACTGACTACATGGCTATGAAGACAGGAGAAGAAACAGATTGCATAAACAATTAGGTTGCATAAACAATTTCCTGCAGATTATTTAATTACTCTGAGATATTTAATTAAAAGAGAACCATTTTGGAGTTTTTTCTAGCTAAACAATGTTTGAGCTCTTACAGCCTTTGTGCAAAAGCAGTATTTTGTTCTCATAAAGATTCTTCATTTGTATTTTTTTTTTTCCTGTCATGTATCTAACAAGAGTAACACTTACCATTTTGTCTCTTTCAGCTAATACCTTAATTTGTGATTTGGTACCTCCAGTGGGCATTGCTGCTGCTGCCACATGATGTGTATCAATCTGTTTTTCATCCTGAAGTTAGTAATGAGGTAGTGCAATTAGCATGAACGTACTGTTGGGTAAGTAAAGAGACTAATGCCATGTGGTGAAAGTAAAAAGACTAATGCCGTGTGGTGAAATTTCAAAGTCAGATTTTTAATAGATTGAGAATAAAAGAGAAAGAACTAATTCCATCAGAAAGAACTTTGCGAAGAATCAAATGACCACCCTTGACCTTTGTGCCATGCAAGGACATTGTAAAGGATGCCCTGTACCATGGTGGCCCTGATTTGTAATCTAAGAACAGATAAATAATATGAGCAAAATAAATGAGGTTCTTGCAGCTCCAGAGTTGTTTTCTGAGCATGCATAAGAACCTGAGGGTGGTTGAACACAGGAACAGGTTGCCTGGAGAGGCTGTGGAGGCTCTGTCCTTGGAAATCAAAACCTGAGTGAACCTGGACTGAGCAGACTGCTCTGGGCGATGCTGCCTCTGGTGGGAAGCTGGACTGGAGGATCTCAGAGGTCCCATCTAGCTCAGCAATTCAGTAAATCTGGGATTACGTTAGCAGCAGAGTCAACAGGACTCAAGTCTATGGGACCTTATGCTGTTCGTTGAACAACATTGTGTTTGTCATTAACTTTTATAAAAACAACATTGTTATGAATGGAAACCAGACATTACACTGGGTGGTACTTCTTCATACTAGTTGTTCCATTGACTTCTGTATTAAATTGACTCGTGAGGACCTCTTGACCTGGAAGTTAGGCTGTTAATATGCATTTGAATTTAAAAATTAATTGACACTGTTAACATACTTATTCCAAACCCAGGTTAATATCCCTTTTGATTCCCAGACCCATGAGCTCTGAATGAATTAATAATGCATTAACTGGGTTAATATATTGGCAATCCTAGAGCAGTCAGCAAATGTAGCTCGTGTTAGTGCAGCAGGTCTCGGCTTGGAACTGGTCTCACACGGTGACCAAAGCAGGCTGCACATTGCTCATTTGATGGGCTTTTGTCCCCTGTGGGATATGTTTTGAAAAGGAGTGCTAGAAACACACTAAAACATTGTGTCATCCTATACAAGTAAACTAATAATAAATTATTTGTTGACCTAATTTCAGGAGGTTTTAGTTAGGTGAAATCAAATTTTAAGTGAGCCTGGAATACTGCTGCTTTTGTTATATCCAACTGAATTCTTGTGTATGTGTTGTTACAAGTCAATAGAAAAAGTCTTATGCCCTCGCTGCTTATGCTCAAAAAAAGGAGTGCTGCATTGTCAGCTGTTTCCCAGCACTACTGATAATAAAAAAAATGTGACCTACTCAATTGTCAGTACTATTTTCTCAAGTACTTCAGTGTTTTCCCTCTGTATCTCTTTCTGCTTTGATATTCAGTAATCTAAGGATGCTTTTCTCAGAAAATAAATATCCTGGAGTTTTCAAATTACAGATTTTGTGCATGCATTGGTATTTCTAAAACAGGTTTGAGCACTGTTGTGCCTGGACTCCTACTTAAATCCATCAATCCTAGCATTGTCCTCAAAAGAAACAGTTAACCAGATTATAATTTAAATCCATTTTGTATGTGAGAAAATATTTAAAATTAATGCTTTTAGATTGTACCATTGCAAATTCTGAGAGAAAATTATATTACACTAGAATCTTCTAAAATTAGACAATTTATTTAAAGGATGTAAAATGCACTGCAAACAAATAATGGAATAGATTTTTTTTCACTGTGTTATTATAAAGAGACTTTCTGAAGAGCACATTTACAGTCACTGAAAAAGAATAAGAAACCACTTTGCCCCTTTGATAACAGTAATCAAACTCATAAAAAAGATTAAAAATGCATTTTTTCAAGGTTAGTTTGGTATTTAAACATTTAAAGAAAACACACAAACTTTGATTTAGAAGTAGCGAGTCTCTTCTAACAAAAAAAAGAACTAGTAAAGTTCTTTGTGTTAATGATATATACATGAAAAGTATATGATACTTAAATGGTTGTGTAGCATACATGCTATAAAATGCTATAACATATTAATATTAAGAGACTCATTTTAATCCTAGGGGGGAAGCAGTTCAAAATTAGTTTCTATTATTAATGACTTATTTTGAACTTTTATGGGTTATTTTTGAGTAATTATAAGATTAGTTTATCGTTTTAAAAATGAGTGAATTGTAACAATAATTGCTGGAGAAACAGAGGTCAGCTTATGAATTATGACTGTCATCTGGTAAAGAATGAAACTCCTTACATTTTTTGTTCTAAATTACAGACTCTTTTTTTAAGATTCAAGAAGTGGTGACTCAGACAGCCATTTGAACTGCCTGCCGTGAGCGCTCGGTCTTTATGAGCTCGCTCCTTGTAGCAAATCCCCAGCACTTGACAATATTTGTTACTACTAACAGGGAGCCTTCCGCAGCTCTCAGTAGGCAGGTGTTAGGCTGTGACTACTACTTACCAGGAAAAACTTGCTCCTTATCCTAGCCCTTATTCCTCCATATGCTTACTTCATTCACTCTGCTCACTGGCTATAATCCAGATCTGTAAACTCTTTTTGAATCTTGGATTTTTTCTTATATTCCATGCTTCTAGACAACTTAACACAGTCCTTATTGGTACTTATTTGGTTCCTAAAGAAAAATACCGTTGGTTTATTTGAAATACCAGGCTAATTGAGTAATTGAGCCATATATGATCCATGTCTTTCAGGGATGGTGGATTTAACTTAATCAACCATTTTTAGTAAAAAGTTTTGCAGTTATTAGCCATTAACTTTAACTTCTCTTCCAAATTAATTAAAAAGGTAATCTATCTGTAAAACCAAAGTATAGTTACTTCTTTTTAGGAATTCAGTGCATTTCCTCATCTCCATTTCTGTGTGTCAGATTACATTTTTAGACATATTTTTTCCTGAAGAATAAACAATTATTTTATCCCATTTCAAAACTGGGATTTATGACAATTTAAAGATAATACAAAAAAATTTAGATCCTGAACTCATGCATTTTTATGTCTGCTTTTACGTTTCAGCAAATAATTATTCAAAAAGTACAAAGTTGTTACAGGAGGTCAATGCTCTAACTAAATACATTAAAATAGAAAATGGGAGAGTATTTGGATTTATGTTTGAAGTGTGTGGAATGAATTCGAAAGTGTTATATCTACAGAGTCCACAAGCTGTTTTCAATCTCTCCCTCATTTTCTTCACATGGGCTCTAAAATAATTTTGTATTTGCATTTCTTAGTGTTATTATTCTTATGTTAGCAAATTAGCCCTGCAAATTTACAAAATAGATAAATCCCTTATTCCAAGTTATTAATAGAACAATAACGAAAGCCTGATGCTCTAATGTATGAACTTAAACATATCAAATAATTTTGAATCCATAGAACATACTGCCAGAAAAGGAGGGCAGAGCACTGTTCTGTGGTATGTCATAGTTTGTCTATTATCTTTTAAATGCATTATCATTCTCAAACAAGACATAATTGTATAAATGGACACAAAAATAGTTTGTGGAAGAGTACATGGAGGTTAAAATGCAGTGCGCTCTATTTTGGATAATATTCAGTTAGAGGTCTAAGAGAAAAGTCACAGAAAGTGTAATTTTCCTTGATTATTTCCATGTTGTAAACTTTATTTTTGTTTCTTCTCTGAAAATAATGTATTTTATCAGATTCATTGACCTTAGCGTTCCTGCCATCTCAGAAATCCCTTGCTGGAAGAAATAAATGTAAATCTAGTTAAGCGCTGATTTGGGCAGAGCATTATTGTAAAACTGTCTTAGAATGATAGTTATGTTGGACTTTTCTCCAACTAAGTAATATTAATATAGCTGAAGAAAACAAAAACTTTTGATAGTGATTCAGAAACCATTTTATTTCTCAGTTATATACACAACAGTGAAGAAATAGTAATTATTTTGAAAGAATGATTGATATTGTGTCCAAATACAAGTTAGTCTAATACTAAATAGCTCCATATTATTTCCCAGATGTGTGCAGGTAAACATGATCAAGTACACAGTGCAACATATTGTGCAGGGTTTTCAATGGAATATAATATTTAGCTGTCTGTAGGAAATATAATTAAAACTTGATAATATTGTAAGAAAATAGGTCTACTTCCCCTACTTCATGCCACCTGTCTTCTCCCAAGCACTGGATAATATGAGATGCAGGAACGGTTCTACAAGGTGTCAGGCATTCTTTGTTCCTGGTCAAATTAATTGGTGTTATGTTTATTTTTGTGTCTGTAGATTTCTTACTTAGCAAGTTAAAAAA
>JAWLRI010000001.1:5846149-5893210 GCA_034781795.1 Crypturellus tataupa | reverse complement strand
GCTCCTCTTGAGCAATCTGGCAAAGCTTAATTACAGAGCTGGCAACAAATGAGAAGCGTGTGGAATTGTCTGGCTACAGGATTTTAAGTCAAAAATCCTTTGCAAAAACTGCAAGGGCATAATATAGGCAGGCTTCATTAAGAGTTGTTTGTAAAATGCTTTAGGTATTAAATCTACAAGATACTTTAGAAGATTGTTTTATTACTGGGTTGTATTCTTGCATAGTTAGATACATGAGTGAAGTGTGGATACACACTTGTCTCCTTGTTCACGTGAGAATTCTGAGTCTTAAAATCAATGTGAATGCTTAATAGTTTGTGTTCAGATAAACTGACATCAGTAGCTGTGAGAAGCAAATATATAATTCTTCGTAAATATGAATTCCACTCTTTTAATACCCATGAAACTCCATGTACTGGGCAAGATTCCAAGTGCTGCATTTCTCTAGAGCAGCTACGAGGATCAGCTATGGTTTATCTGAATTCTGATTTGGGCACCAGACTTTTGCAGAAGCATGACATCTTCACTGGAAGAAGCAGAAACCCTCAATTCAAATCCGGATACTTTTGAAAGCATTCTAACAAATGCGGTTCCTGTGGATAGCTGATGAAATGGCTATGGTGAAAAATTTCAAACAGGACTAAAGAGGTAGCAACCCAAGTCCTCAGCTGTAAGTAATGAGCTTGATCTATAAAAGCTACCAAAGAGAATTGAATGTTTGGTGCCATACTGGCATGATTGCTTGGGGTTTTTGAAAGACACATTGCGCTTATTTCAGGTGTGGAGCTCCAGAAGTGCTTGGGCCTTGCCTTATCATGTTGTAAGAGCCGAGATATAGCAGAAACAGGAAGCTCAGAATTAGGTACCTAGAGAAACCTAAATTAGAAGTTCATAATTAGAGGTCTCTGTGGTGTATAGGAGGAAATAGAGGCCCAAAAAAGAGAATCGCAAGTGTCTTCAAACTGAGTTTGACATTTGTTATGACAGTCTTATGCCCTGTAGACTGCCAAAATTGTGAAGTTTTATTTGTCCTGCCAAAATTGTGAAGTTTTATATCCACACATCATGTTTTGTATGTATTTTTTTCAAAACCTGATGGCTGATCTTCATTCCCCATATGAAAAGTTTAAGATCAGTTCTCTTTCCAGACCGATTACACTGTACCTGCATTTCTCAATATCTCATGTTGCAGTTTTTCTATTATGTAAAGAACACATAAATATTTGTATTCAGGAACATGCCATTTTTACCCACTGTTGAGAGCTCAAGCTTTGGGTAGAGGGCACATATTCACTATAGTACTGCTTATATTAAATAGCACTTTATATAGGATATAATATATCCTACCTAAACCTGTTAATATTTATACTATCAGTTGAGAACTAATCAAGTTGCAACCTCAGATCTGTGCTATTTAGTTTCATGTGTCACACACACGGAACCAAATCTCCTATGGATACATCAAGACAAAATTCCAAGGAAAATTTGAAGAAAGACTAAGCCTCTGATAGTCAAAAAGGAAATCCTCACTGGACAATATTTGTGTGGGTGGGTGCTGGATAAGAAGGAGAGTTATGTTTGTTTTACAGCCTTATTTTAGAACTAGATGGAAAGCTCTGCTTTTTTTTTTAGAACAGTCGGTCCGTTTTCTCTCATGATAGGAGGACATACATGAAATCATTTTAATGAGCAGATGCTTAAAAGAAACATTATCAAGCAGATAGGGGTTTTCTATAGTTTTTCTGCTTTTTATGTCTATGTATCCTCATTTGTGAAAATTTTCAAGAATCAATCATTTAGGTTCAAAAATGCTTTGGACTTTTCATGCAGTGACTTTTTGTAGACATTATTATGGCCAAATATTTTTATGTCCATGTTTAAGGACAGGATTTTTTTCCTTTTTTTTCTGTCAAAGTCAGTAGAAATCAAAAAGCATTTATGACTTAGTCACCAACTTATTTTCACTGTGAAACATTATATTGAAAATGTAAGTGTAATGTGTTTAGATTCCTAAATCTTCCTAGATTTAGCACAGCTTCCTAGAGTTCTCTGAGTGAAACTCACAGGGGTGGTATTTTGAGTGCTTTAGCTGCTTTAAGTAATCCCAATAAACAGAATTTATGTCAATATTAATGATACATTGTGTTGTGGAGAGTCCAACTGATGTTAGTCACAAGGTATTTCCCTTCTGCTGTTTCAGATTTACTTTTTTTTTTTTTATTTATATGCTTTTATTCCTAGTTAAACCCAGTGTATCAAGTTACTTTGTACTTTTCTTGATGGGTAAAGCTTTGAATTATCACTCTCCTCATAAGTTATTCATGAGTTATTTGTTCTCTGGCTGGATAATATACATATATCTAGAAAGAGGGAGAGAAATAAATATAAATATATGACCTTTTGGCTCGATACACAAATGTTTAAAACAAAGTTATTAAAATTTCAGTATTAACGTCTCCAAATTTAACAGTGGTTTATGTCATTGTTATAGTGACTGACTAAGCTGAAAGTAAAATACATGAAAATTTTGGATATAAGCACCAGTGTGGAACTGATATAAAAATCTAATTTGGAAAATAATACGGGGAAAAAAAAAACAACAGTTTTCTATGTTAAAATAATTAAATTAATATTTGAAATATGTCAGAATTGTTTCCAAATTTTTGTTGTTGCCACAAACAGTTTCGGACTAGACAAATCAACCATTTCTAATAAAGAACAAAGTCATTTGGAAAATTCCACCCAAGAATAAAAATGTCTGCAGACCAGTTATAAATACTGCGGGTTAAAATGGAGAACAGAATAGTGGAAACAGAGGGTAAGATTCCAAGACCTGCTGTTATAAACAAAGATATAAAGATATGAAAATAAACAAAGAAAGACCAAATGAAACCTCTGTGCACAAGAGGGTATATGGAAGTTAAGAATAAAGCCTAATACATAATCAATAAAATTAAATCTTCCTTTTCATTCTTTCTCAAGGAGTCTCAGGTATTTATTTCAACTATATTTTATTCTTTCTACTTTTATCCCCTTTCCTTTTCTCTTTTTATCCCATAAAATTCTTTAAACTTTACCAACAGAAGCAGAGACGTCCAAGTTAATGTTTGGAAATAAAGAGACGTGGAGGAGTGTCCACTTTTCACTGCTGCAAGAGCTTTTCAGAGAAGGTCACCCAGGCCTGTGCTTGTTTACTCTGCGTGAACGGTAAGGCGTTTTCCAGAGGGGTGCTGCAAGCAGTATTACTGAAAACAAATGGGAAATTCTTGGGAATGAGGGAGTCATCAAAACCCTCCCAAGTTAATGAACAACACAAGACCAGGATTAAATGCAAAAGCAAAAGGTCTACCAAATTACTTTCATTTTGTGTGGAATAGAGAGATTTATAAGCAGAGTTGTGTATCCCTCTTTAAGGGTGAATGCAGCCGGTGCTGAGGCTGTCGGTGTGTTATCATTCCCCAGCTACTAGGAACTATCTTCAGTCTTCCTTGCAGTAATTACATTTCTGTCATTTCCTGCACTCGCATTTTGCTGCTTATTTTCTTAACCCACTCTTTGATATTCTTTCATCTTTCTGCTCAAGCTGCTTGCCGTAGCCGTGGGTACCCAGCAATCCTTACTTCAGCAGTACGAGTAAGGCTGTGTTCGGGGGGCTGCTGTTGGCACGTTAAATGCTGCAGTGCATTAAATGAGCACTTGCTAGACTGTAGGCATAACTGGCAACACTTTATGGTAACTTAGTTCTATTCTTATCCTCCTCTCCTGGTAATCTTGGTTCCTAAGCCATTCCCAGCTCTGCCACTATGTCAGTCATGATCCTTGAATCCCTAAGCAGGGTATTTTCACACTCAGAGCAGCAAGAGTTGGAATGCTCCTAGTATTCTTGAGTGCCGTCTACTGGTGTTTTATTGTCTGTTTCTGTGGGGAATGAAACCTCTGCGTCGAGAGATGTACTGGAATGCTCTCCCTGCCACCAGTAAGTCTAACCAGTGCCCTGTTAACTCCCTGTCTGTGTAAGGGCAGGCACTGACCTGTCAAGATAAGCAATGATCCATAATCACCTTCCACCCACCCGCTTGCTGCTACAGCAGGAGTGAGTGGAGCAGAACCTGCATTTTGCATTAGTTATGCTAGCACTGTAAGTCAGTACTTTGACCAGAAATTCCTTTTTACCTGACACGTTTACAAACAGTTTGGTTTCTCCTCCTTCATTCAGAGCTCTGATACTAACAGAGTGGATCTATATTTCCACTCTATTTCTATGGAAACAGCTAACCCTCTTCTAATATAGCTGGGTTGTAACTGCAGGGCCTTATTCCCTTCTCATGTGGGCTGTTTTTAAGCCAGTATTGCACTGTTGGTTTCTCCTGAGCTGCTTCTCAGGCTGATAATTATGAGAGTATTCAGATCTACTGCTCTCTCAGCACACTGCGATGGAGGTGACTTACATGCAAAATGGTTTGGACCAGACACTGTAAAACATCTCTTACCATCCATCATTTTGCTTTGGAAGCCCTAGTTCTATCTCCATAGCTAGAACAGCCACAAATTTCCATTATACGGCTCACACTGTCCTGCCAACTGTAAATAATTAGCTTTTTTGTATTCATTAGAAATATGGAGCTAGATTTGTTTTTCCTCCAAAGGTTTCAAAACATGGGAGCAGAACTGTGTGCATTCTTCACATTTGCCTTAAATCACACACACAATTAAAACTTATTCAGGGTTATTCATCTTCCAAAGCACTAGCCTGGAACAGAAGAATGAGAATTCGCAGGTCTGTGCATCTGACTGCATGCGAAGTTGGTTTTCCTTTGGCGTAGTACCATGCACTTTCCTCAGGGAAATGCAGTAGTTTCTCTTGTGTCTTTATTTTCTCCTTTACATATTTCCTTCTCTATATGTGTTTAGTTCTCTGGAGCTCTCCTCTTCCTTGAGCTGTGGCTGTGGTAACTGGTAAATGTGTACACACGAGGCGGTCTTTGTATTTCACACGTGGGCGAATCATTTTTGAGTCATGTTTGCACAGCTCCCTGGTGGGTTAAATAGACATTTTGGTTCTT
The DNA here is from genome assembly GCA_034781795.1 of Crypturellus tataupa. Classification (NCBI taxonomy): domain Eukaryota; kingdom Metazoa; phylum Chordata; class Aves; order Tinamiformes; family Tinamidae; genus Crypturellus; species Crypturellus tataupa. The sequence goes on along the minus strand of JAWLRI010000001.1, from coordinate 5,888,147 downwards.
GTTGATCCCTGGTCTCTTTTCTGAGCAGGAGCAACCCACCTTGGGCCAATTCTTCCCTGTACTATTTTAATTTTATGTTGGTAAATATTTTTACTAGTTCTACCAGTCACAGGAGTTTTAAAAGAGGGTAGTATTGTATAAAATCAGTTTTTAAGCAGTTGCTGATAGTATTTCGTCTGAAAAGCTAAAATATACATAACAACAAAAAGCATAGTAACATAGTAAAAAGTAACTTTTTATATGCTAAATAAACAACAAAGAAAAATAAATGAGAAATATTCAGACTTCTATTGGAACAAATTAAATATATATCATTCCATTTTTTCTGCTAAATTTATAGTATATAGATACTGCCAAGTACATAGCTTGAGAGTAAAAGTTTGGTTTATGATAATGTGTCCAAAGACAAGACAAAGATGGGTGATAATGTATGCTTTACCTACTAGCATTTTAGATATTATTGTTTTTATTATCATCATCATATTGTTCCTAGAGTAGTTACTTTATTTTTGCAGACATTTTTGTAGAGACATCTGAGAAGGTTGGTGTCTAAATTGGGCAGCTCTGAAACTCTTAAGTTTAAGAATTTACTAATGAAGCGAACCTGCCTGGTGAGGCTTATGCTCTCATTTATTACTAACATAGAGGACTGTGGTCCGAACAGCTCATCCTCCTAGCTTGGTGGAGGGTGGGGTGATGCTCTGAGAACAGTCATTTTCTGGGTAAAATATGCAGAGGAGCTGTCAAACCATCTTCCTTTCCTAGTAATCCAGCATAGGAGAATCATGTCCAGAATCGGGAGCAGGAACACAGTGTGCATTGCACTGTGCAGTGCTCCTGCGGGGATGTAGGGTGAGGAACAGGGACTCACCCAATGGCTGCATCCTAGCAGAAAAGTCTGGTTTAGCGGGACTCCTTTGAGCACATAGCCCTGGGCACAGGCATCTCAGTCCCAGCTACCGCACAGTCCTGGAAACTGTCCCGCTGTAGATATCCAGGTGGATCTCCACTCTGCCGCACAAATGCTCAGAGTTCAGCTTGGCTGGTGGCTTATGTTGTGGTCCTCACAATGTGAAGTACGTGCTGTGCTGATGTCTGTGGGGTATGTATGTATGGAAATTACCAGTTATAGTTTTGGATGCTCTTTAGGCCCATTTCATTAGTGTTTCAATGTCACCGAGCATAAAATAACAGAGCCATGCCCTAGGACCACTGCAGTTTTGGTTTTGGAAAGTGGGCAGCATCTGCATCATGGGTAAAATAACAACCACAGTAAAAAGCAGACTAAGCACAAGGTACTTTTGTGAGACGAGGATTGCTTCCCGTCATAAGCTTGAGTCAAATACTGTTGTGCTGCAATTGCTCACTGTAGATCCATGCCATTCTGTCGGCTATCTAAACCAAGGGGCCTCTACTATGACAACAGTAAAAGCTGACAAGCTGACAATATTGTAGCTGACAAGCTACAATAATAAATAAAAATGGCACAAGACAGCTTCCAATAAAAGGTTATCGCAGCAATTCTGAAAAATTATAAGTGTTTTGAGATTTACAAACCTATTTATAAGGTCTATATATCTTTCTGCTTTGAGCTTATCTTATCAGCGTTATCTCAGTCTCATAACTGTACTTTAGTTTTAGAACTATGACTGTTAACAGCACATAGAGGGACCTGGAGAATCTCTTACAATCCTAGCCATTTTTTGCTTTTAAGTTATATGAGATTTTCTATATTATTTAAGTATCCATCTTTTGATTTTCCTTTGCAGAAATGAAGAGCTCACTCCCTGTTACCTAAATATATCTCACTCGAACATTACTTTTAAACAATTTTATTGCCATTGAAAGGGTCTGAGACACAGGTGACAGTATCAATTTCTCCTGGCATTGTGCATCATTATCAATTTGTAGGATTTTGGTTCTTATAGGGAAAAGTTTTTTAGGGAAAGGTCTTAAGTTTAGATACTCTGGGATTTTTTATGACTAGCGGTACATAGGGTATGATGTCCTTGCATACCCTTCTGGGTTTAATGAAGATTACACATTTGCCTGAAATTATGCAAGACTCGACTCAGTGACCCAGATTGTCTTTTTTAGTGTTAGCTGGCATATAATTCTAGGAACTGAAAGGTAATTTATTACAGTGGTTCCCATGCTGTGTTTCTTGAACCACTTGCAGCTGCAAGGCAAATGTTAGTGCAGAATATACGGAGTTTTTGACTGTTGGCCTTGGTCTCTTGGTTGGGACTCTTTGGCTTATTAAATATGTTTAGTGTATATATGGATGAATATAAAAGCTGCATGTGATTCTTTAGACTGGATCATGAGATACGGCCAATATTCTCAAGATATGGCCTTTGTCATCTGTCTACATAAGTAATGGGTAAATACCTGGGGTATATACCCATACTTCGTCTAAATCTGCTTACATCTTAAATAAGCTAATAATTGCCTAGTGTTAATACAGCATGTAGCTTTATAAATCAAACAGTCAGAAGGCATTAGGTTAAGCTTGAAAACAGAATTGCCTGACTTTGTTCTTAGGATACGGTCTTTCTGTGTAGGATTATAAATAATTGCTTACTACAAGTGAATATCTAATTTAATACAAAATGGAACTTCTTATGCACACTAGCATAGAATAATGATCAATGTCCCCCCATGATTTCACTGTTTGTTAGAAGTAAAGACACGACTGCAGCTGCATCAAAAGGTGATGTATTTCAGTTACGGTAGTAAACCACCATAGCACTCAGAGAAGGCAGTATCTGCAATACAGAATTGATTTTGCTTATGAAATTTCACGGACAGCTACAGCTCATCTAAAGTACTTCTGAACTAGCAAGGGATCTCTCTAAGTGACTTCCTCCTTTTCTTCCAAATTTGTCCAGATTTGGGTACTTTCCCAGACTAGGGTCTTCACTGTGTCACTGTGGATCCATGTTAGGAATGTGTTCCTCATATCTGCTTTCTTCCTTTCCTTTTTTTTTTTAATATATTTATAATTTGAAAATGAAAGACCATAATTTAAGAGGTTATTTGGAAAAATAAAATGCCTTGGAGAGGTAGAGATGCTTTGCTGTAAATAATGTAAAATATATCAGGCTTTTAACCTGGCTGTTTCATTAGGTTAGAATTGAAATAACCTCACTAGATAGATACAAGTGCAGTGGCTTATACCTCCAAAGAACTTAGTTTCATTCATATTTCAGGTCTTGAGCAGAAGAATACAAGAACAATTTGTTATGAACTATTATTTGCAAATTACAATTGAAGGCACAAACCATGTAGGCACTCTGTTGTATATAAGCAGCGCAAACAGGGAAAATTAGTGGTGAGCCTGCAGCAGTGTTGCATCCAAGTATCCCGAAGAGGAGACATTGTGGTCTGGCAGATCTAAAAACTTTAAGAACTGTATGATGTGAAACAAAAAGTACATTTCACTTGTTAGTTTTCTATAAAAACATTTGTCATACATGATTTTTTTTTCTGGTCTAGAACATATGAAATATTTTCCTAGGTAATAATCAGTCATGACTGAGATGTCATGCATTTAAAGTGGATTCTGATTCCCATGCAAAAGCAGAAAATCATGAATTATGATTAATAACTCATTTTGTCATTAATGATTATAAATAAGTGTCATTCATGACTTTCTAGCGCAATAAAATGAAAACAAATTAAGACAAGCTGTATAAGCTTGTAAACGTGTATATCCATGCAGTGAAATGAAATACAAAAATGTAATGCAAAGATCATACCTATTGTGCCAGCAGTGTATTAACTAAATGAGGATTGTCAACTTTTCTGAAGAAAAATAAGTACAGATGGCACAAAAATAAGATGCAAAGAGATGGTTTCATATGCAGTTTCTTGCTTCCTCATTTCAAGAGTGATTATAACAGGTAATGAAAGCCTATTGTAGATCTCTCTCTTGACCTGAAGCACTCTGAGATTTCAGTCAAAATTTGAAATCTCCAGCACTTTTGTAGTTTACCAGTTCTGTATGATGCACCAGGTAAAATTTGAAAGGTTCCAACATTTTGGGACTGGGAGAGTTAGAATGATGCGAGAAGCCTCTGAGATCTAGAGCAAAGTTTCTAGCCTTATAGCACATATAGACAGAAGTAAGCTTCAAAATTAAACAGAGCAGATGTTGCCCATGGGATTATGACCTTTACCCCGATGTTCAGGTTTGCTCTGTTTACACCAAGGATAAGCTAAAATAAATATATTTACTTCAAATTGCCTAGGGCCCAAAGGGTCTAAAAATATTGAAGATTGCTGCAGTGTCTCAGCAGTGTGTTTATTTGAAAAGGTTCATCGTTTTTATAGAACGTTTTAGAAATATTGTAGCTACTTATCAGTTACTGAGCTTGTTATTAAAAAGGCATCTTCAGCTTTCCTCCAAACTCTATGCCCTCATGCGTGGAGAAACAATTAGCATCAACTAAAACCTTGAAATAGTTTCTCTCTGGCTTTTTTAACATTTTTAAAAAATCTCTAAGGGAAAAAAAAAAGTATATATTCCAGACAGTAGCCAAGCATGGAGCACAAGTTTTAGTTTGAATATCAGTGACATAGGCTATCAATAGTCACTGAGTTCTCATGATAAGGTATTTGGTGTAGCAGGAACATCCCCATTCAATATTACATAATATTTCAGGTATTCGCCTTTCAAGACCTGATCAAACCCTTAAGAAACTACAAATCCTCAAAGGCTCTCTGTACCTTTGCCTCTTCGACTCTAGGTATACACTATCAATTCCTAGAAAAATCAAAATTTTATGAGTGGGAGGCGGATAGGGAGCTCACTTGTCCAACTTTATTATTCATTTTCCAGACAATCTCCTTGTTCCTTTTCTTTTGTTGCCAGTTCCTTGTGGAGCCTAAAAGCATGGTTTTAAGAGAGCACTTTTCTAAGCCTGCTTGCGGTCGCAGCTGCCGCCTCCCTTGTCTGCTCGGAAGGGCCCGTAAGCTGTTTCAGAGCACAGCGTGTTTCAGCAGCGTGATTCTGTCTTTCAAATACTCATCTGAAACGGGTACAGTTGGAGAAAGAAAAAGTCCCGTCAGAAAAGAAAAAAAGGGTTGTGCTGGAAAACCAGGAATCAAGTTGTAAGGCTGATCAAGTCTTTAGCAGGGTTCATAGATAAATTCTTTGTGCTAAGAATGACCTTCAAGTCCACACACTCAGTTCTGGGGTCTCTGACATGAGAAATCTTAGACGTGGTTTTCAAGGAGGCCCAGTGTTCTTTTCTCCAGCTGAAAGCAATGGAACATACAGATACACAGCATTTATTTTCTGTTTAGTAACAGGTAAATGAAGGTGATTGCCAAAGAATTATTACCTTCACATTGGAGGAAGAACTTTGACTTGACCTCTCCGTATTTGAGCTTTCCAGTCAAAAATGGAGAGAGAATCACCTTTCACTATCTTACACAAGGGTTCTAAGGCTGGAAGTGCGCATTGGTGTGAAATGAGGCTCAGCAGCACGGAGGATGAAGCCCGTAGACAGACCTGTGCACATGGACTGTGATTGCATTACTTAGCAGACGCTAGTCAGGGATTTTTGTTTCCCTGTGCCAGTCCTTCAATAACTTTGGAAATATGAAAAGAGGATTGTGGTCTACTTGTGTGGTATTATTATGTGTTTTGTTCATGTTGCATTTCAAGCAACATTGAACATAAACATTTCTTAAATTTTTTTGTCAGTAATTTTTCTTTGTGGTAAATTCTTAGACTCTGACATATTTTGAACTTGCCTTCAGCAATCTGCGCACATGTTTCTTATTACAATCTCCCTTGTTACATCATTTATTATGACACTGTTTTGCAAAATGTTTGAATTGGGAAAGGCATGCCAGTTTTGACATTATTCAGGGATTATTGCAGGGAAGTAAGGTAAGATATAGATGACATTCTGTTTAGAGCCCATAACCACAGAGGTTTTTGATTAAGGTTTTCAGCAGCTTATAAAACCAAATGGGAATTGACAGAAGCTAGCTATAAAAGAAGTTTCACAAAACTTCTTAGAAAGATTTGAATCCTTAATTTATGCATATTCCCAGCTGAAGTTTGTGTAGGGATGTGAATATGGGGAACTATTACATAACCAGCAACCTCCAATTCAGATTTCAGAGAAAAATAATAAAATGAAAATAAATTACATGGTAATAATTGCTTTGGACTGCAGAGCTAGTGCAAGTTCCAGGGAGCAACAAAAGCTCTGATTCACCATGGTATTACTGCATTTTTATACTTATTTACCTCAATTCCATTCAAGGGAAATCACTGGCAAAAAAATATGGACTAAGGGCAAAGATGACTCAGGTCCCTGTGGCAGTGGTTGATTTCTCATTGTAACAAAGTATATGCAAAGAACCACTATCAGACTTTTCTTTATTTTCTTTTTAATATGCAATAGATGATTGAATTTTATCAGTCTTCACAGTGTCTGGATAACAGTATCCCTGCGTGAGGCACGAGAGCATCACTGCTCCAGTATGGGCAGAGAAAGGCAGAGACTGGTACAAATCTGGCCAGCAAGACCAGTGCAGAGACCTTTATTTCTAACTTTTATTTCAGAATTTTTCACGTCATGCTTATGCTGTAAGGAGCAATCAGGACTGATGGGAGAGATTAAAGAAGCCTTTCAGTCTGTTTGTTTTTTGCATTGACTAGTGTTTTCTCTGCCATTCTCCCTCCTGTCCTGCTAGTCTGAGTCTATATCTGTTTCAGGAAGACAAAGAGAGTACAGTCACCCTTAAGGATTACTCTGGAGGTTGCAGTGTTTGAAGCTGCATCTCAGAAGTATATATAAAGAATAACCATGTTAATCATGTCACATTTCTTGGAATGTTTAGACGGACAGATTTTTGTTACTGTTTATATTTCCCAGTATCCACATGCTCTATTTCCCTTTCCAAACAGGGTTTCATCCCCATGCCGCTCGGCACAACTATTATATCCTTTCCAGCGCCATTCCTAACCACCATTCACATGTAGATTTTTACCTACTCAGTAAAACAAATCCAGCTTTGCTGGCCTGGAGCATCTCTCAGCTGGGGCTGTTTCCAGCATTCTCGCTGCAGATCTCCAAAAAAGTGAACCAAGCAAGTGCAATACCCCAGTCTGAGAGCAAGGATATCTCAGCCATGCACTTTATCATATCTAAGACTGTACCCAGAGCAAGCTTTGATGGAAACCTCAAAAGGAGAATATTTTAAAGGAAAAGTAGTGTGAAAAGTCAGCCAAAGAAGAAATACATAAGATGGTTGTTGAGGGGAATGGGTAAGTCGCTCCTCCTCATGTCTCAGAGAAATTATCCTGCTCTTTATGGGGAGTCTGCTTTTGGTACTGGAGATTAAACAAGGGCTGTTTTGGAAAAACTCAGATTTTCAGTCTTTGCACTCAGCACTAGTATTTATTTGCTTTGCTGAGAGAGAATATTGAAAAGGGTTATCTCTATTTTTGGACCTGCATACAGATGATGTCCCCAAAGTTTTCTGTATTATCAGATTCCAGAACATATTTTACAGTATTGCTTTGAATACATAGCATCTCTTTGTGGTTGCAGGCTACCGAAGTACTAGAAATAGATGTCCATGAAAATGCCTACAACAGTATACAGGCAGAAGACTATAAAATATCCTCAGCCATACCTATGGCTTTCCAGAGTGTCCTGGCTCTTTTATGGCTGATGTGGCGCAGCTGTAGCTTTGTCAAACTTGGGTATTGTAGAGTATTGAGTGCTTTGTCAAATTATAAAAGAAGATTCCTAGGAGGGGCTTAAGGGATGATGAAAGCTGTGGAGAATCTACCCCCAAGGGAGTCCAGTGGAAGGTCTGCTCTTGTGCCAGGGAGCATAGGAGCCCCCAGCAACTTCTTAGCAGCAAAATTTCTGTTCTTTCTCTTAGCAGCAAAGTTAACATGAGAATCATTTTCACTGAGCAGCTGCCGTGTCTAGGGAGCTGCCGGTTTGGCATAAATTCTGTACTGATTTGCTGCTTCGTTTGATTCAAACCAAAATCAGATTTCAGGAAAAAAAAAAAGACTGAAAACTGTAAACCTTGTTTTTTACCCTGATATATATTTTAATTAGGCTGCTTGGTTAGGTCTTCAAGTAAGATTTAAATCATTAAATAACGTAGGTAGCCAAGTATGAAAACATAGCTAACTAACTAATAATGTTCCCATAAGTTGTTGCAGCTTAAAAGAAAGACCAGTGCCATAAATCCGCAAATATCATATATATAACAAATCTGAAGATTTAAAATAATTACATTTTGGGCGTGGTGGAGATTAAATCCCCTGCCTGGACTCATAAGATATTCTTGGTTCACATTTTCAAACTTTCCATTAAGACTAAAATGGGTAGAAAATTTAATTAATTAAAATAGTAAGAAAAAAAAGCAGTGTCTGAGGATTTAGGAAAAATGCCACATGTTGTGACACTGTGATAAAAGCATGGATGTTACCAACATCAAGAGCTAATAACTCCCTGCAAGCATTGCAAACACTCCTGTTCTGACAAAAATGTGAAATATTTTAAGAATAGTCTTCTTTTGCACATGTTACACTAAAATTTCTCTAATTTCTTAATGCGCATTGTGCTCACTGTTTTTACAAGCCATTTACATGCCTTGTGTTTCATTGTTTCCAACAATGGGAAGTAAAATTATCCAGGTGAAAAGCAGCACCATATCTATATCATATCTATACCATATAATATCATATTATATGGTATATTTCTGCAGGAAATGGCATTAGCGCTTTACAAACTGACACTCATGATAAACTGCTATATTAATAAGTAATTAATGCTGGAGTATTCTGTGTTTCTCAAGTATCAATGATTAGATGGTGGAGTTAGTCCCTGAGGTACTGCTGAAGGCATATTACAACTGCTGAATTTTGTCATCCATATTTTAGGATCCTAACCCTTAAAATGGATGCTCCTGATGTTGGATGTGTCAGGAAATGCAGCACATAATCTAACAGAGTGTTATAAACATATACTTTATCTATTAATACAGTCGGGTAGTTTATCATCACAGACATGGTGGCTGTGTATTGATGAGCCATTTCCTTTTAGTGCACTGTCTACATCTATTTAGATCCTTGCCTTAAAGCAGCATTTACCAATCAGATGGAAGATGACCTTCTGGAAAAAAGGCTGTACCGATGCCCGAGGCATGATGCAGTTCTTAAAAGCTTTTCCAGTGCCTTCCCCAACCTTGCCACAAAAGAGGAAGTTGACAATTATCATTATTTTGGAAGATCCACTTTAGCCTAATTTATTTTGAAGTAATTTAGCGATATGAGCATTATTTCGGAAGAGCCTACCTCTCATTAGGATGCTCTTATTTGGCTGTCTGTGAGAGCTTCCGAACAATCTTGAATTGTATTTTTGTGCTTATATTTCTAATCTACACTTGCGCCTCAATGCAGCTCAGGAAGCCATATATTGTATAACTAACAATTAGTCATTTCCTAGGCAAAATTGGTGTCTGTTATATGTGTCCTAGGATACTATATATTTTTTAATTTATCTAGAAAGCTAAACATGAAATGTAGTGTTTTATTTTGGAGAGTTTTGTATAAATCTATTACTGATGTGCAATGAACCACTTACATTTCCCATATTGCACAAATAAAGTCCTTCAGGGCTGCATGCAGCTCTTATGCATAGATGTGATTCTTACCAAAGCAGCCTAGTCTCATGCCAAAGCCAGTCTCATGCCAAAAGCTCATCTAAAAGCGATGGGAAAGATTCAGCCAGTTGATATCAGTGGAGGCATGTGGATTCATCTCATGAGTATGAAATGAGATAGATGATAGTCATTTAAACTTGTCAGACCAAGCTGTTGATTTAAAAAATGCAGGCACTTTACAATGTAGCATAAAAAAGTTAATTTTAGTAAAATAAATATAGTTTATATTCTATGCCTGAAAGCTTGCTTCATTACTTTGCCGTGATAATGTTTGGTATGATGAAAAAGACCATAATAGCATATGAGAATAAAGTACAATACAATACAATACAATAAATAAAATAATAAAATGAAGTGAAATGAAATAAATTATTGCACTTTTTTGAACATTTATCCTATATTTAAATGTTTTTGGTATTCATTCAGGATACTTGTGAAATTTATCCCTTGAGAATTACCCCACACCTGAACATTTTTTTACTTCAGTGTTATTATTCTTGAGCAAACAAGCAGCCGGCATTCTCCAACTAGGAATTTGTTTACTTTTTAAGCAAATAATTATTCATTAACAACACTCTTGCATATGCAATCAGCAGGAACTTATATCTTCTGTAACCTTATTGGCGCACATTATTATTTAGAGCATACATGATTTATGTCACATAGATCTAAATTACTGTTGTCTTTTGAAAATTGAAAATCTAACCGGGAAATGATGATGCAAGAATGAATATGCAGGTCTGTGAATCTGAGGTTTGCACTGTCTTATATTCTGTGTCAGTGCCATGTTATAGAGTGGATGTACAACACTAATGTTGAGATTCAGCCACATCTCACAAGTATTCTGAGTGTACCATTTAGTAAGCATCATGGTAAATCTAAAAGCAAACCCACTAAACCCTTTTCAAAGATCCAAAGGGCAAATTACACAGCCAGTAAGAAAATGTTTGTTAGGACTTTATGGGTTCAAGGATAGAATTTAATTAGTTTAATAAATACTTAAAAATAATACTTAGCAATAGATACTTTAAAATCTGTTGATACTATCTGTCCCTGCACGGTTGGCTAGCACAACATATATATGCCATTCAAAATTCAGATCATACTCTAAAGGTTGATCTGAGATGTAAATGGCATCACCACTGGTATGCAGTCTGCACGGTTTCATCACTTCGTCTTACTTCCCTGCAAGATCTGAACAGCAGTGGAGGCACTGGACATTCATCGGCATGCAGGAGAGCCTGTGCAGTCTGTCTGGCAGTGCCAGACTTGGCAAAAACCCTTTTTATACCTTGAAAATGAATGCTGATACTTGATTGCAGGTTGCCCTTTTCTAGCACGTTAAACATGCTAAACCAAGTGAATGTTAAACAGCGCAAGTTGGCTAGGAGCTAGGCTGGACCTATCCCTGTTTATACAGCCCGTTACAGAGCGGCCTTCACCAATCTTTACTTGACTCTACATATGTGAAGATAGACCTGGTGATTTTTTTTCTGGATGTACTTTCCATGAGGCTGGTGCGTGCTGGGCACGTTCACCTTGTTGAAACTTTTCGTCAGATCAGTGAAAGCAACGTAGGAGAGATTTCACTTTCGGCACCTGTGCTAGAATTGTGGAGCTGCCAACGTCTTGTTAAGGTTTCTGAACCAAGCACTCCCACTTCCAGGTGAATTCCCTAGCCCCTAGGCTGGAAGCGCCTTCCTTCTTTCACTCTCTTCTTCCTACAAAGGGGAAATAATACATTCTTGGTTGCCCGGAGGCAACAACAGAGAAGTGGAAAGTGATTCTACCACAAGAATAGCTTGCAGGCTGCTGGCTGCTGTATTTGCTTGGGAGGTTAATCTCTCACAATTTGTTGTTTCTAATTCTTTAAGTTTACTGCTTTTATATCTAAGTACTTTGCTTCACTAATAAGTCAACGGAGATGAGAGCAAAGATAAAGAGATTTTTTTTTTCTGATTCTGTTTTGTAAGACATTGACAGTTATGATTACCTTTTCTTTCCTTTTCCTTCTTTTTTCTTTTTTTTTTTTTTTTTTCTGAAGAGGACAACCTGGTAATATTCAGTGATTGGTGAGTTAAAATTTCTTAGGGAATTAAACAAAGAAATTTCTGACTCTAAATTGCATTGTGGCACACCAGAAATGAGATGCTAAGGTGCTCAGCAGACTGGTGGTAGCTCAAGATAGTCCCAAAGTAAACTAGTGGCTGACAAACTTTAAAGTATGAAAATGAGAGATGCCTGAAGCATAGACGTCTCCTGGATTCAGATCTTCTGCCGCTTTTAAAGTCTTTTTTTTTCATTAAATACCTGCATTCTTCCCTTGCCATGCTGAGGTGCCCAAAACCTTCACTGCCTCCACATTATGGTTCCTCTTTCCTCTTATTTATGACTAGTCAATGCCAATTCTGCTTGTGTTTCTTCTGCTTTGTTCCATTCCTTGTTCAAGTAGGCCATGAATCGTCACATGCGCTGCAACTCACTGAGCCTAGCGTGCATCTAAACAACTTCAGTGACTTTAGAAAGCAACGGTTCTAAATTAGCCGTGGAAAATGGTAGATGCCTTAGAGTCAAAATCATAGAATCATTACAGTTGGAAAAGATCTTCGGGTCCAACTGTAAACTCGTCACCCCCACACGTGCTAAACGAAGTCCTGAAGTGCCTCATCCACACATTTCGTGAACACTGCCAGCGACGGTGACTCTGCCACTTCCCTGTGCGGCCTGTTCCAGTGCTTCACTACTCTTTCTGTGTAAAAATTCTTCCTAATGTCTATCCTGAGCCTCCCCTGGCATAACTTGAAAGTAGCCATTTCCTCTTGAAGGGCTAATTTACTCTTTAGATGGCATTCGTGCTAAGGATGGCGTGATGCTGACCTCTCTCAACCTACTACAGTGTGAACTTAGGTGACCAGCATAGACAGAATCCTTAAGCCTAGCTGGATAAACATAGCTTAAATAGAACCTCAGCATGGGAGTCTCAGCCATTAAGGACAGTACTCTTAGCTCAAGAGTCACTTCTCATCAAACTCCAATAAAAAATATGTCTCTATAGGATTATTATTTTTCCTGGATACTTCCTCTGATGCTAGTTATAAATTAAGTTTTCAGCTCTATGTTGGCATAAAGCTGAAAATCTGAAAATTATAATATTCTTGTATTATTTAAAGCTTTAGACAAATAAGTGGATTTACATGTTTTGTTGTTGATTTTCAAAAATTTTCCACAGAATTTCTCTGTGAATAGATCTCACCAGATTTGGGACAATTCTTCTATTGTTAAGATATGAGAAAGTTCTAATGAATCTTAAGTCCTACATTATAATCAGAAGTCTCAGCAAATGAAAAAACTTACCCTTCATTATCCCTCCTGTCTCTATTGTTTGTTATTTAGAAAATGTAGCTACTTGTAGAAAGTGAAATCATTTGTCAGTTTATAGTTTTAGAAATCTTTAGATGTTGCTGAGAGCTCTTTTCAATTTATTAGGAGACTGAAATTAAGCTTTTCTCTATATACAGTTTATAATCACTACAACTGCAGTAATAGATTTTCTGCCTCTTTTTGTCCCATCTATCTGTCTGGCTGTCATCTCTTCCCTCTTCCCCCATAATGAACCTATTGGACATGATAATTTTCTGCTTCATGTAGTCTACAAGAACTAGTCCTCCACTACTGATGTTGTTTCATATCTGCCAGTAAAAATGGAGGAGGAGAGGTAGAGTGTCTATAGATAAAAGAGCTGTTGGTATGTACATATCTGAAGTTGTGATAGAGAGTGTACATGAGTACATAATGTCTTGCATCAGAGTTCCAGGAATCAGAGGAGAAAACATACTGAAAGAAAGACAGTATATCATAATAAGTAGAAAAGTGAGATGAGAATTTTTATTTAAACACTCTCTATTCTATTTATCATTACAGTTCTGAAGGGAATCAGGTTGTAAAACTGCATTGCTATAGCAGCAGAATATAAATGAAAGGAGACAATATTACTCTATAGACATGATCAAGAATTCAGCTATGGAGAGCAGACAAGACTGGGTTGCCTCTGCTGCATATTTTAGTTGTATAGCAAGGCAGTTTAGAAGATCCCAGACCTCATGTTCGGCTGCTTGTCCCTTTTATATCAAACTGTCTTTGTCACTGAGAATCATGGCACTTTATTTGCATCAACTTGAGACATGGGGGATTTTTATACTTACGGAATGAATAGGACGATACATGGATATTCAATCGTAGGACCAAATGACACACACAATTATACATGCAGTTTATATTCTGCAAAAGGAAAGGTAATCAACAGTGGGATTAGTGGAAATACATCATCACGTTCTGCATCAAAACATAGGCACTGATGGGCATCCCAGGATCTCTGACATGGATGAAATCCTGAAGGTACCTGTATTTTATGCTCCGTTACACTTCATCATCTTCTTTCTACAACAAAAACTTTCAAATTTCTCAAGATCAGTCACTTGCTCTTTAAGTGTCTATAGGCTCAAGCAGCTGTGAACTAGGAATCTTTAACATGACCTGCTTGCAGAGCAGCAAGTGGGCAGAACCGCACACCACTCAAAGAAAATAAAGACATCTGCATTGTTCCGAGTATGAAAGCACTCTAGAAATCTAGAAAAATAATTGTTTGCCATTTTTCAGTGTGTGGGAATTGGAGTAACCTTCAGAGGTTTCTCTCTGAAGAGTGTCTCAGAAAGTGGGTGCCAGATTCAGGATGCTTCCAAGTGGCATATAGATATGGAGAAAAAAAATAAAAGAAGATAAGGCCACCCCCTGAACTAAAATCTATTTACAATCCATGACCTTAACATTTCTAGAGACCAAATTTGTGACTGCTGGTCTCAGTCAAGCTAACCAGTAATTTTTTTTTACTGTCTCAGAGTTGAGATCCTCTTTCAACAATGGAATACACTGAAATATCCTTCACTTCAAGAGCCTCAATTTAGAGGAAGACCTCAAGTTCATCTTTTTTTCCCAGAAATCAGTATATCACAATAGACATTATTGTTCTAATACTGTATGTCAGTGATTGTAAGGCTGAAAGTATCCATGGCGATAAAGATAAAAATAAAGGAGAAATTAGACTTCATTGACAACATAATTTCCATAACAATCATGCCTTGACAAGATCTACAGAGATAAATAACAGAGACTCCATTGCTTTATTTATCGTATTTTTAAATGAAGCCTAGAGCAGTAAAGGGAAGGAATAGAGACTTGAAAAATTAAATAAAAATAATCAATTATCATCATTGTATATTCCAAATAATAACTATTTTCATCAAATGATCAATAGGTCTGCAAAACTCTTCCAAATGTTAGTCTGTCAAACTGAGAATGTCAATGCACATCTGGAACACTTATGTTGTTTGTTTTCTTTTTGTCTATTTACTATGAATCACAGATATTAAAGATGGATAAAGACAATTACTGCAGTCTACTTCATCTTATGTCACATTAGGATTGTTTCCTGCAGTGTTTTATTTCATATTTTTTCTTGTATGTTCATATATATCCCTGGAGATGAGTATTCAATTATTTCTCTTTAAAGATCCAATAGACCTTATCATTATTAAGATTTTTTTTTATGATATTCAGCCTAAACTACTCTGTTCTTATCCCCTTGTTATTATCTTGTGACACTTAATGTACTTCTTCTCCCTCCTTGGTATTTATGCACTTCAACTGTTTAGAGATAGTTATCATGGCTCTTCTTCTTGGTTTTCACTTAATACACACATGAGCAGAACATATAGTAAAAGTAAAAACATCATAAAAAACAAATTTTAAACTGAGAAGGAATCTTAGCCATGCTAAGATTCATAAAAGACCTCTGGTGATTTGTAGCAGCAGATAATTTTGCACTTTAAAGTATTTAGTTTGATGTTAGTACTTTTAGTCACTGAAGCTATCCTATTTTGATGTGGTATGTGCATAAATAATATTTTATCTTAGTGTTTTTCTTGGATAATACTTTCTCATTGAAAGAGTAACTTTGCGCAGAAGATTTACTCTGAAGGTTTAATTACCTTTGATACATTTTTAGACAGTGCCCATCAATAAAGTATTTATTGTAATTGCTTCTTTATGATAAATACTTGTGCATTTATGCACTATTTTTTCAAGTTATTTGTACAATTTATTTATCTTATTATATTAAACCTCAGAATACTTTTCTCTGTGAGAATTATCAAATTATTGATTAGAGGCTTCCACTGGTAGACAAGGACAAAGACTGTGGAACAGGGAAGAAACTGATTTCCTCATAGGCACTGAATCACAAATTTGGGACTGTTTAGATTATAGTTCATATATATGTTCATATGTATTACAGATAAATTGTTTAATAGTGAAATCTCTCTCTCTAATTTCAGAAAGTACATCTGAAATCATTTTTTCTTATGTTAATATGAAGTATGGATGCTGGGAAGCTTTAGATGCATTTATCCTAGGTCTTTGCATAGTGAAAAATGGCCTTCTTGGGACACTTTTAGAGTCTCCAATTTTTGAATGGCAACCTCATCTCTACTATAGAGGTTGAGGTGGTGAAGTAATTTCTCTTCGCTGGGTCACACAATCAATGGGCATCAGGTGCTCGGGTGACAACTGTAGTGTTGGACCTATGCGAAGCTAAGCTCGTGCTCGAGCCACAACCTGCCAGTCCGACCTTCTTACAAGTGAGATCAGTGAGGAAGGATGCTCCAGCATTGCAGAGGGGCTTGCTCAGATTAGGACTTTACTCTTACAAGCAATGTGGAAACAGCATCATTACTTGTAAGAGTTTGAACCATACAGCAAGGAAAATTTGGGGATACAACTGGTTTTGAATGGGAAAGTCAGAAGTATCTAGCCATAGTCTGCTGTGCTTAGATGCTTCAATAAACCCGGTAAATATGAGCAACTTAAGGTGCGCAAGTTCCTCTGTAAATCCAGACCTTTGTACAGCAGTTCCCTTAAGATTTTGTAAAAATTACCTGATTGTCAGTGGGCACTGTCTGAAGATGGCCTATGGAAATGATGAGTATTAGCAGGGCTCAATCCAGTTTTACCCATCAGAATGTCATTGATTCAAAACTAGGTAAAAACCTCCCACTATGAGAAACCTCCATGATATGTTATGATCTCTAAATTATATACAATCTGCTAAGTAGAGCTAATCAGCTTGCTATTATTAGCAATAATTGTTGTATAGTTTAGTCTCAGGCAAAAAAATCTGTTTACTTTACTGTCAGAAAAGTTATACCTATGGCATTTTTAATTCAGAGCCTTCCCTTGTTTTTTTGCCTTTCCTTTCCTGTTCACAGTAAGATAGACTAAGCACAGTGTTTCTAAAGCGCTAGAAACAATCCGGGAATAAAGTAAGTCTTTGGCCTCTTGTTTTCCACACAGTTATAACTCTGGCCATATGTAGTACCCCACGGGCTACTACTAGGGGTATATTACTGTTCCATTTTAGTAAATCATGTTAAATCGTATTCTAAATAACGATGAATAGCTGTTACATTATCTGCAGACTCGGGTTAAGCAGTTTGTGTGTTATATACATGCCAGATGGGATACCAAAACCTGTTGGGTGACACCACTTTATTAGCAGAAGAGAAAAGGCAGCATATATAAACAGGGTTGGTGTCTGAAGGCATTACAAGGCTTCACAGAATGTATGTAGGTGGGATTGTTGATCAGGGGTGCAGTGATGCAATGTGAAAGATAATCAAAAGACTCTTCCTAATGATAGAACAGAAAGAACAGATAAATATAGATAAGTATGTTTTCAAATGCAACCAAAACAGGAAGGGGGAGAGAGACTGCCCAGTAAATGAAAAATGTGGATTAAAGACAAATCAGATATCACCTGGGGTCAGTTCTGTGCTCTTGAGATGACATTATGTAGGTTGGCTGCATGGATTGGAAAGCAATTCCAGGAGTTTAGTGTCCAGTTGATCTAATTACAGTAACAACTACTTCTGGTATGAAATCATGTCCTGTATTCTGCACGTCAGCTCAAGTGCAGGACACAGCTTCTGTGGAGTGGATTATCAACACTTTTCCTTCAGCAGTCAAAACCGTGTCAGTACTGGTCTACGGTGCAGGTGTTTCCTCCTATAGTCATCCTTCATTCCCAAAGTCTGTTACATACTAATACAATCTTGTATGGTTAAGTCAGTTCTCTACCTCAAAACTTTCTCTCTCTTTTTTTTTTTTTTTTTTTTTTTTTGATAGCACAATGTAATGCTCAGCTTTGCTTTAGTCTATTCCTCACCAGAGTTAGAGTTCAAGTTAGAAATTTTATTACAGGCATTTTGGTTGCTTTGTAGATTGGGTGGAAGACATGTATCTGTTAGAGTACAAATCCTGTTTCGTTAAGAAACCTTTAGAAACCAGATCTTAAATTTGTGGTAATACTAATATGATAATCGAAGTAAAACGCTTGTGAATGAAAACTAAAGACTCCCATCTGCTTTTCTGAGAGAATTCACTTCTTTGTGTTATATAATATTACACATTGGACTTCTGTTTGTCTTTTAATTTATGAGCTAGTGGTAATGGGGAAAAAAAATGGCATGTAGAAAAATATACCAGAAGGAGGAAGCACAAATAAGAGCAAACAGTAATACTAGATCCCTGTCAAGACGCTATTCCTCTGACCCCATTCAAACAGAACTCAGCTAAGGGTGTCAGGCTGCACGTCCAGAGCAGTCACAGCTAACTTCTGGCACCTTGCTGAGGAGCTGACATGAAAAGAGCAGTTTTTCTAGCATCTTTGTACAGCCAGTGAAGGACAGATGCCCCCAGGGCATGACTCAACCCACCTAAGTCATGCATGGCACTTCGGAATTGCTTATCTTCCTCCACCGATTTTACAGGAACTGAGGACAAGTGTTCTCATTTATATTAGTTGTCTAAAAATAGATTGTATGAATCTGAGCTGAAGAGTCAAGTGGGCCACTCAGAAAAATAATCTGAAAGAGTGAAATAGTGAAATGACAAGAACAAGTAGTAATAAACATCTGTGTCCCTTTGCAGCCTGGGATGATCTCTAGGCTCCAAGAGACATCCAAGCTTTTTGGAGGGGTTGTTGTTCAGTGCTGGACAGGGCAAGCTCAGGAAATCTGTGGAGTCCAATGGATAGGAGCAAGATGTTATGCGTTCAAGGACAGGGTTTATAGCCTGTGGTGTTTAGAAAGTGATTTAAATGTAGCAAAGATTTGAATTAAATAATAAGCACAGAAATCCCATAGCTTTAAACCTTGAATTCTTCCCAGACTATTAATTAACATTTATTACATTCTTTTTTGAGGCAATATTTTGCTCTCAAATTAATTTTAATGAATTTTGTTATGAGGTCAAACTGAGGCACAATAGTTCTGAAGGAACTAAAATGTTTCCAGTTACTTCAGTAGCATTGTATATCACTAACTCTGAGTAGTAATGATGACTGCTGATACCACTCCTAAGTGTTTCATTCCTGATATTGTTTTAAAGCAAATAAAAAAGAGCTACTGTTCTTCAATGCCCTGACAAGTGGCAGGTGAGTACCAGTGTGGTTAGAACAGAGATGACTAAAGTCTGCTAAAGTAATAATGCTTGAAGTTCCATTTAAAAGTATTTCAAGACTTATCTGCCCAAACAGGTAAAAAGATTCTTTTTGCAGTTACAAATTTCTCATTCTTGCTTCCCTGGAGTCTCATAGGAGTGATGGAGAACATAACACAGAAATTAGGTCCCGCAGCTTAATTCCTCCATAGAGATGGTTTTTGTAGCAGGAAAATAAAAAAAAAAAAAAAAAAAAAAAAAAAGTGTTTTTCTATAGTTGCAAAGAGCAATACAAAAAACTAGTGCCAAAATGTTGTATAGAAGGTAGATGATCCCTATGATGTTTTATAAATGTAGTAAAAGACATCCATCAAAATCACCTGCCAATTTTTGTTTATAAGGAACATCCTTTAGAATTCTACCTTTGTCATTCTTGACCCATATTAGTGTGAAGATGAACCACTTCACATTAAGATATTTTTACAACCTTTAAAAATTATTGTCATTTGTTTGTCATATTATAGAGGTCGCAAAAGGAATTATATTTAATTATGTAAATCAAGTGTTACAATATGTTTCATAAGGGAAGTGTCTGATGCAGCAAATACTTAGAAAGTCTAACCTAATTGTTATGTCAGTCATCTAACTTGTTTGTTGAGGCAGCTGAATTCATTCCACTAGAACAGACTGTCTGCTTTCAATTGTCAATTCCTAAACTTTATCTCATGGGGGAAAAAAGCCCTTTTCAAAATGTTAACCGTATTTTGTATATGAGTTGATTAATTCAGATGAATAGCACCTTGGAATCTTAAGAAAAAAAAATGAGCTCTGAATTTGACAAAACTTAATAAGATTACTGTTTCAACATACGAATATTCTTTCATTTTCTTTCCAGCTGTTATTTCCCTTCAGAAGAAGAGTGGGGAAAAGGGAGAAAAATATCAAAGGAAGTAAACCCAGATTTGTCATAATGGATTATTTTGCTTTTATTTGGCTCTTTAAAAAATATATATTTAATAGATAGAATTACAGCTTTTCTTTCACTTGACCCTTTCATTTCAAGGTTATAATGTAGCATTTTCTGAATGTCACAAAAAACAGCCAGTATTTTGTCAAGCAGTAAACCCTAAGTAAAGGGAGCGTGGCAGTGCAACAATGAAACTTTCATTTTGAAATAGCAGCTCAGTGAATACTCTTGAAGGGATTTAGAGAAGATATAGTAAAAATGTCTCTGAGTGTTTTGGCTTCAAGTTAAAGCTGAAAGCCAAGGATGGAAACTAGTCACTCCCTTTTATGTTCATTAAATTCTGTATTTTCTATATGGGTATTTCTTCCTCATCAGGTTTTCTTCTTAGAAATGAGGTGCAATTTTGCCCTCCAATCCCAAAGGAAACATAAGGGGCCAGCTCCTCGTTAGTATAGTGGTGAGTATCCCCGCCTGTCACGCGGGAGACCGGGGTTCGATTCCCCGACGGGGAGGCTGCTAATACAGTTTTTTTAAAAGAATCCTATGGGACAGGGCCCAAGAAAGAAAAGGGATCCAGGAGAGGTGGTTCTTGTTCCAGGATCTAAGCTCAAGGGCAGTGCACCCCAATGAATGGGAGGTGAGCAAAGAGGACAAGACACCTACCTGCATGGATGAACAAGGACCTTGCTCCCGGCAAGGTAGCATGAGAAAAGGCAAGATGGAAAGAAGGAAGGACAGACCACTTGGTTGCATTATAGAAATGGTGTCCGAGTGTCCAGGGACATGACCCTATGCCAGCAAAGTCGAGACATATTTGGAAGTGAATATGGTAAGGGATGTCAAGGGCTTTAAATACATCAGCAACAAAAGGAAGACAAGGTAGAATGTGAGCTTGCTACGGAATGGGGCAGGGGCCCTCCTGATGAATGATACAGAGAAGACAGAGGTACTGAATGCCTGCTTTGCTTCAGTCTTTACTGCTAAGATCAGCCCTCAGGAATCTCAAGAGCTTGAAGACAGTGGCGAAAGAAGGACTTTCTTTTGATTGAGGAGAACTGAGTTAAGACCATTTCCACGGACTGGACATCTACAAGTCCACTGGCACTGATGGGATACATTCATAAGATATACTGATGGGCTACTCTCGATAATCTTTGAAAGGACATGGAAAACAGGAGAGATGTCTGAGGACTGGAAGAAAACTAATGTCATTCCAGTCTTCTGAAAGGGTGAGGAAGAGGACCCAGGAAACTACAGACCAGTCAAACTCACATCAATGCCTGGAAAAGTGATGGAACATCTCATTTGGGATGCCATCTCTAGGCATATGAAGGATAAGAAGGTGACCATGAGTAGTCAGCATGGCTTCACCAAGGGGAGGCTGTGTTTAAACAACCTGATAGTTGTTCTACAATGGGATGACTAGCTGGGTAGATGAGTGGAGAGCAGTGGATATTTTCTACCCTGACTTCAGCAAGGCTTTTTATATGGCTTCCCATAACATCCTCATAGGCAAGCTGAGGAAGTGTTGCATAGACACTGAGGTGGATTGAGACTGGCTGAAAGGAAATTCAGAGGGTTGTGCTCAGGTTCAAAGTCTAGTTGGAAGCCTGTGGAGAGCTGTGTTCCCCAGCAGTCAGCACCGGGACCAGTATTGTTCAACTCATTTATCGGTGACCTAGATGAAGAGACAGAGTGCACCCTCAGCAAGCTTGCTGGCGATACAAAACTGGAAAGAGTGGCTGATACTCTTGGCAGACTAGAGGGGTGGGCAGAGAGGAACCTCATGAAGTTCAACAAAGGGAAGTGTCTCTAGTCAGCCGTGGCGAGGTTGCATCTGGAGTGCAGTGTCCAGCTCAGGGCTCACCAGTACAAGAAAGACATGGAGCTACTGGAGCGAGTCCAGACTACTAAGATGATGAAGGGGCTGGAGTTTCTCTTATGAAAGAAGAGTCAGAGACCAATGGGACTATTCAGCCTGGAGAAGAGGCAGTTGACAGGAGATCTCATCAATGCATAAGTATCTGAAAGTAGGGTGTCAAGAGAATGGGGCTGTACACTTTTCGGTAGTGCCCAGCAATAGCACAAGAGGCAATGGGCGCAAACTGAAACACAAGCAGATTAAGAGAAAACTGGCTCAGGTTGCCCAGAAAGGTTGTGGAGGCTCCTTCTTGAAGATACTCAGAAGTTGTCTGGATGTAATCCTTGAAAATGTTCTTTAGGTGAACCTGCTAGAGGGAGAGAGCTGGACTAGATGATCTGCAGTGGTCCCTTCCAACCTCAGCTATTCTGTAAAGTGTGTGACGATAAAAGCATATACATCTGCTGTATACAGTAATACAGCATCATTCTGGCATAATGATAACGCTACTAGTGACATTATATTGTGTTTAGTGACCATTCCAGAGGTTTGATCTCAATAAGTTCTCCAGTGGTATTTCTTTAGATTATTGCTATATACCATCTTTTTTGTTCATGGAAACAAAAGATGTTGCAAAATATTTAGGTCCTCCTCCCCTTCAGAGTTCTCAAGAAGCATGATTCACTTTAAAAAGGACAATGGTCATGATCAGTAAGTACCTTTATACTTGCCTGTTGCATGGAGTGGGGCACTTCATTTGTAAGAGAAGAAGCAATAGGTATTATTGAGATCAGTTGTAAATAAAACGGTGGTTTAACATGATTCAATGGCAAAGTTTACTGCACAGAGGACAGGAATCATTAATGGAATTCCCTGTTGAGTCACAGACTCCTTCTCAGAGAAGTCTGGATGTGGCTGGATCTCCAAGCTTAGTCCCAGACTTGGCCAACCATTTATGTCTAAAGCATTATGTGCACAATCAGATACAGTTTAGGAAAGTTTGCAGTTTCCACATTCTATTAGTCACTTACTGAGGATGTGCTGAAGGTAAGGAATCTTTCAGCCTCAAGGAGTAACCTTGTGATGTGGCCCTACTCAATCGGAGATTCTGGCATGCAGCCTGCAGCCAGGTAGGAGAGCTCAAGAGGCTCCTGGGCTGTCCTCTATTTATGGGATGACTCAGTCATACTTGCATACCAATTGTACATGAAAGGAGAAGTTGAGTGTTGAGCAAAGTTAGAGGGAAAAGGGGTGTTAGAGTAACACCATCACCCTGCCACGTATTAGAATGTTCTAAAAAACATTGGTCTTTAGATTCTGGAAAGAACTGTCTAATGTTTTTTTTTTTTTTTTTTTTTTTTTTTTCATTTAAATAAAGTTATGTAGTTATGCCAATTTTCAGAAGGGTCTGAAATCAGAAAAATCAGCCTTGTTTTTTTTTGAACTAGTTGGCTTCTGAGACTATCTGCTAGCTGAGCTGTATGAGGTCAGAAAAGAGTGCTGCAAAGAAAAAGGAAGACACAATGGCAATGTCTGTAAGTTGCATAGTTCAGTTCAATAGTTTATTTTCATTAGTATTGTATTTGAATATGTATTTGACTAGCCAGGCATTTCGTTTTTCAGAAAAAGCTCATATAAGAATAGAAATGGATGAGAGATTAGAACTGATCTTCAAAGGAACTGGTATATTAACATATGAATGGAAATCTAATCCATATTTTAGATCATTAAAAAAGGAAGCAAAATACATTGAATGATAATAGGCACCAAAAAGACAATTGTGGGGCCCAAAAAAGGCTAGAAATGGACCAAAAGTGTTTAGAATCTAAAGAAAGCCCCCCTTAGATAAAAAAAAAAAAAAAAAAAAAAGTGGTATTTTAATTTCCAGAATTGTGAGATGCATATATTCAAATTTCTACTTATTCCTAGGGCATCCCATCTTGAACAAGTCAAAAGTAAAATCCATCTTTTCCAGGTCTATGTTAGACTCAAGAATAACTTAATGAGAGCAAAATTTTATCAGCTTAGGAAAGTAGAGATCTTACAAAATAAGCAGCAGAATTTGGGCATTGTCAAAACCGAACTTAGGTCTCTGTCAGACCTCTAAGTCAAAACTTTGAACCTTGATCTGAAACCTAAATCTAATTTGAAGACAATCACTCCCCATCTAACTATAATAAATATAACCAAAACAGACAGGAAACCTTTCTCCCACACCAACAGTTCTTACACTTCAATGCTGACCTATTACCACTGCAGCACAACAGAAACATCTAATAGGATTAAAATCAATATCATTGGCACTGAGAAAAGGTCATGTAGAACCTGAACACAACCAATAAGCACTCTGACTGTAAGAACACTATGTGTCTATTTGCGTATTTTATACTGTTACCAGTTGCTACAATATTGAACAATATTTAGTCTCACTAAAACAAAAGCTCTATAATGGAGGTGCTAAGTCCCTGACTTTTCACTTCTTTCAGATTTTTGAAAATTCTTTATACAGTTGGATTTTAGGCACGTCAGAAAAGAGAAAGTTATAATTTGCTTTTAAATATTGTTTCCTGAAAAAAATATAGGGTTTTTATGCACTATTTTCTTTTAGTAGTCATATTGTGGCTTTATCCAATCACTGCTGAAGTATTTCCTAGCCAAACAATGCTCCCACATGCTTCATAAGCCAACTTTCCTCAGAGAAATAGTGAAATAATCATTTCCCTGATATCCAACTTCTCTCTCTCTCTCTCTCTATATATATATATATATATGAAATAAATTAGCTTTTGAACAATAGCTGCAAAAATCGTTTTTTTTTTTTTTTTTTTTTTTTTCCAAATACTCTTTTAACTACGGGAAGCACTAAAATCAAAATTAGAACTTTCTTTGAAAAGGGAATTCACTGGTAACTTTCCAGTCAGACTGAAAATAAGAACTATTTTTTTTTCTGAACTCTCATTGCAAACTAGATAAAATGGTAAAGGAGTCAGTGAAGATGCTCTTGTTTTGCAGCAGTGGGAACTGGAGAAGCCTGTGGCCCTAGAGGACTGAATGTATATTAACATTTCAAGCTATAAAATAAATCTTACTCCTGGCATATGAGGCAAAATTAACATTTAAGAACTACAGCCTGTTCCTAGATTGTTTGTTCCCAGGCTAAATACAGCCAAGATATATGCTGAAGTGGGAGGGGAAACTCCGTGTATCACCAGGAAGGCTCTGTGAGGGCACGCTGCTCCCGTTCAGGAGAAGATTACATCTCCCTTAGCTATCTAAGAAAGGCTAGTATTGAATTATTAATCCTTACACAAAGATGAAATGGCTCAAATTTCTTTTTTTTCCGCTTTTGAATAAAATGTCATATTTCTCATTTATCAGAAGAACCAGGCTGAAGTGTTTATCTGCTGAGCATATAAGAGGAGATAGAGGGAAGCATTTTAAATAGCATTTGAGGATTTACTCTAACCATAAGTCGAAACAGTGGCCATACAAAGTCTAAGCCCAGACAAGCTAATGATACAAAAAGGGTTCAGAGTCAAGTTGTCATCCCTCTGCTTAGCTTCATGGATTTCAGTGGTGTTACATGCAGTAAAATTGTAGTATGACTCTCTGTCTGGAATTTGCAGCATTATGATGAAGGGAATGTGTGCTTATTAAGCACATTACAGTTCAAGCAATGACGAATATTAAAGGAAGAGGAATATTTTGAAAAAAGGTAAATTGAAGTAAGTGAGCAACACTAGACCCTGGTGCTTGGCTGCACTCTGAACAGCCGATGCCAAATCCACCACGGGAGCTTCTGGGAGCCTGACAGGGAGTATCAGCCTGAAGGATGCTCATGGCAAGACTGAAACCTGAGGCAAAACAAACGCACATGAATTATTTTAAGCATATAGATAGCCCTATTAAAGAAGTAACTACAGCTCTTCAAGGCTTGATTCAGCGGCACTGCATCATTGAGGTTACTCATGTGCTTGAATGACTTCCTTGTGTTGAGGTCCTGAGTCTCACCAAGCCAAGAGGGAGTAATTTCTTACTTTTGGTAAATTGGTAAATCTCTTACCAATTTTTGATCTAGTAGAAAGATAGCCATCTCACAAAGCTACCTATAAATTTAACCTCCTTATGGAAAGCCTCTTCACACTGGCCAAGCACTGAGCATGTAAGTCTGTTGGAAAAGTTCCCTTAGGTCATGGCAAAAAGACATTTATGAGGTTTTACTGTAGAAGCTTCTCTGTGACTATTTTCATTGGTTTTCTGTAGAAAGAGAAAGATTTTAGTCTTGACTTTGCTGATTTAACATTTTTCTTGAACTCAATTAAAAGGAAAAAATAAACAGTAAATAATTTAAAGCAAGTATATTTTCCCTAAATCTGTTTTGTCTGTAATAACAAGTGCCTTCCTTTTAGCTTTCTACAATTTTCTAGGACTTTATATTGAAAACAGGGTGTTCTAGTAAGAATCTGTCACAATCATTCCCTTGTGCATTTTATTGAAAGCTTATGTTCTACTTGCAAATATTCAGAGTATTAGGTCTCAATGAAGTCTTTCTAGCTAGAAATTAGAGTTCAGTTATGGCAATTTGTTCCTAAGTCAGAAAGTGAACCAAACAATATTCACTGCTTCCTGCCCGATCACAGTCTTAAAATTTTGGACCTTAGAACAAGAAATTAGTTATGAATAAGTCCTTTGTCACCTCTTTATCTTATAAATTATCTGAAATATTTAACTACAAAATTGATTCTGTCCTTTTCCTATAGCACGGTCACAGTTTGAGGCTCAGTCACCTGCGTGCTTGGTATGTCCATATTTTCTGTTTCACTTTTTTTCTCATAGATCCTAGGTATGATTTTCTCATTAAAATGCTCTGAACTTTAGATAGACAGTGATGTATAAACAAATCTGTGACCTTTTTCCCTGACAGCTTTTAGCAGCACAAGAACTGAAGTCTAAGGGTCTCTCGGCTGGAAGACAAAAACATTTACTTTTGTGTATCTTACAAAAATCTATTGGAAACTTTTTTAATTTTTTTTTTAAGACAGCTCATATGGGTTAAAACAGAACAAGCAACAGACAAGAAAGAAGATTCAGGAGATAATGATTTTTTTAGATGGCATTTAAACATCTGAAGATGGAGTGAGCAAATATGAACAAATATCCTCGCACCCACAGTTAGTTGATAGTGTAAACGGTAAATTTAAAGATTGATTCTTGACATCTGAGAGACACACAGGAGAAACTACAGCAAGCCAAATAGTTATCTGAAAATGTCTTTAGTTGATATCTGATCATGTACTTTTATCTGCAAGTTGTACATTCTCCTCTAATCAAATACGATTCTGAATCTGGATTTTAGAGTCCTTATTCCAAAGAACTGGTATGGAGAAATAACAGATTAGTGAACACAAGACAGAGTTGCAAAATCCTACCGTATACCAGCTGTATGTGAAGCACTAGAAAAAAAAAATGCATTGTATATTATTGTGCATCTATAAGACTCAAAAGTTGCTAGAGGAGGTATATATGCAACTTTATTTAATGCATGTATCAGTAAAGGCAAAAATTGAATATTTAAGCCTTTTATTTCCTGTGACTATTATTGTACAGAAAACATGGCAGATTACCTCACCATTTTTGATGTTCGCCCTAGATTCCACCAAGTTTTATCACAAAATGACTGGTGATGGAAGGAATGTCAGAAAATCATCTAATCCACATTCCTGCTCAAACAGGGTTACTCAGAGCAGGTTGGCCAGGACGGTGTCCAATCAGGCTGGAGACTCCAGAGAGTCCTGGACACTCCGTTTCAGTGTTTGAACCTCCTCACAGAGAAAAATAACCGAACTCAAAATAACCAAAACGAAACAAAAATATGTTCAGATAGAATTTCCTGTGTTTCAGTTTGTGCCCATCACCTCTCAACCCACCACTGAGCACCTCAGAAGAGCATGGCTGCATCTTTCTGTCTTTCTGTCAACCTATACCCATTGATAAGACAAGAGAAGCCTTATCTCAGAGAAGATAAGGCTTAATTCGCTCAGCTTCTCCTCATATCAGAACTGCTCCACTCCCTTGGTGACCTTTGTGGCCCTTTGCTGGACTCTCTCCAGTAAGTCCGTAGACTTAGTGCAGTGGAGAGTTTGCCATTACTAACCCTGGCCCCTTCCTCTGGTGCTCCTATGTAGCTGAGATTTGACCAACACAGTTCCTCCATTTGACAGGCTCCTCACTAGCTTCAAGAGGACTCCATCTACTTCAAAGCTGCAAGTCTTCAAATGGAGCAAAAGTCTTCCTCAGTGCTCAAACCCACCAGTTTCAAGCTTTTGCGATCAAAGGAGTTTCTACTTTTTGACCTGATAGGCAGGTTTAATCATGGCCTCTTTACTACAGTTGGAAGCTTGGGCTCCTGAAGCTGCAGGGTCCCAGAAGTCCAGTCAATTTCCTTCTCATCACCTCTAATGTTGTACAGTCTGTTGAACACCTCGACTTATCAGGACACCTCTAATAGGCAAAAAGATCCAGCTCCAGCAAGAGATCCCCAGCACTGCCTACATTTGGAACTTTGTAGAGCTGCATTCAACTTCAGAAGCTCTATCTGGGTCAAAGCCTTGAATGTTGTCCCACAGGTGGCCCTGACATGATCTGGATCCTATGGACAGGCATGGTGTTGAAGACCTTACAACTGGACTCGATGATCTTGAAGGTCTTTTCCAACCATAATAATTCTATGATTCTGTGTTGCGGGAACAGCTACTCCAATCGCAGCTGAGGACCATAATCGGTGGCACACCACCGTAGCTGAGGAACAGGGTGGTCTGAACAGTGTTGTCAGGTTCTTCTCACTCTCCTACACAAACATATATGCCTACTAGCTACATCCTGGCCCTATAGACCTCTCCCTAGCACTGACTATCGCTCATCAGGGCTCTTCTGGAAAAGAAGTTCCTTTGGTCTCAGGCAGCTGGCAGAGCTCACAAGTAGCTGCTGGAGCTTTTCAGAACTCAAGGAATTATTGGCAGGTCTTTTTTAATGCTTGGAATACAATTTTTCATCCTGCTATTCCATCTTGCACTATGTATCCTTCCATCCTTAAATTATTTATCCTTACAAATAATGTCCTTACAAAACACAAAGCTCTGGTTCTGCTCACTGTTGGTTGGATTAGGATCTGCCACAGGTCATTTGCTTCTCTAGCACAAGTTATGCATAGGATCATTTTACTGCTTTGTTTGAGCCTGTTGCTCTGCATGGTATGATCAGTTTGTCTGAGGAAGTATCTACTTACCATGTTTGGTCAATCATATAATGCTATGTTAACAATTTTGTTTACTTCTTACCGTGAAATCATGTTGATTACTTTGTTTTCACAATACACATAAACAAAGAGTTGCTTTAGTTCTGTTTTGACTTGGCAAAATGGAAAGTAGACTTCAATTAGACCTCTGATAAGGGTTAAACTAAATTTATACTGGGCTCCTTATAATATCAGAGATTATTCTCAACATTTACCTTAAGTAGTTTGGTAGATGAATATGACACTAGAAATAAATAATGATAATTTAATTCCTTCCTTATCTTTTGATCTGTTGAGCCTCTGTGTGACTCACCTAAGTCCTAAATTGCATCTCTTGTTGATTAGAATGTAACTTCACCACAGTATAAATACCATTGAGCCTAGAAGATAATATGCTACTAGTGAGAGTACATATGTAATACATTCAGATGGTTGAAATGTAAATCCTAGTATCTAACTTTGGACATAATGAACAATTTCTGACTATCTGCAATAATACATCATGTCTGAAATTCTAAACTTTGGTTATTTATGAGATCCTTGAAACTGTTATTTGTTTTTCTCTATAGGAAAAAGAAGAGGGAAATTTTTGCATCAGATATTTAGCTCCTTATCTAATTCCTTTTTCAAATATTCTCAATTAAAATGTCTGTAATAGGAAATTTCCAATATTTCAGATGATCCCCAAGAGAAACTGAGTTGAATTACCCAGCTCATTGGTATGAGGGAGAAATCTAATTTTCCTTCTGATTTCATCTTAGTTTGGATGAAAGTCTTAGTCTGAGTGTATTAATCTGTAAAAGTAATCTGTTCAGCAAAGGAAAGCACTTACTTTCTTCGTGTTGTACTGATTACAGATTGAAACATCTCCAAGCATATTTCAGAATGACGGTTGACTTGTTTTGATAGAAAACAGATACCTGGTCTGGTTGGCTGGATGGACCTTCCCATGTTTATTCTGTTCTGTGACAAATATTGCCCTCTGTCATGAAGATCCATTATTTGCCCAAAGACACAAAATACTATCAGAAAGATTGGAGATCCAGCCAACACATTTTAGTACATGTGAGATTATGTCAGTCTTTTTTACTGCAGTGAACATCAGGATTTATTACTGCTCTAGGAGAATATTGACCTTGGCTTCTCCTCAGTTCATATTTAACTCTTAAGTCAATAAATCTGGGTAGTCGCCTAGTCAGAAGTCGATATCAACTTAATCGGTATTGACAGGACAAACCACAAAAATCTTTTCAAGCTGATAATTGAGTATTTGTTACTAAATACTATGAAGAATATATATTTCATAGCAAAGATATGATGCTGGGGTGTTACAGATCATCTCATTATGATCATTGAATTTTTTTCTATGGAGCCACCAGTTGTGCTTGAAAACAGGCTAAAAATGAAAACAAACCATTGATATTGGTTTACGGTTTGGTTCTTTTCATTCTTATATTTGTTTAGACCAGTAGTAGGAGAAATTATTTCAGTGAATTAGGAACAAGCAAGTTTCTAATTCCTACTAAAAGCAATGACATGATAATTAAATTACCATTACATTACCAATATTTCAAGCAGACAAACACTCCTTTAGTCTCTGTCTTGAAATGTCTTAAGCATAAGCATATTCTGAGTGTGTTCTAGTTGTGTTTTAAACTTCTCTCTGTTCAGTATGTGCCAAGCACACTCAGGTCATCTGTAGATGACACAGAAGTGCAACTAATGATGTTTCCTTCCTTTTACTGTACCCCAGTGTCATGGTCCTAGCTACGAAGGATGAAATGTGATCTTAGGTAGCTGTGATGATTGCTTTCTTTTACTGTTCCTGTACTGACAACCAGACACTAGGATCTTCTGGCTGATGGAGTGCTCCTCAATTGTATGAATTGACACTAGATATCTATAATACTTCAGCTCCCCTGCTGCCTTCAGAAGTGGAGCAGTACAAAGAAAATTCTTCATAACCAGTACTTCATTTTCTAATTCAGACCCAATTTTACATTTTCTTCTTCCTTCTCTTTGACATTCAAGATCTCAGTTGGAGTGGTCATCTTTGTGACTAATGAGTTGGATAAAAGAAATATATAACATTTTCCAGATTTGGCTCATCAATTTTATTTAAACTTCTGCTTCTTGGGTATATGCTTCAGTTTGGTTGCTCTGAACACGATGTAAACATGTGCCCACCAAGAAGATGGTGATGGTCTGAGTACCTGGCAAAACCCCAGCAAGGGCTGACAGATACTTTTGGAGAACCATTCTGTGTGGCAGTGGAAAGAGTGAGCAGAGTCATCTCTTTTGAACAACCCAGAATTCACTTTGTCAATAATGAGAACATTATTTACCCTACACAGAAGCAAGGAAGGATGGCAGTGATTGCACCTGTTTCTCCCTAACCCCCCAAATGTGTCCTGCTGTTTGGCACATTTTAACTTTTTATGCAGATATATATATGTATGTATACATATATAATGGATAAGAAGAAAAAATAGAGACACAAAAATATTTCTGGATCATATGTGATGATCAGATACCCGAAAGACTATTTAAGGGCATTTCAAAATTAACAGCAAAGTGGGAATTAATCCTAATTAATATATTAGTAACTCCCACATGTCAGGAGAGAATTAGTCCTTGTATGTTTTTTGTGCCAGCACCATGAGTTAACAGCACTCAGAATGAAGATGCCAACAGTTAAACAGGTGGCAACAGGTTTCAAGAAAAAAGGACTTTGTCTATATTAAGACATATAGAAAGTGTTTATATAAATCAAAAGGAATTATTCTCCACAGAAGCATAGCTTTATTAATAAGTATAATGGACATATGAATAGAATGGTATTTATATAGTTTACTTTTCAGGTGATAAGACATTTCTGAATTCATACTGTGTCAATGCCTGTCATTTAATGACACTTG
Source organism: Crypturellus tataupa (assembly GCA_034781795.1). NCBI lineage: Eukaryota > Metazoa > Chordata > Aves > Tinamiformes > Tinamidae > Crypturellus > Crypturellus tataupa. The sequence goes on along the minus strand of JAWLRI010000001.1, from coordinate 5,855,844 downwards.
CCAAGTCAGGTTCTGATGACACTATGACCCTAATGATGTGGCTAATGTTGAAATAATGTAAATGTGATGTCTAAAACATAAATTAGGATATTTCAAGAATCAAGCAAAGATACTTAGGTAGTTAAAGCTTGCAATGAAAGTGTGTATGACAGCTGTAGAGATAAAGGAGCTTGATTGAAAAGGCTTTCCTGGAGTTTTTTTTTTTTTTTAATAAGTTCTTTGTCATCTATTGCTCCTACCCAGACAATGGTGATGTGAGTGTAAGGGAAATAGTCATTAGAGGGGTTTGATCCTTTAAGTCTTACCTTGAGTAGGATTTAGTCTACTTAAGTCTTACCTACACTTACATTTAGGGTCTCTGAAATCCCTCACAGTCTCAATAACAAAATTGTCTGTTCCTGGGAACGGAATGCCTGCCTCTGTATACTTAAAATCTGTATTCTGGGTACTTAAAATCATAATGTGCTCTTCTGTTTAGCCTAAACGTTCCCTGGATGTCTAAATGTATCTGCTTATTGGTACTGAAAAGGACAAGAGCCTGGCAAGATAAAACCCTGTGTGTCTTGTCTAGAGCCTCTGTAAAGTCAGACATGTGCCTATCTCTGCTAAAGTTTCCAGAGAAAGTGCCAAAGATGAGGATGGACTGCATTGCAACTGGTAATGATGTTCCCTGTTGCCTTTATATTTATTTTTGCAAAACCATTTAATGATTAAGAATTGTCCACAATGAAATTGGGTTCTGGATCTTTATTTCAGGGATCCTGGGACTTTTATTTATGAGAATAATGTATTTTTGCATGGCAGAAAAGAAACATGAAAGTATCTTGGAATTTAAGTCCATTATAGCTTTTTGTGACCGTTTAACTTTATTAAAGAATTGATATTTAATTGTCTTGTCTTTAATAGTCAACAGAAGACAAGTAGCATGGCAGAATAAAGAAAAAGCAAGTGGACTGCTTTGAAGAACAGGGAAGACAAACTCTCTTCATTGGTCTGTTAGTAGTTACACAAAGTTAGCATGTGAGGAGTATGTGTGTAAATGTTTTAAGACCAGGTAGAATTATAGGTATGGGGTAAAATGATATCAGTTTACTGATAGGGGCTCACAAGGAGAAACAAATGAACCTGAATGTGTTATAGGTGCCAGACTTAATGAAATTGCTCTTCCACATGCAAAACCACATTTCCAGCACCTGGTGCATAGCACCTAGGACCAGAGAAACTCCTTCTGCTCTCCCTTCCACTGTACTCGACTACTCAGTAACAGTGGCGAGCAGAAGCTTTCCAGCACTTGGTTATGATCACTGTTGCTGCAGCTGGCGGTAATTACATGCCTGCTCATGTTGAGCACTATTCCAAACAACGCAGTGACTATATCTGTATAGACCTGACATTTCAATTTTACGAGAGGACAGTGTTCTTGCGCTCCAATTGGCAGTGTGATCTGTCCAGAGTGTTTGTTCTGCTGGCTGGAGAAGAAATGGTCAAGTTCTGCTACTATGGCTCTCAGCACCAATTCTGTGCCCAACAGTGAGGAACCCTCCTGTAGCCTGAGAGCTGAACTCCTTGCACTGCCTTAGGTCTGTCATAGAGTTGTCGTTTATGGTACAAGACTTCCATTTTTCCACTGGAATCGAAGTCAGATTTTGTTGTATGAACAGAATTTTTATTTACAGCAAATCTATTCAGTTGGGAAGTGCAATTGAACAATATGACTATCAACTGTCATGTGCAGTCCTTTTGTTTTCCCAAGGAAAAAATCTGCAGAAGTCTTTGAATATTATTTGATAAATAATATGCATATGGTGAGTGTTTGGAAACAATGCTAAAAGTATGTTTAGAATGGAGTTTCTGTTATTGCCACCAAATTGTTGTGCTACAGCCTTGAATTCCTCTCTGTGGAGATCCTGCCTGCTCCAGTAGTGACCATGTGGTGGCAACTCCAGTCAGGGTGGATGGCACTTTGTCCATCCCAAAGCTTGAGTCAGGCTGGAACTAGCAGTTCTTTGAATGTAAGGTTATTTTTGACATGTCAAATGTGTTGATCTCCACCAGCAGCAGTAGCAAAAACTTCTATTCCTATAGAAGTGTCTCACTTCAGTATGAGGTATTGAAGATGCCGGCATTCTGGGACCAGCCTGGAAGACCAGTATGGTACTTCCAGGAGTAATAATGCCTGGTGCAAGCTGAACTTCCCAAGGAGTAAAATGTTGAAACGGGAGGATTAACAACTGAGGAGGTGTTAAAACAACACACTGTTTCAGAACCTTTACTGCCACCATCCTGAGCACCTGGCATGTGAAGATAACAATGTTTTTTCAGACATCTGTGAAGCTCTGTGATTGTGCAGTGTTCCTTATGGAGGAGAGAAAAAAAGGTGTGACAGTGGCAGTGTTCAAATTTGTAGTTAAATCTGTTCTGGTGAAAAGCACCTGACAACAAAACAGGAGATGAAAATCTCTTTTATGAAGGCAGAAGGATTTTGTTGCTGAGGCAACTGTGGTGCATGGGAAATACAAGGTCAACTTTTGACTCCAGCACAGATTTTCTGTGTGTCTTTGGGATCAGTTAGGCACTAATTGAGTAGAGCAACTTAATTTTCTGTTAGTGCAATTGATAGTATGTGCTAAGGATTTTATTGAACAAGACCTTTTATTCTGTCCATGTACTCAGTCTATTTTAGTTGTTAGCCATCTAAATATCTCAAGACAAGATCAGTTTGTCACTCCATGCTTATAAAAATATCTAAAATAATATAGGCCCATGACTAGATCCAGAGGTGCAGTCATAACACACAAAATAATAGTAGTAATAAAACATACAAAGTCCATTCAAAGTTAATGGAAAAAATCCCATCGATTTTTCTTTTTATAGGTGTATTCGCCCCACACCCAAAACCCAGTCCTATGATCAAAACTCTGCTGAATGTGACTCACCAAATATGAGCCCAAACAAAACTCGATGCTGGGTTTGTGAGCAGAGCAGGAGCAGCATAGGAGGTTGGCTCCATTGTACCAGGCCACCTATGGGACATTTGCCCTCCTGGCTTGGGTTAACCACAGGCAGGAGCAAATGGGAAACTGTCTCCAAGGTCATACACCTTCCAGATTTTTATTTTACTAGCCAAGGTGAAAGATTTGTTAATATTCACCGCCGATAATAGGAAGTTATAGGAAAAAAATAACTCCTGTGGACTTTGGATACACAAAGAAGAAATATGAGGTGCAAAATCAACAATTCATAGACACATGTTAAGAGCCACCTAAACACAACAAAATGCAATTTTTATGCCATTACCTGTGAATGGTTCCACAGTCAGAATGCAGGAAATCTGCTACTGTTGAAAACGAATCTATACCAGTTTAAGGTGTCGACAATTGGCTGCAAATTTGTGACATGCATCATGGACTAGAAAACACTGTCCCTGCTACCAGTAGCCTTTGTCAGCTAGTGATCACTTTCCAGGAATCTCGATGAAAATAGACTCAATGTCTGTAAATAATACGTTGGGAGAAGCTTTTATTCATCTTTTGCTTGAGGGTGTTTCAAGATCCTTATTTTCTATGGTTGATTGAACAGTAATTGGTAATAATGATCAGAACATAAAGTTATTGATATGGTTGTCATACTTTTTAAAGGCTGGAGCATGAGTGATTTTCTGCTAGTATCAATTAATTATCTTTCTTTGCTAAAAAGGACAGTTACAAAGGAAATAATTTGGCCTTGTGCGTACATTGAGATCTGCAATTTGTGGGGAAAGATTTGAAAATCTATGTTAAAATAAGGAAAAAAAGTAAATAAATAAAAATAAATCAATATTTTTTATTATTCCAGATCAGAAATATTCTTAGAAGAAAAGCCTTAAAAGGCAAGAAAACACATTCTTAAAAAAAGCAACATTGAAAAATGCATGCCATACCTGTCAAAGTTCATAACAGCTGATTATAAGAATCGATATGGAAGATCTGGTTTATATTATCAGTACCACTACATTCTCTGGTGATCTCAAGGATATCTAGGTAAAAATATTCATACTTCTTACCCTGATTTCGCAGAAGAGTTAAAAAAAAAATACAGCATAGCTAGGGTCATTCAGCAGTCTTGAAAGTCAAACTTCAATTCTATATAAAGTTAGAAATTGCATCTGAAAATAATCCTTTTTGTGCTAATGTGTTAAATTTCTCCAATAATGATGAATAAGGATGGGTAATAATGGATCATTTTCACTGTAACATACAAATATTTCTGCAGTGCATTCAGATATTTATACACAAGGAATTTAGAAGTGCAAAATAATATTTAGCATTTTTTTTTTTCCAAATGATTTTATCATATCATTGATAAAATATGGGAAATGCAGTGCCAGCTACTTCAGGAACATTTGATTCAGTTAGACATTTGAGCAAGAACCTACTTCACAGAATATGAGTTGTATCATTAAAATGAATGGTTATCATAATAACCTTAAGTATTAAAGACTGTCTTCAGGAATTACAGGAGTGACACAAATATCAGAATTCAGGTTTTGGTTTGTGAAGAATTTCCCTTATTCAAAGTCCTGCTCCTTGCTTAGGGGCAGGACTGATGCCAATTAACTGTGATCCATAGATGCCAAATAAAAAATCATGCACTTAAAACAGTCACATTTTAATCAATACTCCAGATCCACAGTTGCAAAATTTTAAATGCCCTACAATATTATTTCCCAAAATAATAAAATTCTGCTGGAAAGATGTTTTGAGTTTGCAAAGTTTTTGCTGACTTTAAGTGTGTTGTAATTATAATCTAAATGGACAGGGCTTGGTTATGTGCCATATAACATGACAAGGATGCTAGGAAATGTCACAACCTCTTGTGAAGTTAGAATACGTAAAAGTCTAAGAAGAGGAAAAAGCATCTCTGGGCTGCAGAGTCATTTTTTTTATGGTTCTTCATACAATAATGTTTTATTTTGCCTTGTGATAGGCACAAAACCTCTCTTGGATCAATGGGACAACTGAGGAACTGGGAATAACTGATATATAAAGAACTGAAGATGGGTACAATTTTTTTGTGGATTAACATGTGCATTTGCTTCAGAAAGCCAAAGAGAGATAATGTTAAAGCACTTGCTTTTAACTCCAGCAACTAATATCCATTCCTTCTAGATGAAGGAATGTTCAGAAGTTACACTGAGGACATGTGCATTAGTTAGGAGGCACCTAGATTACACATGTGGAGATTTAAGATTTATCTGAGTCTGGGACCCTCTAAGATGAGAGATTACTCTCAAAAGTGAAGTGAGACTGAACTCAAATGAACATGTGAGAGCTGCAGAAAAGAGCACTGCAGAGGAGAAATGAGCTGACACATGGGTCATCCATCAAGTTTTACCAATCTGTTCCTGATGACTGGAGTTTATGGAGGTGACAGAATTGATCTTGGGAAAATCTCTCCTTTCCTTGAGTCTAGTTTCTCAAAAGTCAAGTCAGGGTTGGTAAATCTGACATATAAAAGAAATAGCCTGATGCAGCTTCAATGGAGAGAGCAAAAATGGCACCCCATACCAGGCTGCCTGCAGCCTTGAACTTTGACTGTTCTCCTAAGGACCAGTGCTCACAGCTGTGACTCCTCTCAGGGCATGGGTGGACTTGCACTAGGCTCTTCTTCAGGCTGGTGGCAAGATCTACAGTTATGTTTACCACGTGTAATTGACTGAAAATTGGTCTTTTTTCTGAAGCAGCTCTTAGTCACCGTGCTCAAACACATGGCAGCTTCCACAGGCGCAAGGCTGCAGGAAAGCATGCAGAAGGCATGCAGGGCTGTGTTAAGGGAATGAGTTGGGCTGCACTACCTGCACAGGAGGGAAAGCATGGAAAGTTGCTTCCATCACTAAAGTATTTTGTACTGAAGTATTTGTACTAAAGACCACATGAATGGCTGTGCCAACTCAGGAAAAAGTTTCACACATCAAACTGCAGTTATTTGCAACAGTGGCCAACACTTAACTTCTTGGACATGTATCAGAGCAAGGCCATTGTAGGCAAAAGAAAATCTGCTGCTTTTTGTTACAGTTGCTTAACCTAGTTCATACTGAAGGAAGCTGCCAGCACTTACTGATAAGAAGAAGAGAGTAGCTCTAGTTTGAGCCTAGCTAGATAAGGAACTTGTAAAGTGCTCTACCTGGGACTTTTGATCTCCATCTGTAGGAAAATTGCTCGAGAAAGGGAAATCAGAGAAAAACTAGGTTCTAACAGAAGTTATAGCATTACAGAGGCTTGTTTGAGGTGAGAGACAATTAACACTTCGAGGATGGTTTGTATGTGCAGAATCTACTTCTCCATGATTTCCTTGGCAACACAATCTGCCCTCTTAACACACACTAATAAGAGTAAATGAAGAGTGGAGCAGAATGGAGACACCATTGGAAATGACCTAACTTCATTGGCTTCCCTACCCTGATGGTGCCGCGCAGCTGATGAGTGAATGGAGGGTGGACCAGAGAGAAGACACCATGGCCAAACTCTGTTGTACTCCCTGCAGAAGTGGCAACTTGGTCGTACCACACAGATGATAAGCCCCATAGCAAAATAAAATGTCTGGTGCCCCAGCAATGGTGGCAGATCAGTCCCTTCTGATGGACTTTGCTCAAACTTCTCCTCATTCTAATCTCATTATAATACCAAACACAACCCCATCCCAAAAGTTACCCGCTTATGAGGAATGAACACTCCCCACGAGCATGTTCTCTAGATTTTCTATTGATTTGCAAGACTTTTTAAACCAATCAGTAACGAAAGTAAGTATGACTAGAGTCACTCAAACTCTACCTAAATGTAAAAAAATATATATAAAGGGTGAAATAAGGAGGGAATAGTAGGAAGGAGGAAGAAGGAAGAAGAAAGAAGGAAGAAGGAAGAGGGGAGAGGGAAGACCCCATTGTAACTTCTGGATAATTTGGGCTGAACCCCTTTCCTCCCCTTGGGTCAGGATGCTGCCTGAGGAGACTCCTTGAGGTTGAAAGTCCTCTCCCATCTTCTGGGGTGAGGGATGATTGTACATTTGTACACTAGGCACTAGCTAAGAACCTCACACTGTAGTAGAGGACTTCCCGTACTGACATCCAAAACCTGCTTCTAAATGTTGCATTTGAATAAATTATGCTATTTGTGAACTAATTCTTTTGAAGGCTACTGGACCTACAGTTGACAGACTGTGAATCCGATACTGCAGAGTTGGGCCTATAGTTACCACAGTATTTCGTATCCCTATTAAGTCCAGCTGCCCCCTGTCCCTGTAATCTTTGTGGATCAGCTGGAATGCAAGGGGATCCATCTCTTAACAAATCTGCTCCAGCTTCAAACTGCAACATCTCCTGTGGATTAGCTTTAAGTAGCTCGTTGCTGATATGATCCTTGTTATTGGCACCACTTTGACTTTCCCCTTGAATAGGGAGCCAAAGAGCATAAACAGTATCTATATTTTTCTTTTTGTGTGTGTGTGGGGGGGATGGGGGGAGGGGGGGCAGGGGAGGGTGAGGAATGGGACAGGGTGGGAACCCTAACCACGCTTTAACCCTGATAAGAAATACCCCATGCCATAATACTCCTACTCATCTCTTATTTGAATGAGCAAGTGTTCAAATTCAAGTACTGAGATCTAATGTACTTCTGAATCAAGTGGTAACATCCACCTCTTACAAGAAGACCAAAAGCAGGCTAATTAGTCAAAAGCACATCCTTTTACTATGAGAGAAGTATATCATTTGACCTGCACGTAAAGAAGAAACATTTTGTAAGACCAGATTCAGCCAAGCCTTTAAGTACTGTTCAGGCTTGATGAATTGAGTTCAATAAGGCTATTCACATATTAAACTGAGATATTTGTTCAATTATCTAGCTGAACCGAAGTCAAGAATATTTTGCAGTCCTTGGCATAGTAAAGACTTTAAGAGAACTGTAGCAGATGTTTTCTGCTAGTCTAGCTTCAACAATGGATGCAGACACCAGCGCAAGTTCATGAAACTCGAAGATGAAAAAAATAGTCTGTGGGGATATTATATAAATATAGTTGATCAAAAATATTTATTTTTAATTGATATTAATTATGGAGATTTCAGAACTAATAAACATCAATTTGTAGAAAAACTATTTACTCATCTCAGTGACAATAGACTTAATCAGGCTGTTTTGAGAGTTTTATGACATTGCTGGCAAAGGAACTAATGGGTATAGACTTGCCATTAATAACTTTAAGATGAAAATTAAAAGTCATCTAACCATTAGAGCACTGTGATTCCAAAGCAGGATTCTGATCGGAGTAGTGGCAAGAAAATATCTATATATAGAATTCTATCTATCTCCTTTTCAAGGAAGCAATCCTGACTTTAGAAAGGGTAACACAACACGGAGCATGGAACTGAACAGCCCAGCATGGTGCACGCAAGCCTCAGAGCTGCTTATGTGTCTAAGTCCTGGGCTGTGTAAGTCCTGCCAAATTCAATCAGCGTTAACAATCCCTCCAGTCCACTAGATGTGCAGCACCTAATAGAAGGTGAGATTTTGAGGAGTCTCTCTCCAGGTAAGTCAACCTGCTACTTCAAAGGCAGTTCCTCCACTCAGTAGAGATGAGGGATGCTGTAAGATGTGTGTGTATGTGTGTATGTTGAGGGGAAAGGCAGTGCATCTGATTCCCTAAAGCAAAACCAGTAACTTCAACCAGCAGGGTTACCTTTCAACATCCTGTATGAATTACAGGACTGTGTATGGCAGTTAGTAAGTTGGTCACAAGTAAACAAATTAGGCAAGGTTATTAACATTTTTGCATAAAAGGTCATGCAAAGTTGCACAACTGTGAATTTGGTTAGTTCGCAGATATCTCTGTGATGCCTGTCAAAGTCTCCTGCACAAGCCTGTTTGCACAGTTGCACCAGGAATACCCAGTCCGTGCAGTTAGGATATTTACTGTCTTCTTGTGCAGTCCAAAAGTACAGCTGTATGCCTGGAAATGCAAGGGGCAACAGGACTGTCACACACAAAAACATGGATTATTGGCAGAAATGTTTGGAGAAGCTGCCCTGAGGCACTGATACAGCACTCAGCTCTGGTACTGTTGGACACCTTGCGGTGTCCAGGCTGTTTTACCAAGATGTTACGATTTAGAGTGAGCAGGCTGAAACTTTGGCCAAAAATCACTGAATTCAGATGAAAAAAACTCTACTTTCATGCGGTTTGGTTTAGAACTCTCACCTTTGATACATATATTCCTACAAAATTTTATTGAAATACTACTAGCTATGTCATTTTTTAGAAACAGAGATACCCAGTAAAAGAACTGCTATTTCAACCTGCAAGTCCCTGAGATCTTTATCATTTGACTTTCCACAACACGTGTGCATATTCATCAACGGAGCTATTGCCTGCAACAGGGCAACTATCATAGCAGTACTGGGAGGTGGTTGATGAGTAGTGACAAAAATCATGCTTTTTTGTCTCCTGGACTCCAGTGCCAAGATGGTTCCCCAGTAGAGCACAGCGATTACTCTCCTTGTAGCTTTGGTGTCTTCTGTCTCCTAGAAGCCTTCCTTTGCTTTCCAGTCAGTGTCAGTGACTCTCAGGGAGGACATCCACAGATAAAGTAGCAGTGATTGTAGTTAGGATGTCACCTTATGCAGAGAGAAAGCCCTAGTGCAAGACCTCTAGCTGCAGGGCTGCACG
>JAWLRI010000001.1:5819302-5842270 GCA_034781795.1 Crypturellus tataupa | reverse complement strand
CGCCCGGAGCTGTTTTCTAATTGTCAGCCCTTTGGCAAGTTCCTTGGTTGTCATTGTGGTACAGACTGCACAACCCAGGTGCTCTGTCTCAAAGTACCCACCCAACTTCAGGATTTTGGCACTTAACTTTTCCCTTTATTTTCAGATTACATTTCCTTGCACATCTTGGTTCAAATACTTTCTCAATAAGCAACTTGATATTTTAAAACCTTGAAAATTAAATGTAAGGAAAGTGATCGCTCTTAGTTTCTGCTCTTCCTTATCATTTATCCTCAGTGAGAATTGCTCAGTCATAAGGATACTGAAAAAAAGAAGCATCCACCTCTAAAAGGAGTTAAACAGTGCTTTGCTTTGCAGTAAAATAAAAGGCTACATTATTGATTGGTCCTTCATCTCTGCAGGCAGTAAAGTAGGATTCCTCTTAGTACTCAACTTCCTTGCTTCCCTGATGCATACCCATGGCCATCTTCTTTTGTCTTTTCTCTCTTCTTTTTTTTTTTTTTTTTTTAATTCCTGGTCATCCTTTCTGGATTTTCCTTTTCCTTTCCTTACTTCTCCATTCCTGTTTATTTTCTGTCCCTTTGCTTTTTTGATGCTTATTTCTTACTTGTTTTCTCTTCATGAAGATAAACAATTAAAATTTTGATCCATAATCTCACAATTTTTAAAAAATTCATAGACACATTTCCATTCATAGACACATTTCAATTCATAGACACAAAAAATTCATAGACACATTCTCCACATTTTTAAAAGGAGACTTTTATTTTATCCCACAAATACTTTTCAAAAATCTGAAATTCATCTAAAATCAAAATCTATATTTTTTTCTGCAAGTGACTATTGTATGAAAACTTTTTTCTTAGCTATTAGATCTATTCCTTGTTGTAAAGAATTCTTCATATAACAAGGTGATTTACCACCAAAAGTAATGTAAGCATTTTTTCATATTCCCACTTCAAATATTTAGATAAAGATAAGTCTGCATAAAGCCTTTGCTGACTTTTATGCTAAGCATAAAATATATCATATATAAGATATCATCATATATAATATATCATACTAAGCAGTATGATATCTCTCATGCCACAGGATTTCCCCTCATTCATGGAGCACATCTCTCTCTCTGACTGTAGTCTGGTGTAGGTAAGATTGTCAAACTGAGAATTGATTTTGATGCAAAACAAGTCTAGATAGAAATTTAAATTCAGTCACTGTTAGTGGTTTCATTTCATAAAATATGCATATTTATTTGGAAGTTCCTTATGTAAGTTTTTATCTGCAATATTTGTACCACCAGGTTTGATATTTGTCACATATGGTTACCTTACATATACAAAATTTAACCGAATAATTTACATCATAGTAAGTCTCTCCTTTAAAAAGAAAGGAGATATATAGATATTATTTCATGATTAACATAAATTGTTTACATCTTCATTTTTTTTCTGAAGCATCTGGAAACACTGTCTTTTCAGAAACTGTAGCAGGGTTTTTTTCGTCCTGTTTCTCTAACAGAGATCCCTGTTTCTGTTCAGCTAACAGAGTTGATCTCAGCAGTGCTCAACTCTGCTTGCGCCTCCTCCCGAATCACTCATCATCAAGCCAGTCTTATTTTGTAGAGCATGCTGTGGACCAGAGCAGGAGATGCTGACCAGATCAGGAATGAGGTACTGCTTTTGGTTGGACGTTTTTTTGGCATCAGGATTATTCTAATTGTGGCTCCATTCCATCATGAGGGCCACTGTGTTGTTGCTGGTGCTGTCCACCCACAGTTGAACAAGCATTACTGAGGAAGAAGATGCAACGAGGTCTTGTCTACTGACTCGTGGCGTTGGACTGCAGAAGAGTATAATGCCATAAATCATCAGACTCTGCAGTCCTTCATTGGGAGGAATATGATGTTGACATCCCTGGTTTCTTCTTCCTTGCTGCAGGATCTGCCCAAGATCATTTTTATATGTTTACTAACATACATTTACACCTTACTCTTTCATCATTTCTCTACAGTTTCACATCATGTTGATGCACTCACACCCCTGCACTGGAGTCCAAAAGAGCTCACACTGCAGGGAATAACTGCAGCTTGCTGCGGTCTCTTCTTATAAAAGTGTGTTGCATCACACAAAGAGAATCAATAGTAAAGCAAATTAACCACCAACATGTGGACAACTAAAGAACTCGCTGTCACAGCTAAACCAAGTGAAACAAAGCTATGGGCAGAGAAAAGTTCAAGCCAAGGAGACCTGACAAGCCTCTGTTCTGAGGCCTGGCAAGCTCAGTGTGAAGTTTGTGGCCTGTTACTGGTTATAGCAATATTATACTATAGGACTAGACAGTTACAGCAGTGAGAAGGGAGTGAAAGGAAAAGATATTTTGTTTGAGGCTGCTGAAGACAACTCTGTGGAAGAGAAAAAATTCCAGGGAAGTCTGACTTTAAATCCAGGACAATCTGTTATAAAATACAGGTAGATGCTCTACACTGATGTAGGTACTAGTGATTCTGAATCAATTCATGTAGTGACCTACTTTCTCAGTAAAATAGGATTTAATACTCACTGGAAGGGTGTGAAATGCCTCGGCAACTTGAGCAGCTTGAACAGTTATAGAGGACTGAGGGAAGGCGCAGAGGGAAGTCACCTCCCTCTGAGATGTTCTCTCTCTGAACCAGCACCAGCATTGACCTGGTGAGCAGATACAGGGCCCCAGTTCAGCAGCAGGTTAGTCGCGCTGTGGTGATGGACCTGCCTCCGTTGAGCCCCTGCCCCAACTTCCTGCCAGGTTATGAGGCTATGGGTAATCCAGGTGAGATAGCTGGAACAACGAACCGGGAAATGGGACGGGACTGCTTGGGGCTGCTTGTTTCGGCAGGTGATGTGATACTTACAGCTTAGCAAGAGGCTTTTGAAGATAGCTGCTTAAGCACCACACCATGCACCTGGAGGTTTATGGAAATTTGTAGCCAAGTTTCTTCATCTTGTATCTGCTGTGGATGTAAAGGATACTTACTCTTTTCCTCTGTTTCTCTCCTGTTTCTATTTTTTTTCCAGAGCATGACATGTTAAAGTTGGCTTAAGGCCTGTTAGCTGCAGATCAGCATATAGCGACAACATGAGAAAATAACTGAGCTGGTCTAAAAATATCATGTCCATCCAAAATTGCTAAAAGAAAATACTGGATTAATTTTGCATTAACTCATGCTTCTCCATAGTTTAAGTCAAAGTCAAATGCAGCATGAAATATGTACATTTAAAAAATTGCTCTAGGAGAATCCTTAACTCAGTCTTTGCTTAGAATAGCTCTTAAGTGTATTCTAAAAGCAATAAAGCTTTTTTAATAGACATACTCTATGTGGATGATATTTTGAAACACAGTAGAAGTGATTAAAGAATATCACTTCAATGTAGAGAAACAGTTACTCTTTAATGGTTCCTGTCTAAACAAAGGGCTAATGTGTGAGAGAGGCTCATCTCCAAGCAGGGTGGGTCTGAAGCAGCACTCACCGACTCCTCAACACCGAGCAAAACACAATCCAGTCCCACTCTGTAATGACTGTTGGGTGCAAGCAATAGCGCAGCAGAGAAGCTGAACTGTAGACAGAAGAAATGCTATAAATCTGTCTATCATTTCCTTTATAAATTGGAAATGTGAAGTGTAGCTGTTAGCATATGTAAGACAGGGTTATTGTCAAAACTGTTGTGAAAAAAAGCATTTCAGTCCTCAGTCTTTCATGAATGAATGTAAGAAGCACATTTAAAAACTAGTGCTAACTCTCATTATGGTGCCAGTAGTGCTAAAGTCTAAAAAACCCCGGCATTAAAGGGTCAAGGTATCTTTACTGTTCACTTTCGTCCAGTATTCTGGTTTAGGAGACAATTACATGAGGCAAAGTTTTTGGCAGTGAACCTAGCATTAAAAGTTCTTCTCTTTCAAAACCAGGTTAGACTAATCACCATATTTTTTCCGGCACACTTTGTTGTACTTCCAGTTCTGTCAATTTACCCAACTGTGGTACTGCACTGTGAACAGGTGGAAATTGGACTTAAAAAACCCTTTTATTCATGTGTTTTCCTTAATCTGGATGATTTAAATAAGCTCTGGCCATGGCCCTTGTGCATCTGTGTTGCACTGCCCTGAATCTCAAGTAACTGATGGCAGAATTTCTTTCATATTCAGCAAAAGTTTCCCCCTCTTATTTTCATTATTTCAGACAAAATATACTTCACTGCCACCAGGTTTTGTATATACTTAGTTTACCCATAAGTCTGAGATGATGAGAGGATTTTGAATCAAAATCAAAGGGCACAATGAAATCAAGTGAGTGTATTGTATTAAACCATTGTATTAAATGAATACAGGCTTACTTACACTCAAGAAATACATTCACTCTGTATTATTATTATCCTTACCACCATCACCATGTGTTCTAGACTCCTGAATAATACACAATATAATATTTTTCCAGATGTATTCTTTCTTGAATTAAACATTCCTTTCATTAAAAAGGCATGTCCCCCAACACTATATCTAGCAATAATCATGTTAGATTATCCAGGTGATTAGTTATCCCTACTAAAATTTTCACCTTTCATAAAAATATGAATTTGTCTTGCCTCAATTTGCAGTCACTGTATTTTCTTTCATCTTTATCTACAAGACTGATAAGCCAGCTATGACCAGACTGTTGTCCAAATTGGTACTTACAGCCTATAATAAAATCATAGTTCTTCTTAAAAATAAACAGAAATATAGGTAATATTTTCTAGACCTTCAGCCTCCCTGAACTCTTTCTATTTCAGAATCCTTCAGTTCTTCAACTGAGTATAACAATGTAATATTCCATTAGCAGTGACACTGCTGGTAAACCACTGGTAGAACCTCCTACACAAATCCAATATTTCCTGATTATATTTACAAGGATCTTCTTAATCCCTTTACAGTTTTGAAGGCTGTAGAAACAAGACCCGCCTTCTCCATTTTGAAGACAAAGTTTTAATTCCTCATTTCCTCAGTTGGTTGCTGGTAGTGTAACAACATATTGTTTAGTGAACTCAATATGGATTTCCCATTATGGAATATGGATTTCCCAGTATATTACAGGCTTGATCTGGGCTGCACAACTCAACTGTTCCTATCTGAAATCCTACCTCCATGGAATTAAAAAATAGAGGTTCATAAGTTTCCTTCTTTCCAGTTGAACACCCTAGCTATCACAATGTCTTTTTTAGCCTTATTCCTGGCTGTACAACATCCTACTTTTGACAAAACAGAGAATACCCTGCCTCAACATGTATGGAGAGGAAAGTTAATAGTAAATCAGGTATATGAGTAACTAGGAAAATTTCTGCTTGCTTTATTGTTCTTAGTAATACCAAGAAGATGGGAATGATAGAAAAAAAAAGTAATTCTAAGATTACAGGCTTCATTTGAAATAGCATTATGTATTTAATAATTATGATCTTTCCTGAAGAAAATTTATTCTGAAGTGTTAGCTGAGATTTAGGAGGAATATTTTTGATACTGTATATGAACCACAGTTTGTCAGGAAATCTTAGATAAGTTAACTTCTAAGCAAGTGAAGTCAAAATATTTTGGAAGTGATAAAAGAGATGAGCGCAGTAATGTATATTTCAGATGAAGGTGATGCAAATAGTGAGGAAAAAACAAAGATTAGTGAATGACAAAAATGAAGGTTGTGTTATCTATGAGTGCCAGTCAGATGATTGCTACCTGAAATTGATGCTTTATGAAGCTCATGCAATGTAATGCAGAGAGACGGAGAGCACTTGGAAAGAATGGAGGAAATAAAAATCTCATGAGAGGAAATAGTTTGTATGGGCAATTCAGGATCTACCACTCTCTGTTAAACAACAGCACATACTGGGTTCATACTGGGGTGAAGACTACCCAAAAGGAAGAATAGGTATAACTAAAAATCAGTGTGCAACAAATGGTGAGAAAATAATAGATTCACCTGATAGAGTTTACATTAATCATACAACAAAATGAAGGAGTAAGTGGTAAGATAGATAAAATAGAATTTCTCTAGTTTAGATTGCTTTGGCGAAAAATTCTACACTAGTTATAATGACAATCTAGAATAGGATGTATTCAGATGAAATTTCTGTAAGAGAAATACCATGTGTAAGTCTGATCTAGCTAACCTTAACTGTCTGCCAGTGTAGTATTTGATAACAACTCTTCAGACAGAGAAGGGTAGTTTATGAAAATGGGACCATGTATGTAAAATGGGTCTGAATGATATTATTGAAAGACTTGATCATTCAAAGCAAGGCTTAACAAAATGAGCATATTCATATATTACCTTTGTTGTAAATAGACCTTAAGCTTGTCTGGATTTGTGCTTTCTGGGGAGCTGCATATTGCTGTTTGTTGTTTAACCTAAAAGACATCATTGCCGCAGTTCTTGATGCACTGATTGAATAAAAGAAAACTTGGTTTTCTCCTCAGTGCAGAGCTAAGTTTATGTCTACGGTTATTAGGGTACAGGCTAGTAGGAGAGACATTCCCTCAATGACCTCCCACGTCCCACAGAAAAGAAATGATGAATGTGACCAGCCATTTGGGGTAGAAGCAAAGATCCTCTGCTGAGTTTGGAAAAAAAAAAAAAATGTGTATTGCATAATACTAAAAAGAACTACTAGATAAACTATCAAAAACTGGCAGTAAAGATATTTATTGAATCTTTCAAATGATGATACTATATAAAATCACAGAATGGTTAAGGTTGGAAGGGATCTCTAGAGATCATCTGGTCCAAACCCCCTGCTCCAGCAGAGACACCCATGGCACAGAGTGACATCGAGGCGAGTTTTGAAGATCTCTGGAGAAGGAGACTGCACAACCTCTCTGGGCAGCCTGTTCCAGGGCTCTGTCATCCTCATAGGAAATAAGTTCTCCCTCACATGGAGGTGGAACTTCCTGTGGTTCAACTTGTACTCATTACTCCTTTTCTTGTCACTGGCCACCACCGAGAAGAGTTTAGCCCCATTCTCCCTATATTCTCCCCTCAGGTACTTGAACATGTTGATCAGATTTCCTCTCAATCTTCTCTTCTCCAAACTAAACAAGTCCAGCTTGCTTAGTCTTTCCTCATACGATAGATGCTCCTGTCCCTTAATCATCTTTGTCGTTCTATGTTGGACCCTCTCTAGAAGCTCCATGTCCCTCTTGTCCTGGGAAGTCCAAAGCTGCACCCAATACTCCAGGTGCAGCCTCACCAGAGCTGAGCAGAGGGGCAGGATTCCCTCCCTTGACCTACTGGTAACGCTCCTCCTGATGCAGCCAGGATCCAATTGGCCTTCTTGGTCACGAGGGCACATTGCTGCCTCATGGTTAACTTGTCAGCCAGGACTCCCAAATCCCTCTCTATGGAGCTGCTTGCCAGGAGGTCAACCCCTAATCTGTGCTGGTACCTGGGGTTATTCCTCCCCAGGTGCCAGACTCGGCACTTGTCCTTGTTGAACTTCATAAGGTTCCTCTCTGTCCAACTCTTCATCCTGTCGAGGTCTCTGAATGGCAGCAGAGCCCTCGGGAGTGTTGACCACTCCTCCCAGTTTGGTGTCATCTGCAAACTTACTGAGCGTGCACTCTTTCCCCTCGTCCAAGTCATTGATGGACAAATTGAATGGCATCAGGTCCAGTACTGATCCCTGGGGGACGTCACTGACCACAGACCTCCAACTAGATTTAGCTCCATTTATCACCACACTCTGGGCTCTGTCATCCAGTCACCAGTTCTAAATCCACCTCACTGTCCACTCATCTAGTACACTTTGTGAGCTACCCCATGAAGATGTTATAGGATATGGGGTCAAAAGCCTTGCTGAAGTCAAGGTAGACAACATCCACAGCTCTCCCACCGTTCATTCAGCCAGTCTTCCCATTGTAGAAGGCTATCAGGTTCGTCAAACACGACTTCCCCTTTGTAAATCCATGGACTACTCCTGATCACCTTCTTTTCCTTGACATATCTAGAGAGCTGCTCCATTATCTTTCCAGGGACAGATGTAAGGCTCAGTGGCCTGTAGTTTCCTAGGTCCTCCTTCTCACCCTATTTGAAGACTGGAGTGACGTTTTCTTCTTCTTCTCCATCATCATCTTCTGGTTTTCTTCCAGTCCTCAGGCGCCTCCCCTGCCCTCCATGACCTCTCAAAGATGATGGAGAGTGGCTAAGCAATGACCTCTGCCAGTTCCCTCAGCACTCTTGGGTGCATCCCATCCGAGCCCATAGATCTATGGGTGTCCAATTTGTCTAAATAATCCCGAACTCAATCTTCCTCAACCAGCGGAAAATCTTCCTCTCTCCTGGTTCTCTGCCATATATCTGGGCTCTGTAGTCCCTGGGGACCAGCCTTAGAAGTAAAAACAGAAGCAAAGAAGGCATTTAGTAACACTGCCTCCTCTGCATCCTTCAGCACCAAGGCACCCTTCCCACTGTTTTCCCTAGGGTAACTGAACCTAGTCTAAATTGAACCTTTGATATATTTTTCAGTATACTTCAGGGTTCAAAGGTAGGCTGATTACACATGTATTTACTTAAAGCCTCTTTTTCCCTCTCCTTTCTGTTATTTTGGAAATAAGAGACTTTGTTAGTCCTCTTCCAGTCTTCATGACTTTGCCTGTCTGTCATGGTTTCCTAAAGGCAACAGTCAGTTGGAGATTATTTTGTCTATTTTCTTAAGTACTCTAGAATAAATTACAGCTGGCTCTGCTTATTGAATACATCTATCTTAGATAAATAATCTGTAAAATATTTTTCTTGGTCTGTCTTATTTTCTAATCTACTTTTAAAAATTATTTTAGATTTATCTGTTAAAAAATAACATTTTTGGTAAGGAACAAATCACAGAAAGTATGGAAATGTAACCCCTCTTTGAATCATTGTATTTTTCTAAGATAATGTGGAACAACAGTTTAATGTTGAATTTAATATATATTCTACCATATTTATCTTCTGTGTTCTATCATTAAAAGGGAATATCATGATCTCCCGTGACTATCAAAAGATTTCAGCAGAGTTACAAAAGATAATGCCTGAAAAACTGCCCTTATATGTGACTATTATGCTTTTATATCCAAATATTAGTCTCTTTGCTTGATAGTAATTGCTACTAGCCAAGGATGTGCATTTTTTGCATTATTTGCATTTTAATTTAAGAAATATTTCAGAAAAAAAAGTATTTTTCCTGTGACAAATACAAACAGGCAAGAGGAAATGATTTGGCATGTTGTTGTTGCTATGTCAGGGACATATCTTCCTTGGATGTGTTTGGCAGGTATTGGAGCATTTTTGATTGCCACATTAGTCTCCCTCGGTCTGGCAGCTTACGCTGTACAAATTTGCATATCACTATCGCTTCCAGCTCCACAAGAGCTGATTGCTGAGGCTAAGGTAAATTACTTCAAAAGAGATTTTCTACAAATGATTATTTTAATAAATAAATGTCAATCCCATTTTGTGGGATTTATTCTGTGACTTTTCCAATTTTATTTTGTGAATTTTCAAATGCATTTTTTTTTGTGAATAATGCTTTAAGGTTTCAAATTTCAAAATTAAACTTGGCTTTCAACTGTGCGCTAAAAGTTAGCAACATAGATCTTGATTTACTCTAAGTGACAAATATGAACCGTTTGAAGGCATGGCACACACCTATTAAGTTTCTGCAGCTGGGTGTTAGAGTTCAGTAGTTCATTGTCTTCCACCATTTTACTTCCTGTAACTGTACTAGGAAACCTGCATTTTTGCATCAGTTGCATATCAAACTACTACTTCCAAATGGTCAAAAATGCAGATGTACACACTCCCGTGTGACTCTCCCATTCAGATTCCTTAGTCATGTTTATGACAATTGTGAAAATGCTTGTAGTCCAATTTCCTAACTAAGGTCTTCCACCAGCAGATTGAGCACAAATATTTGTAATTTACAATAGCTTAGGATATATATCTGCAAAACACAGATGACAGACTAGTATCAGACTTGCAAATATAAATCTTCAATAGCTAACAAAGTAAAATAAATAGATTTTAGTCTCTTCTGGAAGAGATTTGGGTTCCTGAACATAAAAAAAGAACATGTATGCAATAAATTCACCAAGATGGATGAATTAAATCCTAGTGATTTCAAGTGTTATTAAATCAACAAGCTTTAATGCAAACAATATTTATTGCATCCTTTTTCTTACTGAAATATTCTCTAAAATAAGTCTGTCCTAATTAGCTGGTGTAATTTGGTAAGTTTAATGAGGATACTTGCTAGGTGAAAGATACATGACATTGCTACACATTTATGTAAGCTGTTATGAAGCTACATGTTAATATTTAAAGTGTTCTTAGGCTCAAAAGTAATGAATAGTAGATTTATTATTTACAGTATAATTTATCTTTTTTATTTATGATGTGTACAAAGCTGCTTGTGAGTGAAAATTCAGTTTAATTGACACCCACCTAAAAATGTACCAAAAATCCAGGATTTTTATATTGCTTATTGGGGATATAAAGCTATTCTAGATGTGTATAACAAAATCAATTATTCAGAATGTGCTTTAATGTAAAATTAATTAATGTAGCAAATGAAGGGAATACTTACCATTGCTAGTTAATTGATTAGTTTTGGTTATTATTTTACTTAAGCTTTTAAACCTCATAAATCTCATTATTTCACACCTTGTGTTTACTTACAAACTGGAATTGGAAAATGAGCTTTTGTCCCTCTTCAGAACTGCTGGGGTCTCTCAGCTTTGCTTCAGCTCAGCAGTGAACTTAATTAGTCAAAGTGAGATGAAAAAAATTATTCTTATGCCTCTCCAGGAAACAAAACTGTCGTCAAAAATTATCTTAACAATTTCAAAAGACTCTGATTTTAGGTGTTTAACCACTAAATTCTAGCAGTGAATGCTCAGATTTTATTTAAACTTTCTCAAAAAGTATGCACTGCTTGATTTTTATTTGATCTCCATTAGAGAGTCAAAGTGCAAACTGGTATTTTTAAAGGAAAAGAAAATAATTTACATATAAGAATATGAATCTTTTAAAATTGTCCTTTTTCATACTTATCTAATATACAAACACAGGTATATTCTGTGGTTGTATGTACCTATTAGCCCTTTAGGCTGTTATTTATATTTTAAAAGCTATTTTTTTCAGTAGCTACCTAATTCCTTGAAAAGTAGCCCCTCACTGAATTTTCATGATCACTCGACAATATTCTAGAAATTTTACCAAATGTTAGTTGATCAAAGAAAAACTGTTATGTTCATTTTATGATATATAGCTTACCTTATCTCACAGAATCCTTGTCCACCAGGAGAATGTGGAACATCATTGCTGCAGAGGAGAAACACTAGGGCAACTGAGGGGACATGAAGGGTAAGAGAATACCACATAATCTGGACATGAAAAGCAGGGGAGGAGAACGTTAATACAGAGGAGAAGGACCCATTAGATAGATGCTTATATGCAATCACATGGTAGCAGTAAGTAGAAGTTGGTACAAAGGGACTTTGTACATTGGAGGATGGAGGAAATCAGGGAGAGGTTGCAGAAGGCAGTGAGGTTTCTATGGAATCAACCGTATTTCTGACACTCATATAACATTATAGGTATGTTCTGGTAAAAAATAATATTTAACACATGGGCATCTGTATTAAAAGTCATCTCACTCAGGGATAACTATGGTGTTGTTATCTTTACCTGAGATAATTTTCTAGACTTCTTTTATAGAAGCAAATAGGCACTTTGGGGATACAATTTACCTTGTACTAAGGCATATGTCTAAGATGATCATATGAGTGGCACATTAAAAATATTTTTTAGCTGACTACAAAGGAGTCCAGACAACTAACCGAAATACAGACAGTTACATTGCAGACATCTAAAGTTAAGTGAAATGAATCTCATATCCTGTTGATAAGACTTTCATATGGACACAAGATGATTCCAACATCATTTTGGCCACAGTATCGAATCCCTTGTAATACTGTTTAAATTCTGTGGCACATGTGAAAGACTACTGTTTGGAAGGGTGGGTATAATAATCACTGAGTTCTTGAGTGTTTAACTTTCAGTACCCACACTGGGAAACTTAATCTCTTTGGTCTGTAGCTTGTTACAAATGATTTTTTTTTCTGATAACATATTGTTCAGGTTTTGATGAAAGGTCTTTTTAGCCCATTGTTTCCAACAGTAGCCATAACGGGACCTCCAAGAAAGAGTAAGAAAAGAATAAGCTTATATCAGAGGGAATAAGATTCTCCTTCATGCTTTCTTAGGTAACAACAGTTTTCAGCTCAGTGAACTTTCTGAGCCTGTTGCAGTTGGTCTAATCTGGATGTCTTTTCCAGAACTTAGTCCAATCATGCCTTGAACATGTAATTTTTTTTTATTTTTATTTATTTTATTTTTTTTTTTGCATGCAGAACAGGCTCTGGCAGGCAGTTATATGGCTCCAGTGAACAAAGAACCAACTCCTCTTGTTTTTAAAATACTCCTGCCAGCTTAATTTTATGGTCTTCAGGGTTTTCACTGGAGGAGATACTGAGCAGCTTGTCCTTCTCCGTCTTCCTCCCCCACAGCCTGATTTTGCAGTCCTCTGTCATATCTTTTACATTATGTATTTCTCAGGTAATCAAAGCACGAGTGAGCTGTGAATTTATGCAATGGCAAAGAATTTTCTCCTTTTTCTCTCTGTTCATTTTCTAGTAAACTCCCAATATTTGCATTCCATTTCCTTCCTTCCTTCCTTCCTTCCTTCCTTCCTTCCTTCCTTCCTTCCTTCCTTCCTTCCTTCCTTCCTTCCTTCCTTTTTCCCACCTGTGTATCACTTTACGTTTATCTACACTGAATTTAATTTGCCATTTTATTGCCTAATCAGTCTTGTCAGTTCTTCTGCAATTCTTCCCAGTTGGCTCTCTTCTTTACTACCTTAAATAATTTTGTATAGTCAGCAAACCTTATCACTTATTACTTTCTTTTCTAGGTCATTTATGAACGTATTAAACGGCACAGATCCCAGCACAAATCCATGGAGAATTCCACCGTTGACCTTCCTGGTCTGTGAGAACTACCTATTTGTTTCCTGTATTTATCTATCTATTTATTTTTTAATACATGCCAGAATCTCTCTTTTCACTTGGTTCTTAATTTCCTTCAAATATTTTTGGAAATCTGGGTAGATTAAATCAATCAGATGATTGTCATTATTCACATAGTTCCTGACCCATTCAAAGCACTCTAAGAAACATTTATACAGCAGGGCTTCCCCTGGAAGAAGTCACGTTGATATTTTATGATCAAATACCATCAATGCACTAATGCTCTCCCTTGAATTTGCTGAAGTGGTTAATTTTTCAATAGGTTTGGTCATAAGCTTGCTTCAATGTATCACCCTGTTTTTCCACTTACCTCTTTATTTTGGTCTTCCTTCTGTATCATTTATTGCTGTTTATGGTTATTGCATTGCCTCTGATAGATCAGAGTAACAAAACATTTCTTGTCTCATGTAAATTCTTATAACTTCATGTAAAATAAGTGCCATATAAGAATCTTGCATATATATCTTCTGTAAGATTAAATATTAAAACTAAATATTTTAAAAATATTCTGTGCACTCTGTATACAGAAAACAGAATGGGGTTATCTCGTACAACATTTTCTGGGAATGAAATTAAACATAAACTACCGCAATGCTTCTCTCAATTTCTTCTCCCAATTTGTAACAGGTAAGCAGATACCAAGGATATTTTGAAAATTCTTCACCTGCAGACACTCCTTCCTCAGACTGTGCACAGGAATGGTAACAAAACACTACCAAAGGCACAAGACAGTGTTGTTTAATACTGAACCTGCAACAGCTCTTGGGGGGATAAAACATCATCACTGTCAGCTCATATCAGTGGAACCAACTGCAGTATTGCAGAACTGCACACTAAAGGGACAAGGTAAGGACTGAAAAGCAGCAGTGCTCTTCCTCTGGAAAATATTCATAAGAACAAGTAAATCATGAGTCTCAGTGCTTCTCCTGAAATAAGGGAGATTTAATTTTTTTTTCATCAAAATGTCTTGCTTGGCTTTCAGATCTCAATTTTCACTGGCAAATTTTGATTTTGGAATGTAAGCTAACATGAAATGTGAACAGATATACAGAATGCTAAGAAACTTTTTTTTTCACATTATAAAATTCAATTCAGATTATGTGTACGGCATTTATGGAGAAAATAATGACCTCTTTACTTTTGTGCTGTTTCAAATAAGAAGGAATGGTTAAGTCTTGATTGAAAGACCTTGAAAATACTGGCATGCTGTGTGATGGCATCTCATGAACTGTATTATTGCATATGATTTTATTCTACATTGATGATGTGTGATTTGAGTGATGGGTGATTTGCAAACAGATATGCAATTTTATACAACTGTTTAAGAACAGATAGAGTAAGAGTAACAGTAAGAGTAACTTCAACATCTGCTATGTAAGAATCATCTTAAAAGCACTAAAAGTGAGATTCAGTTGTCCTTAAATGGTAACATAGATAGATAGATCTACTATATTTGAAATGGTACAAAAAAGCAATAACATTAATATCTGTTAATCCTTACAAAATGTGAATATGAGCGTGTGTGTATGGTACATTCAGATTCCATGGTTTGTATTTTGTAAATGAAGAAACAGAAAGCAATCTCAACAAGAATTTTTTTTTCGATTGTATGTATTGTAGTCAAAGAGTTTTGGAGCAGTGAGTTCTCAAGTTTGGTACTTAAATCTGCATGGGTATGCAGTGAAGGATTTGTCTTTCTTTTTTTAAAATAAAGTATAGGGGAAATTGGTGTATATTAGGGAGGAGCACACCTGTAAATCAACTGCAGAATGTACCTGAGAGCATGATACTGTATTTCAATATTCTGTAAATAATATATGCAATAAACATTCACTTGACAAAATATTTTGCTTACTGCTGTGATTTGAGAGGAGGGAACGGGGTGCAAATTTGGTAAGAGATAAATCCCTTTGCATCCCAGCTGATTCTCAAAGGTTAGAGGGACCAGGGGTGGCTGGACTCATCTGTTAATAAGGATACCAAATACTATGGTATTTGGTATCCGTATACTATGTAAGTCCGATTCTGCCAGTACTGGGTTCACGAACAATCTGTTGACTGAAGGTCCGATTGCCTTCCAAACAATGGATCGAGTTCACCAATAATATGATCAGCTATAGGCCCAACTCTGGCAGTATCGGATTCATGAGCAGTTTGTTGACTGTAGGTCTGATCACCTTCAAAACAACAAATCGATTTCACAAATAGCATAATTTATTCAAATGCAACATTTAGAATGCAGGTTTTGGATGTCAGTACAGGAAATTCCCTACTACAATGTGGGATTCTTACCTAGTGCCTAGTGTACAATCATCACTCACCCCAGAAGATAGGAGAGGGTTCTCAAACTTGAGGAGTCTCCTTAACCCCAAGGGGACCCAGGGGGACGCAAGTGGGCCCAAGGAGACCCAAGAGGAAAGCAGTTCAGACCATTGACTGATCAAGAAATTACGTCAGAGTCTTCCCTCTCCTCTCTTCACTCTTCCTACTATTTCCCTCCTTAGTTCACCTTTTATATATATATATTTTTATATTTAAGTGGAGCTTGAGTGACTCTAGTCTTACTTTCATTACTGATTGCTTTAAAACAACTCTCAGGTCAACTGAAAATCTAGAGAATATGCTCAGCAAGGAGTGGTCATTCCTTGAAAGTAGATAGCCTCTAGGATGAGGTTGTTTATTGGTATTATAATGAGATTAGAATGAGGAGAAGTTTGAGCAAAGTCCATCGGAAGGGACTGATCTGCCACCATGGGTGGCCCAGCACCAGACATTTTATATGGGGCTTATCATCTGTGTGGTACAACCAGGTTGCCATCTCTGCAGGGAGTACAACAGAGTTTGGCCATGGTGTCTTCACTCTGCTCCACCCTCCATTCACTCATCAGCTGTGCGACACCATCAAGTTATCACCTGTGTAGGGAAGTCAATGAAGTTTGGCCATGGTGTCCCCATTCTGCTTCACTCTTCACTTACTCTTATGTGTGCTAGGAGGGCAGATGTGCTACTGAGGGAGACATGGAGAAGTAGATTCCACACATACCAACCATACTGGAAGTGGTAACTGTCTCTCACCTCAGCAAGCCTCTGTAATGCCATAACTTTTTTTAGGTACTAGGTTTTCCCTATTTTCTTTAAACAATTTTCTCACACTTGCTTAGTGCCATGAGTGGTTCTTTTCATTTATGCTGTGGTCTGAGCACTAGATACTTAAAAACACTTACAAAATAGAAATGCCTGAGTGGTATTTACTTCTTCCAGAGAGAGAAAAAAAAAAAGATTACAATAACATGCTATCTACAGAGTAGTTAAAAAGCTATTCTAATGAAGTGCTCTCAAACTGCCTCACTGATAGTAAAACAAACCATTGTGCTCAGTGCTTGGGAGCACTCTGATCTTTCCTTTTTTAGGGGAGATATCATGTCTTTCCATAAATTTGGATGTGTGAGATCAGGTAAAGTCTCCTAGGCAGCATAACATATGTTAATTGGAGCTTTGCTGTGAAGTACTACTGAAGGGGGCCATGAACGGGCATACAAAATTCCAATTACTTGACACAGCAGAGATTAAATATACAAGTCTTTTTAATTTGGAAACCTGAATGAGCAAAAATCTCTAATAAGAGCAGATGCAGTACCCTCCTTCGCTGGCCATTCAAGGATTGTGCCACAACCTGTCTTTGCAGTCACAAGTGCAAATGCCTCAGCTCTGCTTCCTGCAGATGAGCTTCCCTAATGGCCAGTTTCCTGGAGTTTTCTGCTTCAAATTATTTGTAGAGTATCTGGGATATAAAGGGTTTATTTTTTGCTCAGTTTGTGGCTTTTTTTTTCATTGCCAGCAAAGTACTTCACTTTAAATTTACTTGTTTCTGGTCCTGTGACAACTCGTAACAACCATTACCCCTTAATAATTACCAATTTTATTTTAACATATTACCATTATGATGTGTTGTATTCAGTGGGAATGAGACTAAAAGGCATGAGGTGGCTCAGTATTCATGTCCTTGTTGGATGAGACGGTTCCATGCAAACCAGAGAGTTTGCATGGAGCTGGCTTGGAAAGAAAGAATGAAGCCCGGGATCTGCCATCGCTTGCCTCTGTGCTGCTGTGTCCTTAGCTCATCATGTAGTTGCTGCCTGCAGCGGCAATTGGAAGGAAAGAGCACAAGGTGAAAGAGAACAGACACTGCTTGACTGCACGAACATTAAGCAATATGTGATGACCCATCCCACAGAGCACATGTGCTTCCTGGAATAACCTGACATCTGTAACAAGAAGTGTTTGAATGTAGAATATTTATTCATGATAACTTTTTTATTTTCCTTCTCTTCATTAAAATGCTTTCCTGTAGGGGAGGCCACAGAGGGATAATGTTTAATTAGAAGGTAGCTGTACAGTTCTGGACTGTTGTCCTTTGGTAAGGGGAAAAGTCCTGTCTAAAGGAGAGAGAGTAAGATACAGTGACGCAGACCTCCCTGCATGGGTGTTGGCAGGGAAGGTTTATGAAGGAAGACTCATTTTGTAGAGTGTGTATTAGTTGCCAAATGCTCCGTAAAAATAGCGTTGCACTGAACAAATTGGGTTTAAAACCTGTGTGTAAGTTGTCAAAATTATAAACTGCGGGAGTGGTATTTAGCTGACTCTGTGTAGCTGTCTACTGTAGAAGGCTATCTTTGATGTCATTGCTTTTGGCTCCCTTTGCAGCCAATAAAGAGGAAAAGGCACCTTTAGATCATGATCCACCTACTGTTAAAGTAGATACCATTTGTACCTTAATACAGATACAACAGACATGCCTATAATTGGCTATAAGAAGAGTTTAGTTTGACTGCCTTAGATCTAGACATAGAAAGTGAGGTGAGATGATTCCTGTCCATAGGCATGGCCCTTCCTACTGTGGTGTCACCAGCTGGAGGTGAGCAACTTGACTGAGAAAATGCATGATTGATAATTCCTTGGTTAGTCTTGTAAAGATAAATATGTGAAGAAGCATGTGCCATTTGTTGTAAGAAGAGGTCAGTCAAAGACTAGCTAGCAAGAAACGAATAAATAGGAAAATATCTTTAAGAGTATAACAAATATATAACTTAACAGAAACCATGCTGTGTAATGTGCATTATTTTTATCTGTCAGTTGACAACAACACAGCAATATTAACCCAGATGAATTCCCCTTACTTTGGGACTTTATTCTGCTTTTAAAACACTTTTATACACATATAACTCCATTATTTTCAGTAAAATTGCTCCTAATTTAGGCAGTGTACAGGACAGAGGCATTAGTCTTGTATTACAATTTGCTTCCTTTCTATTTTTTGTTCATAAAAAGATTTTCTGTCAGTTTCTGTAATATAATTTTGTGCTACATCTTACAAAGTGATTTCTGCACCAGTATTTCTAATGTAATGCTGTCACTAATATATTTTTTTTACTGAAAATTTACTTTTCCCTTTTGATCTCCTAAGGATTTAAAAATCTTAAGTTTTTGCTCCTGAATTGTTATTTTCTATTTTCTTTTTTTTTTCTGATATTCTCCTAGCTGTTCTCTATAGATTGACATAAATTACTCAAATGCCTTGATATGGAAATTCAGATATTATGGTAATGAGCACGATAGGTACATTAGACTCCAAGAAGGACTCCAAGGTCATCATGGATAATTACCTTCACAAGAGCTGCCTGTAACTAAAAGGGATAACATGAATCTTAGAATTATATGAGATTTATCAAGCTGAGGTAGGAAAATAATATGGAATTTGTGTGCGTCTCCCTTGGAAGCACTGCTTATTGGGCACAGCTGGAGGCAGAACATCAGTTTGGCTCTATCAGTGCTTCATGGAGCTACAGGAAAACCACATTCTTAGATGGGCAGCTAATGCAAGGCAATCACATATTCATGATGGAGATGATTATCAGAGTTTAGAAGAACATTTTTCCCTCAGATTGGAGAGATTGTTTTTGGTTGTGGCTTTTTTTTTCTTAACCTTTTCAAGCGTCAAGTAATGGCAATATCTAGATTAGTCAATCACATTTCATTTAGTCAGTGTCCTGTGGTGGAGCAGGACTCAGTTTCTGATGGCACATTGGTCTTTGCCTCTCCCCTTGTTCTGTCTACTTGGAATGAGGAGATTTTACAAGCTGCACAAGGAAGGCATGTGGAGAAAGTTGAGTTTACAGTGATAAAAGTCCATTTTCGCGGATAACCTTGTTGTTTCTTCTTTTCTTAGAGGGTATGTCTGGGCTGGTGCACAGTATGCTCTGTATTGTATCCTGTAGGCCTGACAGTGATTGCACCCCCATTTTCCCCAGTTTCCTTTGGAAGGAGACCTCTTGGGTAGGTAGAAAATATCCTGTGCATTTTGATAGGATGTCTGTGTAAGCAGTCTGGGGTACAGAGCTATGCAGCATGTTTCACATACAGTCCATCTCTAGAGAAGATATACATACATATATATAGCCAGTCTGTATACTACCAGTTCCATAAGAACTTGATCTATTAACTTTGTGTGAGAGTACGACAAGGAAAATTGCGTTCCTAAATAGTCCAACAGGAAATCTTATATCTCCTGCTGCTGAGTAATATGTGCTTCACCAAAAGGACTAATATCATGTCTCTAATTCTGAATATCAGCACTACCAAAAGAGGTCTAGGAGTTCAGGAAACAGCATCTAAATTTTTCCTGCAATGTTGGATGATTCACATTCACCCAACTGTATTCTCATCACTCTACAAATATTGAGTCAAATCCTCATCTGGAAAACATTTTTGCACTCTCATTGACTTTATTTAAATGCTTGGTATCTGCCCCTGTAGTGCAGAGAAGATGAGTATTAAATTTCTTTCACAGAACAGAGAACCGATTAATGAGTCCCTTGAAAACCATCAAAAGTTTTTCAAAGTTTACCAAGATTGCCCAACAGGGACATAGAGAAACAGAAGAGTATTCCAAGCCCCTCCAGTATAAATGATTGCGGAAATTTTCCAATATTTCTTTGAA
This sequence comes from Crypturellus tataupa, assembly GCA_034781795.1. Classification (NCBI taxonomy): domain Eukaryota; kingdom Metazoa; phylum Chordata; class Aves; order Tinamiformes; family Tinamidae; genus Crypturellus; species Crypturellus tataupa. Next base: position 5,822,160 of record JAWLRI010000001.1, on the reverse strand, counting down.
CTTATTTGTGAACTTCCATTACAATTAATTGAATGATAGGGGAAACTATTTATAATACAATCTACATTTGGGCTAAAGAGGTTATCTGCGTGATATGTGGCCTCAAAGATTAACACTACAGCATTATCATGAGATCAGAAGGTAGGGAAAAATCAGATAAATGTTTTAAATGGCAAGTCATGTCAAACTAACACCATAGACTTTAACAAAGCAAACTTTTTTTTTGTTAACAAACTGACATTATTGTATTTAAAGGTCAGCTGACAAAAGGGTATGTCTCCAAGGCGATCTCTCACAGGCTGTGAGGAGTACCTCCCCAGGGAGACACTGACCTTTCTTCCAGGGGAGGAGCTATCAAGGCTGATAAAAGTCAGTTATTTCTAAAAGAAATACAACAATAACTATGCACTGATTTAGACATGGACTTCTAAGGACTAACTGGTTATTTCAAGGCAGAAGCAGCAGCATGGAGTCTGTCATTTCCCTTGTTCTCTCCTTTTTCCCTGGTGGCTGAGTGGGTGCTGGTACTGTGCATTGATGACACAGAAGCAGCTTGCTAAGATGTGAAATGCCCTGGCAATAGAAGTTGGGCAATAAGCCTTTGCTCGGTAGCATCTCCATATCAATGATTTCTGAAGGCTAGCACTGCCCTATCTGGTTACCATGGATTTTATTGCAGCTTCCTTGACTGCAGTAAATTAAACACTTTTTACATCAGTTGAGAATTGGGACTTGTTCACTTGAGATGATATTAATATGGTATGATATTAAATGATATGATATCTTCTCTGCAACCTCTAGCAGGGCAAATCTGCTCTTAAGAGGTTTTAGGTGAATGATTGAAAACTCCTTATACCAAGTAACTAGTTTCTTTGACACCATGCTACACTGACACAGCTAAATATGTATATATTGAATATCACAAAAAAAATGACTGAGATTCATCCTATGCAATAAAACATTTCTGTACCTAGGTGCACAGTGATGACAAGTAAGGACTAACTACAACTGCAAAAAAAAAACTGACTAAGGGAACAAGGCTGAGGCAGGCTGGGTCAGGTACACTGTTTGCTACAAATTTATCCTCCTATAAGAAGTGCATGTGTGCTATGCCAGCTATGTGTTAAGTCTCCTATTTGTCGCAGCTGATATTCAGACAAATTGTCAATGAGTATCTCTAGCAGCAGAGCTCAGTGAATACTGTAATAGTAGATTTGCTTTTGAAAGCCAAGTTCAGTCTAGTCTATTCAAAATAAGATAGGCAAAGCAATAGATATGCATTTTGCAATGATGCAAAATGGTCTAAAACAGAATATTAAAAAGTGTAAGGTTGTTTTTATTTTTCAGTGTTTTTCTAGCAGGGGACTGTGGTATATCATCACAGAGTATTGTCATTATGGAAAAAGTCCTCTCATTTTTATGCTATGTACTCAGCTCTGCTGTAAATTATTGGATTTGACACTCGAATCGTTTGTGGGAAATTCTGTAACCTGAACTATGCAGGAAGGCATAAATGATCATAATCTTTTTGGCCTTCAAATTTATAAATCTATGTTCATTGGAGGCTCCTTTCTCCTTGCCAGGATACATTTTTTATCAAGTCTGTAATTCTGCAGGGGAGAGAAGCACCACAGTGAGATTTTATCCCATTTTCTATCTACATTGTGTTTTACTCAAGTCCAATTATTCCTGCAGTTAGAATGAAAGCAGAGCTGAAATACAGTGAGTTGACTCTGACCAGAATAATCCCAGTGATAAAAAAGAGGTCTTCTATGTTTAAGAGAGCTTGTAATTTACTCTTAAATTATTGGATTCAGATATACATTGAGACACAAAAGCTGCAGAGGAGTTCTCCACGTACAGTTACCAGAAACTAGGCACCTATATCCACTCAACTGATGAGACTAAAGAGAGATCTTCAATTTCCTGCATGAGTAACTATGAGGCTCTGTTTTGGCTGATAAATGATGTTGCCTATGTTTAGAGACTCTGATTGTGAATACTGCTTTGGCATTTAGACTTGTGGAACAACTCTGATGACAAATACATAGCTGCAGGTTCTTGTATTAGCCTGCAGTCACTGAGCGACTGAGCAGCATTAACAGTTGTTGAAGAGTCAGCTGCACTCAGACACCCTTACCTGAGCCAGGAGCCTCTCTCTGACTGGAAAACATTTTTGGGAATTTTAGATCTGTGTTGCCAAACACTTGAAGCCTTCCTGAGCCCGCTGACCACTCTGTTATAGGTACTATGGAACTGTTCATGGGTCCAGCTTCCTCCTTCCTCCTGTATTGACTATCTTGTCTTGTCTGTCACAACATTCATCTACTCAAGATTCACCTTGCTGACCCTATCATATGTATGACCTTGCTGACCATATGCAGGGTCAGCAAGGTGAATCTTCTTGATGCTCTTATGCTCTACTAGGTCTACAAACTATGCCATTCACCTCATTAGTCATTGACAGGAACTTGATATTCACTTCAGTAATCAGGTGCAAATTACTCCAAGATCTTCTAGCTACTGATAAAACAAATCATCTGCAACTGCCAAATTCAAAAGAAGTGAAAGTGTCCAGTAGCTACTAAAAATCACCACTCTTGATTTTAAAGGAAGAATTACTTACTAGTTCTATATCTCCACCTTCTTTATCCTTTCTCCTATCATTAGCTTCTGTAGTCTATCCCAGTTGCCTAATTCTTGAGTGGAATTCTTCTGCTTTATCACTCTTTTTCCATTTGACTTTGTAATTGTGCCATGCACCCTGTAGAATATTTTGGGAATGTTATTTGTATCAGTGGCAATATTCCTCTGAAACTTATAGTGAGTGAGGAGACTACTGTGCAAGAAGAAAGATC
>JAWLRI010000001.1:5801766-5818218 GCA_034781795.1 Crypturellus tataupa | reverse complement strand
AAGGCCTATTCTATTCTATTCTATTCTATTCTATTCTATTCTATTCTATTCTATTCTATTCTATTCTATTCTATTCTTGACAGTCATGAATGCTTTAATCTGGAAATAATTAAATGATAAAGTAAGCAGCAACAGAGTTCCCCCCTGCTCAAGTGCTCTTTGCTGGATTTTTGAACTAGATTTTATCTTGAACAGATGGTTCCAGAATAAATAAAAATTCTTCAGTGGCTGCAATTTAGGCATTTAAAATGTAAATGTTACTGCAGATTTTTTTGTAAATTTAAGGTGTCCTATGTTGGAAAACATACATGAATCAAAAGAATGTTATTGGTATAAGGACATCAGAATCTGGGCTTTATTTCTTATCTTGGAGTTTGTTGGAACTGTTGCAATTCAGTGAAAATAGTTTTTGAGGACACGATCAATCTGGATTGAGGATCTTTCCCTGACATGAGTTCTCTCCTTATCAGGTTCTTTGAAACAGTAAGAAAATGTATTAGTAACACTGTTTCCTCTTTCTGATTAGCTTCTTTCCTTCCTTTTTCTGTAAATCACCAGATAATCACAGAGAAAGGCAATTCTTGTCATTTCCAGCAAAAATATATTATCTGTTCCTATAGCTTCTCTATAAAGTATGTAAGGGTGGGCTTGTCCATAACATACTCTTTTCCTGGATTTGATTAAGTTATCTCACAGGTCTTTTCTGAGGACATAAGTCTTTAATTACTCAAATTACTGAACTACTGGTGAAGTATCTTGCTCATTAGCATGCAGTTGTTCCTGGAAAGGTTGTATTGGTTTCAAATTTTAGTCAAGGGCAGGAGGAAGACCCTGTTGCGGGATTGCTTTAGATCACTTGATGTAGGAAAACATCAGTTTGCATAGCTTCAGGGCTGTTCGGATCCTCTAGGGAGCGAAAGCAATTTTCTTTACCCTCAGTTCCTCATGCCACTCATTCTCCCTGGGTCAGCTTTTCCCTTTTCTAGTGTTCATGTGCTGATGTACACCAGAACATACAGGCACATTACACCAGGAATTTTGAAAGGATAGCAGCAAAGTTTTGCAAGTTTAATAATGTTGTCTCTTCTTCTGCTGGGAAGCAGATTCTGAATACCCTTCTGTTATTTAGAACTTTTTTCCCCTATTGTATTAGGAAGGGAGCTCCTGGCGTCCCCTCACCCACACTAGGAAAGACATCCCAAGCCCCTCCTGACCATAGAAGCAAGCCAGACGAGTACAAGCAACGGTCTTACTGCCCTGCTCTAAACTGCTCATCTGGGATAGCTTCACCCTCATGACTCACTACCCTTCACATTCTTTTTGCCATCATTTTGCAAGAATACTCCCTAATGGTCCCCCATACGGCCCACTGTCTGTGAAGGCTGGTTATTTTTTGCATACCTTCCTCTTACCCTTCTCTGAGACCTGACCATTGCTCATGATCTGTCTGCTTTTATCAGCTTCTCACACTGTTATTTCTTATGCCTAGCACTTTTCTCATGTCCAGTAGTTTCTCATATCCTAGTCAGTTAGCTCAGTCCTCTGTCTACAATCCTCACATTCCTCGACTTTGAGGTAGTACGCGAAGGAAATGCCCCACTCCATCTCTGTGGCATGGAGCCCAAGAGTGCCCCCGGCATGGACTGCACACAGACACAGGTGAACCCGACCCCACGAGGCATTATGTGTGTGGAGAGCACCTGACTGCAGTTCAACCTCATGCTGCTGCCAGCTCCTTCATGAACCTTTATTAGCAAAATAGCAGGTGAAGAGTGGGGCACTTAGCTCAATAATGTCTCAACAAGATAGCAGTGAATGCCAGACTACTCTGGCTTTGCCTCATGCAACTGCTGCTGCAGTCCTGTGGTCTGAACAGCCACTGGTTGGGTCTTCCGACTTTCATTTGAAAATGTACTTGCCTGTGTGCTCTGAGACCCTCTATGAAATGTACCAAAGCAGAGCATGTGAGATCCAGTTAGCTATGAAAATAGACTCATGACCCAGGTAGACACATTATGACCATAAATAACAGAACAGCTTAATAACATGTCTCTGCACCTGTTTTTTTTCTCTTGAATCTGGGCAAGGAGAACCTACACTGGTAAGTGACACAAGAGATCAACTACTTCTGCAAGATACAGCGTGTGTGTACCTTGGAACTGATTTGACTCTCATGTCACACCACTTTGAAAAATTGCAGTGTTCTCAAGATCAGCTGGACTGAGGTTATTCCCCTCACTGTAAAGATGAGCCTGATCACCCAAGCCTAGTATCCGTGTCATATGTTAGGGATCCTAAGATCGGAGAAGTGAGGCTGTGCAGATGACTACATAGATCCGGCAAATATATTGGCAGTGATAAAACCAACATGCTTCAATAACTGGAAAGAGGAAATAACAAAACCTGGTGACTGCAGACATTCCAAAGATCTAAGGCTTTCTAAGGATCTGAGGAGAACAGCTGCACATCAGAAACATTAAGGCATGTTGAGGATGTAGCTACCTAGCTATGTAGCTGCTGTGTGATACCATGCCCAAGCATGGATCTTGTGTGCAAGAGGGCCCAGCACGCAGTGTCCTGGGAGTTTGACTTGTTTCTCAGTTGTGTTTCTCCAGCTGTTTGGCCCATCATGTGTCAGTGTGAGGCATTTTACTAGGCTTCCTGAAAAGAGTGGTAATTCTGGTATCCAATGTAATTTATGACTACAGGGGCCAGAGTCTTCGTCGGGTGAAAAAAAAGGTACAAGGGTGAAAAAGCTAGTTTTTGTTAGCTATTTGTCTGATTTAGCTCATTCTCTCCTAATATTCGTCAAAAATTTGTCTTTGCTTTCCCTAAATACATTGCTCTGTATTTTATATTATTGAATTTCATCCCATTTCCACTAGCCAAGAGTCAAGGCTCTTTCCCAAAGATATTACAATCTTTCTGTCTACTGACTGTCTCCCATTTCACCAGCATACCACCGTCTTTTGTGTTCAGCTTATGATAAAGTATATTAAACAAGATAAACAGTAAATAATCCCCCTTTAGGAATCCTGGCTGTAATCTCTGCCCAGACCAGTATTTCCCTCTCAAAAATGACCAGGTGTTGTTTTGTACAACTTAGTGCTTTTCATATCATTTTTTTTAGTACCCACGCCATCAGTCTTTACTGGTTGTTTTCCATAAAGCATCATATTTAAAGACTAGATATAAAAAAATCTACTATATATACATTTTTCTATACAAACAATTTCTAATTAGGTAGCAGGAAAAACTTGGAAAATCTGTTGTTTGCTTAACTCAGACTATGTTTTATCTCATTTTTGAGTTATTTCCATATTTTAAATTATTTTTTCATCCAAAAATTTGTTAAGATCAGAATGTGATTTTATAGCTATTCATATCTTTTTCTTCTATGATATATGCTCTCTCTTTTTGTTATACATAAAGCTGTACTTCCAGCCCTTTTACTTTCTCAAGAATATTTGCTATTTTAGTATGAATTTTGCCCAGATTATTTGATTTCCCATCCTCTGAAAATGTTATACCTTTTTACTTCCACATCAGGTGAAAAACATTTCCATTGCCATTCTGCTCCTACTTAGATGTTCAATGACTTTTTCAATGCATTTTCAACACATTTGAAATACCTTTCTATCACAGAATCCCAGGATGGTTGAGGTTGGAAGTGATCTCTAAAGATCACCCAGAGCACGTGGCACAGGGTGGCATCCAGGCGGGTTTGGAAGATCTCCAGAGAAGGAGACTCCACAGCCTCTCTGGGCAGCCTGTGCCAGGGCTCTGTCAAAGAGTTCTGTTCTAGCTCAATATTATTTTTAGCAACTACATTGTTCCTATTATATAAACCATTTCTGCTTTCCTTGTTGTTTCTCTATTTATGTAGATAAAATCTCATGTTTTTATTGGTTCTTTTTGCCCGTATATATTTTTTTTCAAAATCCCTCTGAGTATCCTTTTGACAAATCACACTTTATCCCACTATCACTTTATTTCTAACACATTAAATATAGAATCTCAGTCCTGAAAGGGACATTAAGAGGTCATTTAGTTCATCTTCCTGTCTCAGGGATCACTGTGAGCTAGTTGTCTTATCTGTTCTTAAAGATCTTCAGTAACAGACTCTATTTCCTCAAGTCCAGCATTTCACTATCACTTTCACTATCACTTTCACTATCACTTTCTCAAAGTTTAGCTTATTACTGCTTGCATTTTTCATCAATTACATAAATCTTTGATTTTTTCCTTCCTCTTTGCAGTAATCTTTTATAATTTTGAATATTTATTGAGGTCCTCCTCATCTATCCCTTCCTCTGGTCAGCCAGTCCTCTTTCTTTTTCTTCGTGAGCCAGCTTAACAGATTAATCTTATTATTTTCCTCTGGACTCTGTCTAAATGATTCCCACCACTCCTGACTCCAAGAATGGACATCAAATGACGTCTTCTCAGGGTTGTGTTGAACAACACAACTTTATACTGTCCTTATGAGGTCTTCAAACTTCTGTGTTTGTCCAAATCATATGAACTGCAAGTGAATGTGATTGCAGTTCCACCCAAGTTGGCATCAATAAAAAATATAAGAAATACGGTTCATGTACCTCTTGGAAATATCATTTAGTTTCAATCCAGAATAGGCCTTTTTTCAGAATGTCATGCAACCAATCCTGTGTATTTTACAGTGAACCTTTTATAACTACTCTGTCAATCATTTGTTTGAATTTTTTAACTTTTGTAGTCTCTCTACTTTATTTCTAGCAGACTTTTGAGGTGAAAGGTGGAAGTCTTTTGAGCAGACTTTAGATCTTGAATCTTTTCCTGAAGATTTCTTCTCCCAAACAGTCTTAGAACTTTTGACTTAGAGCAATTCCAGTCTAACTTTATGCTAAAGCATGAGAATTCCTTAGTTAAGTCAATTTCTTTAATTAGTTTATTTATTTATTATCTAACTTTGATGTCAAAACCTTCCTTTACAAAATTATTATAGCCTATACTTCTTCTCTGGTTTTACCTAAAGAATTAGCAAAGTGTCCTTTTGCACAGTTTCATAGGATGTGTTGACTTGAACAGAAGAGTCATACCTGGAGTAACCACATAAAAAGGGTGAGAACAGATTTGAAGATGAGAGTATACATTGATAAAAGCAAAGTATATTGGCCACCCCTTGCCTTGAGCATGTGTTAAAGTCACTCGCTTGCTCTCACATGTGCAAATTTGTATTTGCATAAATGTGTATACTTTCAAGGAAATATAACTGGGGAACAGAGAAGGAGCTTTCCTTTAGATTTTCAGAAATATGAACAAGGGAAGAAGAGCTTGTCTATTTTTGGCACTCTTGTTCTGAGTACAAAGCAATGTCATCTTTCCTGTTGTACCTGTGGGTTCTAAGAATTGCTGCTGATGAGTTCACAAGACTATCTTGTCTTCCACTTCGATGATGTCTGGAAGGCAAATATCAATTGCATGTTATTTTTAGTTAGATGACATCTCCCCATAATGTCTCCAAATAACACCACTGTGTTTTGTTTCCTGATATGTTACCTTTCTAAGAAATAAATGACTACAGAATAATTTACGGACTTTCTCACTGGATTCTCTATCATTCTGTTTTATACAGTGGTAACATAGATTAAGTTCTTCTGACTTATGAAATACATGACAAACTGGAAGTATTCATTCCAACCGAGTTGGGAGAATATGCCAACAGGGGAATAGTATGTGACTGGCATGCATGTAGTTACTCCAGGAAACTTGTGCTTTAGTTCCAGGATCTGCAAAAAAATGATTGAGAAAAATAACTGGAAAAAGTCCTCTGTGATGTCAACCTCTATTATGAATATATAAATATTTAAATGGTGCTCACTTGGTTATCTAAGTAGGTAACTGGCGATTTCTGGAGTGAAACAAACTGTTGTGCCCTTTAAGCCTGGCAAGTTCTTTCAATACAGTCTCCATTACGAAAGGCCCTTTTGTTCTTACAAGGGGAACAACACAGGGTATTTTTATTCCCATTATGCTATGAAGCCAATAAAAAAACTGTAGTGACTAATTTAGCTAGGGCGCTGCACTGTTGTTTTTTTCTCCTTTAGTCTTGTCAATTAATTGAAAACAAGAGCAGACATGTCTCTATTTTAGATTAGACACTCAAGACAGACTCCCTGATGTGAGCAATACTTTAGCTAATGCACAGAGGGAATTTATATCAACTCCTGTGACTCTGATCAAGTACCATTATCACACTGCAGAAAAAGAGAGTATACTAATCACACTAGTTTTATTTGTAGTGTGCAGAGTGTCACTTTTTTTAGCAGTTGCATTGACTTTGGAAAGAGAAAGGGTATTTGTGAAGAATCTCTTGCAGAACTTAACCCATAGAAATATCACTGCTATTTTGCCAAAATTTCCAGCAGTTTTTCTCGTTGAATTTATGCTGACGGTGGATTAGGTCTAACTGACTTGCTGTCATCTGCATCCAGTGAAGTTTATTTCTTGTATTTTACTTATGTTAACTAATATAACAATGGATTCTAGAAAACATGATGAATTGAAAATATTATTTCCTATACTATTTTTTTTATCAGTGTATTCCTATTCCTCTTCCTTTCTCTTTATTTAATGTTTTTGAAATAAATGCCATTCATCTACAGGCTTATTTGCCTAGTAATTTTGTTACAGGGAAATTCTGTGTGGCTTTAAAGAACATCATAGTAGCAAGACTGTCTCCTTCAAATAACCTGTTCATTAAATTCAAATTTAAATGTTATACTTATATCCCTGGATCTTTGTACTGCTATGGAAAATCCGCATCTTGGGATTTATCCATCCTATTTAGAGGTATTTATTTCTAAAATAACATCCTGAATCAAATCTCTACATATGTTTACAGGAATCTGCTGTCTGTAGTCATTCAACTAACTGCAATAAGCGGCTTAGTTATGCTCTAGTAAACATTTGCAATACATAGAAGGTTATTTTGAATTCCTAAGTTCAATACTTTTTTTTTTTTCTCATTTTAGTACTGTTTTTGCATTTTGGTTACTTTATTTTTTCAGTTCAACAAGCTTTTATTTTTACTAATTTAGATGATGTAAAGAATTGTTATGAATGGGCTGTTCTTTCACACTAGTGCAGATGAGTTGGGATATTTTACTTCAGCTCAGTCAAGCTAGGCCATTTGGAATAACTCTGGATTGTATTTTATGTGATACATACTGGGAAATCTTTGTGTTCCCAAGTTCGGTATAGATTGTAGAACATCTCTCTCAGCCTATCAAATTATGACCTCTAGATTTAAAGATTTACCTTTGCTCAGTCATTAACTCAGTCTTTCCCAGTACATATATGTTCACTCACAGGTGGTATTGGAACACTTTATGACATCCAAATTTACTCTACTAAATTTTACTATTTAATAGATTTCCAGATGATTTTATTCAAATTTCTCATAAATTTTAAATATTTTTCTTGTTTTCAAGAAAAAGTGAAAACCCTATCAGCACTTCGAGTCCTAATTAACTTTCATGATAATAATTAATTTTTTGATTTTATGACACTATTGGTTAATTTCAGTTGACTTTTGACCTTTTTCCTTCATAATTTTTCACATTTCTATTTTTTATCAGTCTGAATGCAAATGGTGAAAGATCTGATCCTTCATCAACAAAGATAGGAATATTTTTATTGTAAACATACCCAGATTATTTTTCCTCTGGAGGAAATAGGAAATAGTATTTTCTATGAGAAAAAAAAAACTAACTTATTTACTTTATGATTTTTTTCATTATTTAAGCTCATAGATGTATTTTAATTACTCTGAAACATATTTTTGGGTTACAGTCCATAACATTCACAGCTTCATGAATTTTATGGACAGATCACACCATAATGATCATCTAATTTGATATCCCAGGTAACACATCAGGCATAAAATTTCTTCAAAGAGTTCTTGCATGAAACCCAGTAACTTGTAGTTGAAAAGCACAATACATATATCTGTCAACCAATTGATTCGATCAGTATAGGATTTTTTTTTCAGGATTTTGGAGAAAAATTCTAAAGGCAATTGGACCCTAATATTCATCTGAATGTTTGAAAAGATCATCCTTTCACCTTCCCAGTGTATAAGATGACAGAAAATATTTCTTCAGGTTAAGTCATAGTAAGGAACTCCCATATTAGAAGACATATTAAAAGGCATACAAAGTAGATGCATTATCCCTGGAGGCTGTTTTGTTCCAAAAGTTTGCTAAGATTTTGAATGCCGTTATATAGATTAAAAAGATTGAATTATATTGTCTGATTAAAGTCATAGAAACTGCTAACTCAAAATAGAAAAAAATTGTAAAGAGTAATATAAACTCAGAAGGAAAATGTCTTTTTTTTCCCATTATTGTGTCATGGAAGGAGTTTTTGTGGTTTCTATTAAATACAAAAATCCGTAGGATGTTACAAATCTAATTTAAAATGACAAAGGGAAAACATTACATATCAGTTTTTTTTCATGGGTCATAACATCCTTTTTATTATCGACTGATCCATATATATTAATCTAAAATAGTTCTTTCTCTCCTTTTTTAAATTAAAATATTATTAAAATTAATATAAAAATGAACAGACTCGCACTATTTTTCTTGCCCATGCAATCTTGCTCCTTACTATTCTCCATTGGGAAGATGGAGCACAATTCTTTCTGGGCTATGGAATTGGCTTTTTTTGCCTGCCATCTCTAGTGTTTTTTACCTCTTTCTTGCATACTAGAACATGAGTCCCACCATTGCTTAAGATAATTGCCCACAATATTTTTTCCCTCCCATCACCTCTGGCTTCCTTGCAAACTCTGTGTAAGAAAATGCCTGGACTAGGCTGTGCTTTCACCTTGTCCAGTTCTGAGAACCTCACTAATGGTGATCTAAACTGTTGAGCACAGGAAGGGGTTCCACTTTTATTTTTAAGAAGATAAGAAAGAAGCCCATGAACCACAGCAGTAGAGAATTCAACAAGAGCTCACCATGGGCCTCTCTAACCACTGGAATATGATGTAAAGCCTTCATCCAGCTCAAGGCAGCACATAAGTCCGAATCAGTAAGCCCTCTCCTCCCTTACCAAGATCCCTGAAGGTTATCCTGGACTCAAATCATCCAGTTAAAGAATGCAAATCTGCTCCTCTTCTTTCTCTCAGTTTTCCAGTCAGTAAATTACATACACATCAGGACCAGACCACTGTATGTTCATATCTACAGACCTCAGAGTGGTTTGAGAATATTTTATTCCCTGTGAAGAACTCAAGGAAATGGTGCTCACCCCAGATCACCCATTTCCAAATTAGTGAAATAGTCCACATAAAGCTGAAAAGTTGATCTGCTTATTTGCATCATCAAATTTCCCAAATTTTCAATGCTCAACAGATGGAAACAATTAAAAACATTGACCTACAGACAGATACTTCTAACGCACTCTGAATTTAAACTCCCATACTGCTTTTAAGATGCTAATGATTGACAAAACAATGGCAATGGACAAATGGAAATTTGCACAAATTCCTGTTGGCAGGACTTAGGGTGATATATTTGTAAGCAACAAATGACAAAAAATCCTCAAAAGTCAAGTCTAACCTCAGCAGTGGAGAGTGGATTGACATACTTGCAAAGATAAAATAATCAGTAATAAGCAAATATTTGTTTATTGCCCTGAAGGGTGTAGCTTGTAAGACGTTTTTCAGTTTCTTTGGAATGCGGCCATTTATAAATGAAGGATGAAGTAGTTCAAGCCATGTGTTACCTTCAAGGTCTTGACCTTGACTCTAGAATGAATAATTTATTCATAATGAACATCACTATTTTTAAGGAATTTTATTAACATTTTAGGTACCACCAGAGCTACCAAATCTACTAGAAACTACTAGAAATCTCCCTAATTTGTGAGGAGGATGTTTTACTGAAGATTTCTTTTCCATGTTAAAAAGAAAAAAATCTTTTTTCTTCTGAGCAAAGTACCTTAACCATGTCACCTCTACTGCAAGCCATCGCAAACCACCCCCGCCAAAAAAAAAAAAAAAAAAAAAAAACGGAAGGGAAAACCAGTGATGGAGATGCCTAAGAACTTCCAAAGAAAGACAATAAGACATAATTATATTTTTTTTTCTGCTGGGGGTGGGGACAGGTGTAGTTAAGCAACAGCTTTATTCTGGCCATCTGGAAAAATTCCCTCCAAAATTTAAACATCAGATAAATTTTTATCTTCCAAAAAATATAAAAAGGATGTGGGTGAGACAAAAATGATGATCTCACCACTGCTAATGGTAGGATTTGATAAAGACACCTATTATTATCCAGAACTGTAATTAGAGTAACATCAGAGCTATCACATCCAAGCTAGTTTTATTTGGTCTAAGGAAAAGAGATATTAATGGGAAATCATAATAATGATATTGTGATTGTCAAAGATTATATGAAAGAGGAGAATGAGCTATTATTTTTACTTGCTTACTGTAACTAGGAGAGGAAATTAACTTTTGGTGTAAAATAATTTAAATTAAACATTAGGGAACCCTTTCTAATCATTGTGAAAGTGGTCTGTTTAAGGTTGTAGAGAAAGTTGCATAATCTCAGTACAGTTTCTTAAAAGATGTCAACAAGGACCTGCTCATGAGTACCGCAAGATGTTGAATTAGATTGTCTCTGGTGGCTCCTTCTTTATTTTTTTTGCCTAAACGTTCATTTCAATTCCTTAGTAGCACCTTTCCCTCATAAAGTAGCTGTTCTTGGTGAATGACCTGTACACAAGTGAATACAGTAAGAAGTTTGCAGTTTTTCCATATTGGTTATTAAAAGATGTATGTATTCAGTGTGCTCCAGCCTGTCAACCATAATGTGACTGGCTAGGGTTTTTATTTCAACAAATCGAAGGGCAAAAGCCTTCAGGGTGTTGCTGACAGCAGATTTTTAATGATGACCAAGTGTTAGAGTGCCTGCTGAAGGAGAGTATTTAAGGACACAGGGGACTGAACTGCCTATTTACAAATGATCAGGAAAATCTGTTGTCCAGTCTTCTGTTCGCCTTGCATATTTGTACTCCCTTATGATATATATAGGAATGAGTGACAATATTTAAATATATTAAATATATAAATAATATTTAATGTATATTTATGCCATTCTTCCTCTGACTCCCCTGCTCTTAAAAATATGATTTCCATACCTTTATGTTTCCTTTATGTTTATGTTTTGAGCTTAGAAATGCTCCAGAATTTCAAGTTTTTCCCTTCATGGAAAAACACACATGAAATTCAAAGTCTGTGTGTAAGCTTCCCAGTAGAAGGTGAAATGAAATTGTCTTCTGTCTCATTGTAGCATAGTTAAGAGTCAATATTGATAGAAAAAATGTCCAAAAATAGATGTATTTTTTGAATTACCATATGTTAATAGCCATGATGAGAGCAGGAGCATCTAAAGCATTTCTCAGAAATCAATATGATAGAAAGCATTTGCGAGAAGTTTTACAAAAGATCCAAATGATCCGTACTGTCACCTCATAAACGTGGTTCATATTTTAATGTAGCAATGTACTGCAACATTACTTCCAGAAAACGTCCTGTTCTAAATACCATGACATTAGACCATTGAATCAAGAACTGCTTCATGACTCGTATACAATTGAATTCATATGCAAGCTACCATAAGAATAGCAGGATGTTTTGTTGTAGGGAATTCATCAATACATAACTTTATGATATAAAGAGCAATACACGTGGGCTTTTTACAGTCTTATGGTCAATGGTAGAAATGTACTGGTACAAATACAACTAATCCCAAATTATAAGGGAAATGCATGCAAGCATATCACCCTCAGTAAGTTTTGATTGTTAAATTATACTAGTTTATTATTATTTGTGATGATAGCAGTTAGAAGCTTCTCCTGAGATGTCTGTATCTCTTGTTTTGTGAATCTTTTCCATAAGCAAAGTTGGAGAAACAGAGGGATATTCACTCCATCAAACTGAAGACACCCATCTTTGCAAACACATAGAACAATAAACCTCTGGTGACACTAGCTCAGTAATGTGAAGCCTTTCATCAAGAATAAGCGAGACTGTGCCTGGAGTGTGGGATCCTCTAAATCCACTTGGACCTAAGGTAAGCCTATGAGGCAAAACTGTAGTGCTGCAGAGTTATGTTCCTTCACGACTCCACCACCAAGTCAATAATAACCTTGTGTTCTCTTCCTCCAGTTTCATTTCTCTGATAAGGATTTTCAGCTGTTGTTTATGTAGGTCATTAGAAATGTCATGTTAGAGATTCAAAACTATCATATGCCAAATCCATAGTCATGTTATATGCTATGATAGCAGTTATTTTTCGCTTTCCAGAGAGCTTTTCTTCTCATAAGCTGGTCTACAGATCTCTGTCGATGTGAAAAGGTTGTCTGAAAGCTCAGTTAATTAGCAGAACTTTTGCTGTTAAAAATAGATATTATCCAAGCTGTTTTGCAAATACATTTCAGTTGAACATATGGCTCTAGCACTTAGTTTTAGTAATTCAGATTTAGATATATATTCTCAAATCATAATCTCCACATTTGGTGGTGTTTATATCCATGTCATGTAAACCTTCATTTCTCAGTTACTCCAGACAGAGATCTGCCTGGAGCTAGCAGACTTTTTAAGCAAAGATTAACCTACACCATTTGTACATGTCTAGTTTTAAATATTGACTTGTTATAGATGTACTAATGTAACCTCTTGGGTGCAAGGAGATAAAACAAGTAGCAGATGGCATCCAAAGGGTGCAGTTCCTTTTCTCCCATTTGGAAGATAATGCATGATATTTTCTAGTGGGCAAAAGACTGTGACACTTTCTGACAGACTAGTTATATTAGTTTTACTGTCCTGTCAGATTTGCAATTTGATTAATTTTGCTAATTTAAAATTTGCACTGCAGTTCTACCTGGCATGTTTCATTTCCTACAATAAAATATTGTTTAGAATTGATTCATACTTTTAAAAAAGCAGTATTTCACTCCAAAGTCATTTAATTAAGGAAGAAAGTGAATCTTTTAGTGCTTTTGGCTGATAAAATGCTTGAAGTCATTTTGAAGCTTAACTTGGGACAAGATCAAAAACAGGATGAGATGAGCTAGATAGTTAGCGTCAAAGTTTGAAAGCTACTACTCCCCAGTCAAAGACTGGTTAACTATCATATCTCCAGTCTAAGACAACATAAACAGCTTGCTGAACATGAGCAATAGTCAGACTTCATTGCTTATTTATGCCAATATATGTTTCTGTAGAAAAAAATTGTCCAGGTAAAATTAATGAAGACTGGTTTTCCGTGGCTCTGTAGCCTGCATGCTACCTCTTACCAAAGGTCCCCAGGTCTATCCTTTCATCGTTTCCTAGGAGCCTTTGCAATAGTTGCAATTTTCACCTTGGTTCACTACCCATAGCTTGTACAAGAATTATTTGAGATAAGGCAATGGCATCATCATTTCTAACTGTAATACTAGAATAAGAAAAGAGCTCTTGTTGTATCTTAAATATTAGTAGGTAGAGCTGGCTTCCAGGCTAGTAGTACATGTAGTAAAGTGCAAACAATTACATTTAAAATTAAAATTAGCATGACTAAAGGATTTCATTTGCAGAACAGGATTTCAGCTGTAATTTGCCATTTGACTCACAGTGAAGATGACAGGTTACAGATCTGAGAATAATAAAAACTGCCTCTGGAATTAATTTTTCTTTACATTTTGTTGCACCATATTAGACACATACATTATTTATCATTGCATGGATCTCTTATTAGCAAACTCCAAAGCCTTGACCCAGTGACATACTCTACTCTGAATAGAATACAGCAGGAGATAATTATTCCAGGAAAAACTCTCTGATGAGGTATCACAGCTGCTGAAAACTGCAAAAATAACCGAATTAACACAAACATTGAAAACAAATAAAATCAAGTGATCTCTGTGTTTTACAATTCTTACCAGCAGATATTCCAGAGAATGAGAAAAGATAAGCATTAAGGCCATAGTTTATCTCTTTTCCCAAGTCTACATCGGTTTCCATGCACAAGTACAACCAATCTGATTCTGCTGTGGAATGACAGATTCCCATGAGAAGATATACATCCTGCTTGCCTCAGCTTTACTGTATCAGGAACAAAACCAGCTTCTGCTTAAACTCAGTTTACACCACTTGATCATTGCCTAGAGAGAACAAAACAGATGCTGAGATAAAATGAACAGTCGTAAAGGGGATAGCACAACTGTAGAGTGCAAAGATAACTCTGAACTAACTTTGTCAATGCTGGAAGAGTATCATTATTCAAGGACCCTCTTCCCAGTTGAGCATCAAACATGAAAAACTGAGTTAACTTCTACAACTGAGGCATAATCATGTAATGTCAAATTTCAAATTAATCTGGGTTAGGAAGGAAACAAGATGGAGAAAGAATAGTGAACATTGTACATCCCAAGTTTCATTCCCTGCAAATATAAATTTGCTAAAGAAATATGGAAGAAAAATATACTTTTTCATTATAGTCATGAGAGGTGGAGGCTAGGAAGGGTTTGTACTTTTCCTCTGTTTCACCAGTTTTGCTCCAGTAACTCCATGGACTCAATGGCATCAAGCTGACAGGCAAAGTCAAGAATGATGCTTTGTGTTAAGGAGCTCTCACAGGCAGGCCTGGTGAGAAAATCATCTGTAGAACAACGTTAGATGTCTGAATACATACAGTACTCCCTGCATTCACCTGTTTCACTCAGAGCTGCCTCTAATGTTTGCAAAAGTGGGAGCTAGCAAAACTGTGTAAATAAGTCTGGAAACATCAGTACCAGGTAAGCCAAGTGAATTCTGTGAGTAAAAACTAATGATAGAATCAAAGAATGATTAGCTTCATCTACTGAACTATTGCTCCTGATAGGGCTCAATGAATAAGAGAAAGGCATATTCTAGAAAATCTAGTCTGAGACTGGAATTTCTCTTTCTGCCCATTTAAAATGTTGATTTACTGAATTTCTGACAGCATCCAAAGTAAAATATTTTAGCATCTTTCCCGGATATAGAGATTGGGGACTTTAGTTGTTTCTAACAATATAATCTCTTTCAACAAAGACTAAAATAAACACACCAATAATAATAAATAATGATAGAGCAGGTGGATGGACAAATTTTAACAACTATTTACATCATAGAAAACTAATTTCAGAGTGAAAAAAATTGCTTGTGATGAGAACTTCCAACTAACAAGAATTTCACTGATCTTTAACTCACAGGATTTGTGAGAGGAGAAGCTTCTTTGGCAGTCTGCATGTAAAAAACTTCTTTAATAGAGTGTCATAATATTGCTCCCAGAGGGAGATTACAAGACACTGGCTCAAAAAAAAAAAAAATTGTCTTTAAAATTTTCCTCTTAATAGCTTAATTATTTGTATTACAGAATATTTTGATGATAAGCTCTATAAATGAGTTAAAGGAACTGCTCCTTTAATTGAGAAAAAACAAATACAGGAAAGCGTTAGTTACCACAAAGTTGTTACGAGTTGTGAAGATTTGAAGATTTGGGTGCTAAACTTGATCCAAAATAATATTTTTCAGTATATTTATTGACACATGTATTCCCCTTAATTTCACCAGATTCTGGACCTGAATATGTACAGATTCCAACTACTATTTTTTGCTGTTGCTAATCATGAAATAGATTAACTTTTCTCGATATTAATTTTTTAAGGATGAATGAGTGATGAAGTTAATGCAGCCCGAAGAAAATTGTCATAAAGAACAGATGTTCTATGGAGTGTCTTCATGTGCAGTCCAAGGGTCAAAATTACATTAGTTTAACCTAAGTTATACAATCAAATGTGAAACACTGAAACCTGTATTTCAGAAGGTATTGCAGGCTAATTTTATGTTTGTTTACTTCTCTTTGGTTTCTGATTCTTTGCCTCTGATTGTTTGTTCCTTTTGGATTCTGATTCAGAATATTTAAACTAGATCCAGTTAGTTAATCTAAAATAAGAAAGTTCACAGAAAAGAAATCCCAGAAAAGGTGTAATTTATAATAACATGAGCATTTTCACTGGTTGACAGCATGGTGGTTGAATGACATAGAAGTAATTTAATTTTCTAAACTATTTTCTCGTGTAGCTTTCAAGCAAATGCCACATCAAGAAACCATTCAGAGGGACCTAGATAGGTTTGGGAATTGGGCAGAGAGGAACCTTATGAGGTTCAACAAGGACAAGTGCAGGGTCCTGCACCTAGGGAGGAATAACCCCAGGCACCAGTACAGATTAGGGGTTGACCTGTTGGAAAGCGAAGAGAGATTTGGGAGTCCTGGTTGACAACAGGTTAACCATGAGGCAGCAATGTGCCCTTGTAGCCAAGAAGGCCAATGGGCTCCTGGCTGCATCAGGAGGAGCGTTGCCAGCAGGTCGAGGGAGGGGATCCTGCCCCTC
>JAWLRI010000001.1:5785509-5801389 GCA_034781795.1 Crypturellus tataupa | reverse complement strand
TGGAGATCTTCCAAACCCGCCTGGATGCCACCCTGTGCCACGTGCTCTGGGTGTCCCTGCTGGAGCAGGGGGTTGGAATTACTGAAATATCATGTAGGAGCAAATAATGTTCATGACTATTTTTTTGTTGTTCTTCGCAGATATCTAAGCTCTAGGTGACTTAAAGTTTTATATTGTATAAAAATTTTTCTAATATATTCATTTGCCAAATATCTTTCTTCCCTACACATTCTCATAAGAATAAATTCAGAGCTATGTCTATTTTGAACTTGTCCAAATGAATGGCCTTGTTTTGTGATATTATAATAACTGAAAGTGGAATTTGCAGCACCAAATTGTCAGTTAAGAAGGTAGCATTAGAACATTTGCATTCATTCATTGATTAAAAAATAAGGTATAAATGATCACCTCAGTATAATTTAACATGCAGTTAGAATCAAAGGGATAGTGTGTTTTTTTTTTCTAAACACAGTATCAGACAGCACTGCTGCCTTAGCACAGTTAAATAAAACAGAATAATTACACCTTAAATAGGAAACCAAAATATTATAATAATACACATGTATAAGCTAATGACCGACAAGACCTGACCGTGCTAGAGTAATGAATACAATAAAATGTTTCCTTATATTCAGCTAAATACAGTAAGAAAAAAATCTCCAAATAAAATAAATTCATTTCTATGCATGTCAATATGATGGTGCTATATAAAACTAATTTGCCAATTTGATTCCCTGCAGGAATCCTCTTAGTACCTGGAGGAATATATGGTTTGCTGAAATGACTGAGATATAGATACAGCCACAGACTACCAGAACTTTGTTGCTTCCCCACGTCAGGAAAGTTATTAATTAAGCTCATTATTATCATCTCTTTCCAAAAAACAAGTTCTCTCTGTTGTTTTTTTTGCCTCGCCTTTGCATTACAGAAAACAACATAACAAAATTCTCCTTCTTCCAGTTTTTTAACTTGGAAACACTATAACTTTGAAAACAATATAAGAAAATAAATTCAAGAATAAGACTTTTACACAGATATTCCAAGTCTATAGAAGCAGCATATGGAGTCAGGGGAAAGTCAGGGGAAAAAAAATATGGGAATCATATCTGACAGAAGTGGTAAACTATTTTGATATTCCAAAAACAAAATATAATAGAAATGAACAAAAATTATAGGCACACATTTTGTAAGATCTTTGTTGCCTTTTCTAAGAAACACTGCTACTAATCTCCAGTCTGCACTCTTCAGGCAGACAGGGAAATATCATGACCAAAAGTGTTTCAGAAACACTTTGAGAAATTAAAAACATTAAGACTGGACAGGGCTACCAGGTTGCAGTAGTTGAGATGAATCACGATGAGAACTTTGATGAGAATTTAAAGATTTGGATGGTTTTATTTGGATGGTAAGTGATGTTAAAGTGATTCCATTACTTTTCCTGTAACTTTTTCATTACAGGAAAGATCTTTATCAAATATGCAGAAAGAACATAGATATATGATTTTTTTTCCCCCAATAACAGAATCCTTCCTTGCATTTTTCAGTTACGCATGTCATACTAAGTCCTTGCAAACTGATTCTACTTACTACTTTATTTAGATTAAATAAGAAAGATGTTATGAAGAGGTGTTATGAAGAAAAACATTAGACTTGGTTTGGAAAGAAAGTCTTGCCAGTGTAACAAATGCTATAAGATGTAAATAACAAGTAAGATATAAACATAAAAATGAAAATTATTCTGTAGCTATGATTGTGATGTTGATGGGTAATAGATATGTGCCTATATGCACAATCAGTGCACTCAAGTCCTTAATTCCCTGGATGGTCCAGGAGCTCCTTGCCAGTCAACAGTATTTATAATGGACCATCTAGAGACAATTGACCAACATGAAGCTAAGGGATTGTCTGAACTCACAGTCATCTTCAGAATTAAATATTTGATTGATTGCTGCAAGAGCTCTCCAGGTGGGAATTTTGGATAGAAGATTTAGACTAGCTATTCCCCATGGTTACTCCAACAGTGTCAAGTCCTATCTATTTGCTTAAATGTATAGATTAACTTCTTGGGTGCTTCAGAAGTGATCAAATTGTACACCAATAAGGCATGCAAAAATAATCAATAGAAAATGTTCCTGCAGATGCAGAAATGGCCACAGAGGTAAGATATCTAGGAGATGGTTTGTGTGCAGTTAAGCAAATCAATACATTTTTTATGCCTGTGCTGAAGTGGTAAAATAGGATTGCAGGACAAATAGTTTATAAGAACTGAGCAGAACGGTAGCTCAAGGACTCTCCTCCACTCCACCTGAAGACACCATTCCGAGGGGTCTCATAATGAAGACTCTGTTTGCCACAAGTCCTCAATGAACTAACTGTCCTGTCAAAGGGATTTAATTCCCCGTGAGTGTTTCCCTTTCCAATATCTCAGTAAAGCTTTCCTTCTACACAAAAATTCTGTCTGTGTCTGTGCAACACTAGTGCCCAGGTAATGGTATTCAATGACAAAAAAAGATGATAACTTTCTCATCACATGTGAGAAAATAAAGAAAGAAGCTCTCTATCAGAGCACTTCTGGGGATGCTGAGACTGACAGTAACAAGGACAAACATAGACTAGAACAGGTTTCCCAGAGAAGTAGCACAGTCTCTAATCTTGTAGGTTAACAAGATGCAACTAAATAAATAAATTACTGCTTTGAGCAGTAATTCAGACTGGAGACTTCCTGACTCCCTTCCTACCAGAATTATTCTGTGATTCTGATAAGGATATGGTGGAAACACAGGGTGAGATTCATATTTGTACCAGAGATGAAAGCTACAAACAGAAATAAATCCTGAGAATGAAGATGCTCTAAATTATGTTGTTCAATGAAAGCAGACAAAAGCAATGAGAGCAAGCAGAGAGCAGGCATATGGACAGTGACTGCAATGACCCTCCCCACATAGCTGGATGAGGAAACTTCAAAATACATAAGAAAAAGTCAATCCGGAAAGATGAGGCATGGCAACAGTTCAAAAATATGACATGTCATGATAGTCTCCACCAAGGAAGGTGGAGATGAAATACTTGTTGGGAAGCAACTATTAGATACATTGATATGAGCTTCTTTTATTAGGGTACTGGGTAGATATGCTTTGAAATGTTTTCTAACAGCAGTGAGAAACACAGTGGCTGTAAATGATGCATTTAAAATGAAAGGGAGAAAAAGAAGAGAGAAGAGTGTGGGTAAGGCTGAGATCACTTGGAAGGAAAGACTTTGTGCAGATGGAAATAACTATGAGTAAGATAAAGGGATGAAATAAGGAGGAAAAAGCAGAAAAAAAAAACTATGCCCCTCACCAGAGTGTTGGGCACCAAGTCTAGGTTATTTCTCAGCAGTAAGGATCTAATATCTTTGTAGAACATCAGAGATGCCCTTTGACTTCATATGGACTTGTCATTCACATTAATAAAAAAATGTTTATATATAGGAGTTGACTTAAAATAGCAAAGAGTTCCCAACACTGTCTGGGATAAATTTCAAGTCTATTTTATAGCCTTAGCTGTACTAAAGCCAAAGGAGGATATTAGAAAAGAGCTAATTATAATTATTACTCTGAAAGATAATGATAATATCAAAGGCATTTCAATGTTGATCTCTTTTAGAGGAGTTCAAACTGTTCAGGAAAAAATATGACTTGATTCATTACAGAAAATCTTTTCAAAAGTACCTAAGTGCTTAAGTGATGGTGGAACCTGAGTGCTTTAGGCTTTCTGTATACAAAAAGCAAAAGCTGGTGGTGCATGTCCAAAGAAAAACACATAAGTCCTCCTGGAACATGGATGGATGCCTCAGAAGCTAGGGAATCCTTTTTTATTATTATTTTAGAAAGTATTAATATTTGTTCTCCCAACTCCTCACTTTTGTGAAAGATAGTTTGGTTAGAGACAGAATTATCTGGGCTGTACTATAATAATCTATTCATGCAAGGAATACCTTGCAGCTCCACCAAAGCTCAGACTGTGATGCTGTACAGTGGTCTGCCACCAGAAAACACATCAGACCTCTGATTTAGCAGTTTCCATGTGCTATGTTCAATTCCTGAGCAGCATACCCCAAGATATGCTGTTTCACAGCATCATTTCCTCTGCTTCCCTTTGCCCTCCCATGCTTTTCCACAGCAGATTGTTTCATATCTCCTTCTTTAGGGGAAGGAGAGGGAAGGCGGGGAGTAGCAGGCTTGCTGGGAGCCTTTTGAGAGCATGTCCTTTCCTGACAAATGCTCTGCTCTGTTCCCACCTAAACTTTTCCCCTACAACACACTCCACCTTCTCTCGAGGAAAGAGAACAAGGAAGGGAAGCTACCCTGGAAAATGTTGGCCTTGATGAACTAGGGACTCATGATCTCAGAGCACACATCTATGTGTCATCCAAACACCTGCACTCCACTTCGGTATATCAAGACTGCATGGGAAATGACATTTTCTGCCTAGCACAACCTCTGCAGTGAATTCCTATAGAACAGTGTGTTCTCCACGCAGGTGTAAAAGCTCTTGGTAAAGTTCTTTTTTTTTTTTTTTTTTTTTTTTGCAGAACAGATGCTTGTAACAACAGCATTGCATAGGATTTCTATCTAGTCTGTCTGTCCTGAGCAAATGGAGAAATGGTTGGGTGTTATGGACATAGGAACAACATATAATTATCAGAATTTGAAGTCAGACCGAAAGATTGTACACAGGGTGGCTTTAGTTAACTCTTATTTGCATGATTTTTGAGCATTTACATATTTTCATTTTTAGTGGATTTTGTCCTAATTTGCACAGTGAAGATTTTAAAAAGAGGACATTAGACATATTTTTTCTGTCCCAAATCTGAATTCGTTTCAGCATTTCAATCCAGCAGTGGTCTTTTTTTATTTTTCTGGAGCAAAAGTCACAATCCCTCCAATAATTTGTATCTATAGCTGAAACATTTAAAACTATTCTCTGGAAGTTATTTTCTACATTAAGAGTAGTACCCTCATCAAAGTCATGCAACTGACTTTGAAACACACGTTAATGTGAGTAGTTTCATAAGTGTTTTGCATATATTATCTGTGTAGAAAAAATCTTTAAAACGTTGAGGACTTAAAAACATCCCTTTCCAAGCCGTATTTACTAGATCAGACAATTTCTTATCCAGTGCTTCTTAATGTAAAGAAAAACATCTTCTTAAATAGCCACATAATAACTATCAAGACAGGGTACAGGATATAGGACAGTTTCAGAGCATATTAGAGCAACTCAGACACAAGACAGACTTAGGCTCATGGTTCTGTCAGTCTAATTTTGGACATCTTTTAATTAAGATGAAGATTATGACTAGCTTTCCAGAGACATTACCGGACAAGTCAAGATACTGTAATTGCATATTAAGTTCTCATGAGAGATCTTGAACAGTTTTACTGGCAATATATGTTCCAGTAAGCCAGGCCCAGTCGAGTAACAGCACAAACATTCAGCTTTCTGCTTTTCATTTTAATTTCCCAAGTGGGCTGCAACCACACACATGGGATTTTAGAAAGTTCACACACAAAGTATTATTCATAAGGGCTGTAATGAATTGGCTGGCATCATGGGTGCATGTGGGTGCCAACATACATGCGGCAGTGCATGCATATCATCGCTGTCTGCTGGATGGCGTCAAAACTGTCCACATTCACATCATAAAATTTATTATAACAAGAAAATAGTCACTTCAGTTTAGCATTAAGCAATGAAATGTTCAAGTCCTAAATTGTCTTGGTATGAAGTATATATCGAGCATGTATAAGTGTCTTCTATGCTTTTTGTGTCTTCAGACATAGAAGACCTCAGAAGATATTTAAGGCAGGTAAGTTCTCCTGCTACTTGTTGAGGGAATTTGCTCAGACCTGTTGCTCAAGATCCTATTTACAAGTTGCAATTAAGTGAATCAAATCCAGTAAACTTTGTGACATACCAAACTCTGCAAGCCTATCAAAATCTGTTTTTAACTTTAATTTATCAACTCTTGCATAAAATCTATTTTTTTTCTCTATTCCTAAAATAGTCCCATCCATGACTACCGCAGAATTACTTGTGCAATGGATAAGATATCCAGCTCCTCTGAATCTGCGTGTCTCCACGGAGTTTTATGAAAGTTGAACTAGAGACTGGAAAGAATCTGTATTTGGATCTTTTTATCTTTTTAGTGCAGATAGAATGAGGGGAAGTGAAAAAACTCATGACGATCTGACTCATTACGCTGACTAGCATGGTTGGAACCAACTGAGTGGTTTTTATAGCTTTATAGATCATGTAAGACATATCAGTTCATCTGGATGGAGTCTTCACTCTATCCACAGCATAAGTTACTCCCCAAACTCTCTATATTCCTTTCAGTTATCTTTAACTAAATCAAGAAGGCCCTAAGAAGAGACTACAGACTTAGCCTTTACTGTCTTGAGAGGTGATGCCATTATTTTCCAGACATCAAGGGTGAATCAGAAGATTTTCTCTGCTTCCCTTTGTTGGGTTGTTCCCAGTTAAAATACATTTTGATTTAACATTTGAGGTAAAGAGCATTATTCTTTTTACACATATTTGTTTGGTTCTGTGATAAAGGCACTAAAGATTTTACTGCTTGGTGCCCCTGGTCTGTGTTTATTTTTAAGTTCTTTAAGCTTCGAGACCATTATTTTTTATTTAGACACGTTTTTGCTGTCCCTTTGTTTCACCTGCCTTTAATAGTCCAATATCATTATCTTTAAATTGATGTCAAGTGTGCTTCTCTCTACAGAAAAGTGTTTTTAATCTTCATTGCACATTGCAATCTCTAGCTCTTTCTTGTCCATCCTTTAAAGACAACAATACTGACTGCAGTGCTCATGTCTTTTGTCAGGGCAATAATGATGTCTGTTCCCTCAATTAGGACATGTTTTTTCAAGCTTGTATCATCCCTTTCAGCTGGAAAAGTTGACAAATTGACAAGATAAGGAATTATAAAAAATGTGGTGTTTCAACAGGCCTTTTATCTCTCATATTCTATAATCCTTGTGAAGTCTCAGAAACGCCAGGGCTGTCATGAATCAAGCCAAGGCAGCAACTGAATAACCAAATGTTCTAAGTTCTGTTCTGAGCATCCAGTAAGTGACACTTAACATCTTTTCATCAACATAAAATGAAAAATTATTGAATGAACCTAATTTGATATTCTTTTGATCTAGACAGCTCCACAAAATTCACAGAATTTGAAGCATTCTGACATTTGAGTCCACTTCAAAGACATTTCCTAAGTTAGGAGCTGCAAGAATATCCAGAAATCCAGTAAGTTTTAAAAGACGTGACCAGAAAGAAACATTGTGCCCTCCCTCTCCTTTACTGTGTGTGATGCATCCAGGCCAAGCAATGGGATTAAATATAGGATTATTGGTCTATGGTAGACATACAATTTGTGCTTCATGCGCTCAGAAAGGCAGCAAATTATGCCAAGTAATGTTCAAGTGTCTTGACAGGAATTTTCTGACACTGGAGTGCAGTAAAGCCAACGAGACTCTCCAAGGGTTCTTGCTAGGTAGGCCTGTGCCAACTGCTGGCAATGTCAAACAGGGTATGTGTGTGGGTGGCAGCAGGAGATGATGATTTGCTGCTCCTA
Source organism: Crypturellus tataupa (assembly GCA_034781795.1). NCBI lineage: Eukaryota > Metazoa > Chordata > Aves > Tinamiformes > Tinamidae > Crypturellus > Crypturellus tataupa. The sequence continues at coordinate 5,793,756 of JAWLRI010000001.1, read as the reverse complement.
AAAAATAGACAGAGGACTCATAGGTGCTGCCGTGTGCCAATCCACTTCTCTAATTCTCTCTTCATAACTGAGAAAGTGAGGTTGACTCTTCTTTGGAAAAGGCTATATTTAGTCTTCTCTCTGTTCTTCCAACCAGGTACTTCTATTCTACAGGCCAGTTTTGTGAAGGTTTTTAAGAGGAACTGCTGCACCCTTACTTACCCTTACTTGGTAGTTTGGTACTGGTTGCCTTGTCATATGGGAATGCTGGAGCAGAAAATACACACAGTCATCGTTATTTAAAACCCTGATTTCTTTGACCCAGTGACATAGCACAAGATAACAGTTGGCATATTGCTGGTGAGTTGAAGTGGCAGAATGTGGCAAATGGCAAATCAAATTACCACGCTCTTTCTTTACTGGAGGCAATAGGGGACTAACTGCAGATAAGTAGTGGCAATGACCAGGTGCAGCAACTTTAACTGGGGGGACAGAGCTGGAGTACTTGATGTCTTTCTAGTCTTCTCATTCTTGTAGAGGGCATGGCTGTCTTATATCACCTTCAAACCTTCTGTTTCTTCCCTGAATATGGGATGCATTTCCTGCTGGAAAAATGTTCTTTTTATCTTTGCTATGCCCTAAAACTGGTTCTACTCAGCTCTCAGGGCAGCATTTCTTGAGAGACCAGAAGGTGTCCACCTGCCATTTTTGTATTGTGATGTGCTTATGTTCTCAAGGACATCTGCTGACATCTTGCACTTGGACTCACGAGTCTTTGCTGAAGTGCACTGTGCAAGGGGGCACAGGGGCACTGAGAGAGGACATGTGGTTGTGGGATACACAACAAGAGACCTCAGAGCTTCACACAGGCATGGGCACCCATGCTAGGTCAAGCATACTAGCCAACAGGGCACCATACACGAGAACAGGACTAGGATGTCCGCAGTGACATAGATACTATGAAAGATTCTGGTGCTTGCCAAGGTCTCTTCAAAACTATAATATAGTGACCAAAGAATTTAGCCTCAAAACCACAGCATAAGGCATTTTAAGGACAGTATCAAGAAGTCAGGAAAATCAACCTCACTAATATAGGAAATAGCTACAACCGAGCAGTAAATAGAGAATGTGAAGAAAGTATGATCATTTTTCACCACACCTGAGTGTTCACCATGCAGATAATGCTGAAACAAACTACAGCAAGAAACATTACTACATTATTTCTTCTGCCATGTTGCATGTTCCCTGTGACCCCTACATTTCCCCAGGCCTTCAAAATTCTGACCTTTACTCTGTAGAAACACATTTCTAAAATGACAAGCTCATCTAACTAAAGTAGTAAATGAATTTTTCATCTTGATTTTACTTTAAAAGTACAATCTGCATTGGCAAGATCTGTCAACTAGTGACTCAGTAGTTTTAAACCCAAACTCTCAAAGTCATAAATCAATGTGGAAAAATATAAATTTTTCCAGTCGGGAATTTGCTTCTTTATGTTTTTTTTTTCCTGCATGCTAAGTTGAAAATATAATTATATTACAATTCTATAGTGTGCATCGAGAAAAAGTTCTGCTGGAAAATAGAGGCTCAGATATTCTCTGGGAGGCAAGAGCTTCATGGACAACAGTTGCATTATAAACCTGGGAGAAGAAAACATCTTCTGGAAGAGCCATGCCTTTCAAAATGGAGTAGATTGGCTCTGGTATTCCTGGAGATTTAAAAGACCTCAGGACTGCTGAGATCTGCACTTGCATTGATTTCACAGCCTGTCTGGAGAAGTTGTAGAATCTGCTTCACTCTTCTGGTGGTTTGAAAGCTTTTTTTAATCTCCCACCTTAACGTTCTTCATTGCCAATTAAGCTGATTTGCTCTTGGCATCTTCTCAGTGGCCAAAGAGAACAGATGATGAATCACCTTCCAATTTCTAACAGTCTGCTACTAACAGCCTGCTGCATGCTATAAGGCTGTTATCACATTTCCTTTCAGTCTTTTCATTTCCACGTGATTTTCAGCCTTTTTACGTTTGTGTCTCCCAAAGATTTGCCAGTGAGTGTATCAACTATGTATCTTGAAGATTTTTTTTGGCAGATTCTCTTTTTCTTAGTTACTTTTTGACCCTTTAGGACCTTTAGCACAAGGTCCACAAACCCTTGCATAGCGAAGGACCACAAATAGTAAAGGAAATTTTCTCTGACCCTAAGCATCAATTCCTTTATGAGGCACATCTTTCCTACATTTTTTCTGCTTAAAATCTTTTAAAGAATATATAGCTTTTTATCATTCTTACTAATGACTTACTAATACTATTTGCAAAGTGTAGGTAACAAGGAAGAAGTAGAATCCAAGCCACACTCATCAGTGCAAATACAACTAGATTATTATTTTGAATAATAATTGCCAAGAAAAAGATCTGGTTTTGCAAGCAGATTCTACTAGTGACTAGAGTTTTATTTCCATAACACTACAAACTTCGGGTCTTTTGGTGACATATTGTTAGCTAATGACCTTTAATTTCATATTTTTGTGTTTTATTTCAGATGGGATTATTTTTGGGAGGTTGTGGCAAAAACTATGTCTTGCATTGTTTGTCTTTAAGACAACAAGCCTTCCTAGAATTTTGCTTAATGTCATCAACAATTTCCAGCATGTATTCCTTGAAAGACTTCCACTCAGATCTACTATCAGTACTATCAGTACTAAATGAGAGAAAAAAATTCTTCAGACATACAGTAATGCAAGAAACTTCTTCCATGAAATTCTGGTCAGCAACAAAATCTTTTGAGGCTTAATCTGATAGTTTAAGAAGCCACAAATCTCCCATGTATGTACAAACTAGTATTTCACAGCTGTTAATTTTATTCAAGTTTACTTAACCAAAAAAAGGATGACCTCTTTGGTCTACAAGAAAAGCAGATTTGAACAGATAAAAACACTGGGAATACATAGCTGTGAGAAGATTTAAAATATACCACTTGATTTTTTGCTTTCTTCAAATGTTTGGCTTTAGGAAATTTTTCCACCAATAGTAGTTCCAGAACTTAAAGAGACAATCAGTACTTTTCATGAAGAAGTCTTAACTAGCAGTTTCTCTCTAGCATCTGAATTATCTTTCTTCCTAGGGCTTAGAACCTGCTGGGAGGAAATGTAACTTACTTTATTATTAAAAGAAAAATTTGCTGCTTAAAGCTGATGATTTAGGATCAGCAGAGAGTTAGGCTGATTTTTTTCTGTAAACTGCAAACATACCAACATTGGTAAATACAGAAGCATATCAAAAGCTAAGCTGGATAAGCTCTGTTTAAAAAATATAAATTTTATCCTGAAACAGCAGAGTGAAATTACACATGATGCATTTAGCCCTTCTGAAGAAATATGTTATCAGTTTTACAGTGGAATATAAATATTCATAAAGAAGATTAAGCTTTCAATTTTGAAATCCATAAATAGAAATTAAAATGAAACGAACCTAAAAAGAACACCTATTACAACATTTTTTTTTACCCTACTCAATGTATTCTTCTAACTCTAAAATTCTTGGGACAGCACTATTATTTTGGAGGGACTCTTCTACACTACTTTTGAGTTGCATGAAAGCATTCTAGAGGGCAAAAGGTTTTTTTCTCAGCAATAAGACCTGTGCAGGGTTGTCAGGTCCCCAAAGACATTTTTACATACCTTAAAGTAGTGGACATACTGCCGTAGGGTTTTATGAGTTGGGTCCCACTATAATCACTTCTGTTCATAGCTTGATTTTCTACTTCATACCTCCACAATTATATTTGTTCCACAGTTCAAAGGTGTAAAAACGGGTCGTCTGGCCTACAGGAATTATCTTTAAACTAACAACTTGCGTGTTAGCAGTCATATATCTGCAGCAACACAGAGCTCATTCTGGCCTAACCTGGTCAGTAATTACTCTTGGCAGGATTTTCCAAGTGCCCTGAACCCTCTTCTGTAGCTACTTGATTCAGCTGAGCTTGCTAAGTGCAGCTTCAATATGTGCAATACAAAGACTCTGAAAACCCATACAGTTGATGTTTGCACAGAAGACAAGTGTTTGCTCCAGGTCCCATACATGCTGGATTAAAATATCATTTATAGTCTCTCTCTAAAAAAATGAAAGAGATAGAAAGAGAGAGAGAGAGAGAGAGAAAGCAAAAAAGTCTTAAACCAGACTTCCAAACCTAACCTAAAATTTAGCTCAATCCAAAAACTTTTTAAAATTTCTTAATGATTTTTTGGCAGAATGCTAGAAAGCTTGTTTATAACAGCAGTTAACTGACTTCCCAAAGGAAAAGTTAAACTGAAGCAGAGGAATAAGTGTGCTGAAGTTCCTCTTTCCACACCAAAGATGATCTTCTCAGATAAGTTTAAAAGCACTTCATTAGTCTTCCCAGATGTTGAGCAGGTCAACCAAGCTTACCGCATGACACAGGCCTCAAAAGCAGTGGAGAAATTAGAGAGTTTTGACAAATGCTTTGAGGTTCTGCTTTTATGCAGAAGGGCTTGACAAGAGCCAGACCCCTAGAGTGAGGGAGCTGCTGGGGGCATGCAGGTGAAATCACAGCTTGGCTCTGTTTCAGATGGGAAGAAACTCTAAGGGGATTTTCTTAGCAATCGGATATACTCCTTAGGATACCAGACTATCCATATTGTCTGGCAAACACAGGACAGCACAGGACTTATGGGAGACCTATATCCTCCCAGGTGGACTGCTGGAAGTTAGGTGGGATGCCTTAGGACATTGGCCAAATGATACCAATATTTAGGCAATTGAATTGCTCCCCAGATTATATCTTAGTGTTTGATATATTCTGTTGTGGTGGTTTCATACTTCCTTTTAATTTGATAGTTTTATAATCAGGAACTGAACTTTTTGGTTTGCTAAGAAAAGTTTGTTTGTCATGTAAGTTTGCCTAGTATTTTAAAGTGAATTCAGGTGAATCTCAAGTGATTTTATTTTCTCTGGGGGTAATGAATCGAATCAGAAGCACTGCAATGTTTGTGCAAAAAAAAAAAAAAAAAGAAAAAGAGAGAGAAACTGGGGATCCTGGGGTATTGTGCTCACTCCATTAAAATGAAAAGGAGGGAAGTGAACAGAGGGGGCCAAAAGCTCCTCGTGATGCATGTCATTCCTTACTCTTCAAGCAAGCGTCCACAAGTGGGAAGATGAACTGTGGCTCTAATAAAACTGTGGCCTTATCAATACTACACAGTGACAAGAGCTGCAGTCACATCTTTAATAGCAATGCAGATGTCCCCTTGGAGACACAGAACATAATTTCATGCTTATATTGTTTTATCATTTGCATGAACAGAAATCGCTACTATTTTGTTCTAAGACTAGCTTACACCCACTTTGTAATTCTTTCAAACCACTAAAAATATTTGGGCAATGTATCTGGCCCAGGATCTCTCTCTCTCTCTCTCTCTCTCTCTCTCTCTCTCTACCTACCTACCTACCTACCTACCTATCTTTTTTTCCACTGCATCACTATTCTGATAATTAGTTGGATGAACTAAAGAAGTGATATCCCAAAGACAATGAAATGTTCAGTGTGGCTGCCTGACAAGGTCATGAGCAGAGTAATCATTCGCAGGAAGTTGGAAGAAATACATATGTTTCTAAGGCATAAACAAGCTTTGATAATGTCAGAAATTATACAAGCAAAATAATTATAACTTGACTCAAACTGTCTTGCCTCTTTTAACCTTCCCATAGATTGGCTAATATATTAAACCCTGAGTATTGCAATCAGAGCTCCAAAGAGCCTTTTTGTTCCATTTTGCTGCACTTAACTGCATGAACAAACAGGAGATGTAGCAGTGCCCTTGATTCAGCTGTTTACAAATCACAAAGATCTGTAGTATTTGACTATCTTGTCAGCACACATAATGCAGATAGGAACGTGTACACAGTCATGCCAGCAAGGAGAGATACTGCCTGAATTATATTACTTGAAGAATTTTAGAGGTATCTTCTTTGAACAGCTTTGAGGAATTCCTCTTTTTAAAGGAGAATATCCACCTTATGAAGACAGTTACCAGGAAGTTAGCTGTGTTTTTGATCATAGAAGTACATTATTATTCTTAGCACACTTTTAGTGCTACTGAGAAAGTAAACATAAACCGAAGTTGTAAAGGTTAAAGGCACTGAAAATATTTCATCTGACCCTGGGACAGTTTCATCAAATATTACCTGTGGGTGCCAAAAATATATTGTTCTACTATCTATTAGAAAACTATAGTGAATTAAATATTAGAATGGTTATTCTGGTGACCATGAACCTCTGTTTAGCTCCATCCTATAGCTTGTTTGATGTATTCTTATGTTTGTTTGAATTACATATGCAGTCTTGAATTTCCAAAATCAAATTCTATGTTTTGCAAAGTTCACAACAGGATCATAGCTGCCAGTATTCTGCTTATATCTTTTGCAGATAACCTTGCCCATTTAACTTATACATTGACCTGACAAAACCTGGCCCAGGTCTGTTGTGATGATGCTTTTGAACTAGATGAGACTTACTAAGAACCTATTTCTGTGCTAATGAAATCATTTGTGTCTTGGATAATTTGATTTATACAAAGTCTGCTTTGTGTGTTCTGGCAATGAACTACTATAAGGCCCAACTCCACCCTGTAATAAGACCTGATTTAAATGTCTCACGAGCTTGATATCCAGGAGAAGGAATAGTATCAGTTTCCTCTGAAGCTCTGAACTTGTGTCCTGGTATATACACAGCCCTTGAAAATTTTGACAGGCTTGCTCAGATAAGTATCAGGATAGTCTTGACACCCAACATCTGGTACATAAACAAGATGATAGATTCTCCAGCTTGAGGAATTTTTAACAAGGTCTTGTACCAAGTGAACATACCTAAGGTTAGATCTGTCAAATAGGCAAGGTATTGAAATCATGTCTTGGTACCACAGAAAGCATGTTGTGGTACTGACTGAATAGAATTCTGCATTTCAGTCTTGAGTGTAGATTTCCCAGATCTTTGTGTTTATTATTAATAAATTCATTTTTCTTAAAAAAGCAAAGCAGATCTCTCAAATTTACAGGGTAAATTCTGTGTTACAAATGCAGACAGGAGAGAGAAATTATAGAAGAGAAAGCATGATTACTACCCAGCAGAAATAATTAAAAACATTCTGTGGTATAAAGGAGCTTAGCTTGAAATCTTTTCTCAATAAATATATATATACAGGAAAGTAATTTAATGTATCTTCATTTGATCTCCTATTGAGTTAGACAGGAAATTTTGGTATTCATTGAAAGCATTTAAATACTTATGGACGTATAGGGCTAGCTTATAAATATGTGTTTGTAAAGCAATGGACTCAATCCTTTTGCTGAAACAATTAATTTATGCATGTGAAAATGCAGAAATGAGTCAGAAATGTGATGATCTGTCAACCTGATGGTGCATTCTTTTCAGATCAGGTTTTGCATGGCAAGGGAAGCTATTTAGGGAGGCCAAAGAGGAACGAAAGGACAGACATCTTGCATAAGAAAGGTCAAGGGCATATTTGCAATATGTGCTGCAGAGCAGTATAGAGAGATCAGTGCTGCTAAAACATAATGGCAATGCTTTACTCCAGACACGTTATGAATAAAACCATGGTGTTTGATTCTTTGAGACCTGGATGTATTCCATTAATTCTCTGATTGTAAGTATATATGTGGCCTTGTGTTGTTGCTAGTTATTGACCCAATGACTTTCATTTATTTTACATTAAAAAACAGAAAATTTTTGATAATTGCTATTTTGAAGACAGAAAGTTTTTGATAATTTTATATTAATTTTATTCTGTTTTGATAGTCTTTTCTTCAGAAAGAGAAAGGAAGACTGACTTTAAGCAAAATGACTTACTTCTGATTTCCTTGTCTAAAGATTTACTAAAGTCCTTTCCAATGCGTTGTTTCAAATCTTCACAAAGAAATATTTGCACCTGGACATTGCAAATAGACTGTACATAACCATAGATCTGAAATTTCTGGACATCTGCAGGATGCAGTTTTCTAAAACTCCTAAAATTCCAGGTAGTTTTTTAAAACTCCTACTACATTCCAGGTGGTGTTTTTGTAGGCACTTCCCTCTCTTGCAACTGCATGCCTAAATGACAATCTGTCTTCATATGCAAATATTTCAAGGAGATTTTGTCCTTCCTTAATGAAAGAAAGAAACAATCAAGCAAAACAAAGAAGGGAAGGGAAGGGAAGGGAAGGGAAGGGACGGGAAGCGACGGGAAGCGAAGCGA